>VZSC01017472.1:4755-27908 GCA_013398225.1 Steatornis caripensis | reverse complement strand
CTCCACTACCAGTGTGGCATTCGGGGGAAAAAGACCTCTGAAAATGCGAACACTGGCATTCCCAGGCAAAAATTAATTCATTCACTCTCCAGATACGCAGCATTTCCCACTCCTAATTTTTGATGATAAATTGCAGCTCGCCCTATCAACATGCACGGCACACGACGTGCGGAGCCAACAGGCAGCGTGTGATTTCTGCCCTGCTCACCCGCCTGCTGGCAGGAGACCGTTGAGGTCTCCACTGGTCTGCGGTGGTTTGAACTGGGCAGCATCCTCTCCGTGTCAGCGCCTCGGCTTATCACCACGGATAATTGCGCTTCCCTTCCTGGCTGGGAGCTGCCTGGAGTCCACCGGCCTCATTTCACTGAAAGCCTCAGATGAGATGTAAAAACACCTCGGCACAAATCTAAACAATGTGTCTGCTTAATGGTCGCCGAAGGGGCATTTTCCTTTGGAGCAAATCCATCACCGCGGCGAGTGTCAAACTCCAAGGGTTGGCTCTTTAGGCTGAAAAGGCTCTGGCACGCTCAGCTCCGCTCGCCGGCTGCAGCACCACCCACTGCTGCGCTCCTGGGTGAGACGGGGTTTACGCGAGATGCGACTAAGCGCCCTCCAAATATTAATGCTGCAAGTCAGGTTAATTAGTCTCCACAGATCAATGCAAAGCCAGCTCTGGGCAGGGGATCGACTCCGTGCCTGCACTAATGTGTTCCTGCTTTCTCCCCCCGAGCTCCTGCTGGGGCCTCTTGGCTTGCACTGGGGGCACGTTGTGGCAGGGGACTGAGACCCCCATCAGCCCCACATCCCTTGGCACGAGCTGCCCAGCTTTGCTCAGCCAGGGCAAAAGGAGTTGATTTCCTCTGTTCCCTTGCTGATTGATTTATGGAGTGTGAGATTAAGGGTTGGAGCTGGTAACAGGGAGCTTTGAAATGAATGAAATTGCAAAGGGGATTTATAAGTGTAGCTGAGCTGCTCTGGCAGCGATACCAAGCAGGCACTGTGTGCCAGGTGGGGGACGACAGAGGAGCAGCGAGACTGCAGAGAGCACTGGGACGCAGCAAACTGCCGGCACTGCTGTGCCTGGGGCAAGCCGCGGCAAGACGTGGCGAGCGGCTGGTCAGGCAGGGTTTCATTCCTCTTTTCATGATGTGCAGTAGACGACCAACACAGGTAAGAGGGTGTCATGGGAGCATCATGGTCTTGCCTTGATGAAGGCAAAGTATCTCCAAGAGGTGCAAGAACCTCTCTTCTGGAGCTTTTTGTGCATCAGCTCCCTGCTCTGCTGTGAACGTGCCACCCACAGGCACTGAACAGCGTCTGCGGATTTGGTGTCTCCTGCACGTTCTGTCACTTGGGTGGACAGGCCAATTAAAACATTGTAAAGCAATCACAAAACACCTTCAGTCACCTGCTTTCTTGGATGCGCTTCTGATGCCTCAAGTGTGGGTTCTCCCCAGGCCTTGAATCTTCCCAATGGCTTCCTTGGAGCGGTGGGACACTGCTCATTTATTTACCACCGAGGAGGCTTTGCAGTCCAACAGGGAGGTGGCAGCGCTACGAGCATTTTGGGTCGGGAGGCTGGGGTAATGGGAGGTCTGGCTCTCTCCCTGACATGTCAGTGAATAAATTTTGCCCTGAGCTCATCACAAGCTGCCAAAGCAGGAACACGAGCCTGAGGCGGGTTTGTGTTACACCGGGCGTCTGAATATGTGCATGAGGTTTTCTGCATTGTTTGAACAATCCCCAAACCCACTGTTTCATCACTTCTTCTGCACTCTGCTGTCTTTCCTAAAACTAGCAGTAGAAGCCCTGGGATTCAGGGCAAATTTTGCCTCTGCTGCGGCCTTGAACTCCCGTGGATCCTGCAGCAGCATATAGATGGAAAAGCAAGTGCGTTTAAATACTTGCAAGCCAGCAATGAGGAAACCCAGCTAGCCCTGTCCAGGCTTCTGGCGTGGGAAAACTGTGGCTGTTACCCTTCTGCAGCAAAGCTCCAACACAGCCAGTCGGAAAGGCTGGTGAGCGGCGGCAGGACCCTGCGGGGGTCTCAGGGCAGAGCAGCACCCACCGAGCAGAGGGAGCCCAGCCTGCGGACAGGCCAGGCGAGCGATGAACGTGCCTTTCATGGCAGCCAGCTCAGCACTGAGGCAGTCGCACACCAGCCCTCGGCCAGCCCCGGCACAGCAGGACACGGCTGATCGAAGCCCGATGGATCGAGGAAGATCAAAGCTCCCCTTTTATCTCAGTCTCCCTTCTGCCTTCTTCCACAGCTGGAGGGCGTGTGTTCCCCTTCTTTGTAGATGCTGCATCCCCTTCTTCAAATCTGCACTTAAAGCCTTCCTTTCTTCTCCAGCATGCAGCTGAGTCCTTTCCAAGTGTGCTGCTGTAATGCCCATGGAGGATCCTATTCTAAAAGCACAAATTACACTGCACCATGTCGGCTCCCTCTCACTGAGCATCTTTTTCAGGTAACACTTTCTGTTAAGTGCACGTTAACCAGTCCTGAACGGCTCCAGCATCACAAAGAATGGCTCAGGGGGACACCCCTCTCTCTGGTGTTCATTAGGATCAATGTCGACAGCGCAGCCCAAACCAGGATGAAGTCTGACCACCCCCCTCCTTCTGCTGCTGGGGCTGCCATTACCTAATTGGATCCAATGTAACGTATTAGAGTACACATTACGAGATGACACAAATTGGGTTTGGCTCTTTCTCAGCAAACGAAGGGCCCTCAGTTATTGTAATGAGCACAGCAAGAAGGAAATACACGGACATCCACGTCATCTCCTCAGGGAGCCCTCTGGGCTGAGGCACCGAGGCCAGAACAAGTCGCATGCTGCTGCTGACCCCTTGAACCTGCAAAATGGGGTGGAAGTGCTGCTCGGGCAACCCTTCACAGCCGGCTACAGCAGAAGGGCTCATAGTTCACCCAGGTCTTGAGGGCCATCCCAAATGCCTTGACCTAACCCTGTTGATGAGGGATGCATTGAGTCATCTACAGGGGCCTGGTTGTCTGAGGAAAACAAGGCACCCCAGAATATAACCGGGTTTGGCACTGTGGGCTTATGCATGAGGTCAGTTCTTCATGAAGTGGGAGACCTTGCAGGGTCGCAGAGGATTGCTGTTGAAGATCAAAGACAAGGCTTAGCAGCATCTGAACCAGATGAGCTCCAGAGGACTCTGTTTTCTGATTGTTCGACCCAAGGGACGTTACTCATCACTCCATCCTACTGCTGCCTTGGCCCTTTGTCCAGGATCCTGCAGGTCCACGGAGCAAATGGGTAGAGGACATGCATGGAGCATCTCTGCTCTAGCGCTCCTGCCTGGGTCCCCGGCAGGGACACGGGGCACCATGTCAGGAGGTGCAGATATTGAACAGAACATTTCATTAATTCTTAACACGGTCAGTCAGCATTGCCCTCTAATTCCTCTTGAAGAAGCTCTTTGCTAACCACAAGCACGAGAGTGGTCAAGTCTATTCTGTGTAGAAAGAGGGTTAAAGTGCTTAATGTTTACTGTGTTTATAGTAACTGCAGTTGATGCTGCTCATATGCACATCCAACCTCTTTTAATATCTTGTGGCAATAAGCTCCACAGATTAACCACACGCTGTATAAAAACTTGTATCGGTTTTGAATTTACTGCCTTTTAATTTCCTGCATTATGATTTTCTGCATTTCCTGAGTTTAATTTCTTGCGATCCTTATCTTTTCATCATGCTCCAAGATCAAATCTGGGGTATTTTCTCTTTACCACTGAGACACAAAATACCACATAAACAGAAATTCTTGCAATATTTTGCCATTTGCACCTTCAGCTGTTTTTTACTTTGCCCCAACAAAAAGAAAAACACAGTGAAGAACTATTGCAAGCTCCTAAGCAAAGCGCAGCAGATCAGCTTCTGAAGGTGGGTGTAAATTTGGAGTTTCTGCTCAAGATATTCCTGTTTGAGCAACAAAATAAATAAATTGGTGGCAGGGGAGTATTTTGAGCACCATGAGGACCTGTGTGCCGAAGTGAGTCAGAAGTGCTGGGGGGAGTCGGCACAAACAGAGCTGCTTGAGTTGTAAGAGGTCTCCCCAATCTACAGCTCCTTCCACTTCCATTTCTGGCTGTTACCCTCACAGTCCAGTGAGATGAAGTCTTCACCCACGCTGTGGATGGAAGACATGTCCAGCAGAGATAAGACTTGTCCCATGGTCTGTGACAGAGAACTCATCTTAACCCATGCCCCAGCAAGGTGAGCACCAGCCAGCGCCAGCCTGGCAGGCGAGTAGCTGTCTCAGAGCAACCCTGAGCTCGAGTGCTTGCAGCAGCTCAGACCATGAGCACCGGGTGCCTGCAAGGGCCCATGCAACCAGTCGGGAGAGCCAGCGATGCCTGGACACCGCGCGCTGCTCTGGAGACAGCTCAACCGCCTCACCTCTCCTGCTCTCAATATCACATACCATCACCCGGATTCCTTCTTTTACTCTGAATCCACTTGAATAGAGAAGCGTGAGGTGGCAAACCCAGTGTCATCTCTCTTCTTTGTGCCACGTTGGTCCCGCTGCCCTGGCTGCAGCGCTTGTGGAGCAAAGCAGGGGCTGCGTGCTCTCTGAGATGGTTCCAGGACACACGCGAGGAACCAGTGAGTGGTGGCACAGGGTTAGCACAGGGCTAGCACAGGCAGGGGGCCAGAAAATACAGCGCTGGACTGGTACTACAAGTTGTGAACTGCCAGACAGCCACAGGCTTGGTCTCATCTCCGCAAGACTGGGCTGAGGAGCTGATCCTGGATGCTCACGAGGAAGATGAGGGTCTCCCGCTGAGCACCATGACAATATGCTAAAGTGTTCAGAGAGATCTTCCTTCCCAATCCAGGCAGCTAATGGCTGGTTTATGTCCTGAAGCGTGAGGGTTTAGGTCCCCTGCAGATTTTTATCCCATTTAATGTAACTGTAGATATCCTCTGTATTCATATAAATGAATAATCCTTTCTGAATCCTTCTAAGCACTTTGCTTCAGCAGGCTGGATATTATTAATCATAATGCTCTGCACTTAGACGGCATTTTACCTATTCATAGCACTGAACAAACACTGGCTAATTAACCCTCCCCATGCCGTGGGAGGCAATTATCACCCTTGCTGCCCGGAGGGGGAAGGTGGCACTGGCAGTGGCAATGAGTGGGGATCTGGGGCCAGTGCTGTCTCTTTATCCACAGCGTGGCAGTGGGTGCAGTGGAAACTGGTCGTTATCTCTATGGCTGTAGACCTACTTAAAAATTAGACTTCCTCTTCCCTGAGAAATGTGGAAGACCGTAATTTTATCCCCCCCTACAACAGACTGGATTTCTGCACTGAAAGTGCAGAAAACTGAAAACTAGAACCAAAACCGTTTAATCAACTAAACAGAAATCAACACTCAGAAAAGAGAGAAGTTCTTGGGGGCAATTTCTGTCTAGTCAAAGCAATGGGGAGTTGGGGTGGGTGGAGGGAAATGCCACCAGAGCGGCTCTGGATGGTTTTGCTGTGCAGCCACCGCCAGCTGCAGGGGGGAATACTGATAATAATAATAATGGTGCTAACGATAATATTTCTGTGCCTGATTTCCCTGCAGCATCCTGCACAGACAGATCCCAAAGCACTTTATAAATGGAGCTGCTGTTGTCACTGCTCTTGCACAGGCTGGGCTATCACAAACGCCACGCAGCTGAGAGCCAGATTTTAGCTGTCTTTGCATTCGGCAGCTGCCAACTGCCTCTGCTGTCCCCTGAGGGGACCAAGTCTCCGAGACACTTGCTAGCAGGGCTGGCACCGTCCATCTCCCTTCCGCGATGATAAGGGACTTTGCACCCCTTCCTTCCATATGCTGCTCCACTTCCAGATGGATCACGTTGGTGGAGACAAGTCTTACCCTCCCTTTGCTGTTTACCCCACCACACACCATTTGGTAACCCTTCCTTTCCGAGAGATCAGGCCCAAGCCCGTGAATGAGGAGGAAGCACCCAGTGGCCAGGACACACGCAACTCAGCAGTGAGGTCACCTCTCCAGCCCTAGTGCAAAGTTCTCACTGCGGGATGAAAGACAGGCAGGATCTGTCCCTTGGGATCTGTACCCTACGAGAGAGGAGCTGACAGGGAAGGCTTTGTCAGGACGCCTTGGGGCAGGAGGGTGGGCATGGGGAGCAGCAACGTGCAGAGAGGCTAAGTCCTTCTAACCCTTACTGGGCATGCATATACTCTTCTTCCCTGGTAGTCAGCCATGGGGGGAAGCATCCTCCTGAGGGACAGGCGTCACGCTCGGCTCCACGTGGTCCTCCCTGCTGCGGCGGCTGCAGAGCTCGCTGGCAGGCTGCAGCAGTCCCCCTTCCCCGGGCTGCCCTTGTCTGGCCACCTTGGATCGCAGGTCACGGGGATGTCTCGTTCAGCTGGGAGGACAACGCTCCTTCCCAATCAGATTTCACCTCCGGGCACATCTCCAGCTGAGCCGAAACTGCCCATTACTTTCCCAGCTGAAGCCCTCATTTTGCAGACAGAAGGCCGTTTATTGCCAGATAAATAACGCTGCAGCTTGCCGAGCCGGCTCAGGGCGGCACGGGGACATGGAATTGCGAGTCAGGATAATCACAGGTGTATATCATATCTCAGGGGGATATTATAGCAAAGGCATGCTCCCCTGTATGAAGACAGCAGCTTGGATTTGACTCAGATATCAAGTGCTCAGCGAGCATGGCATGTCTACGCCTCCTCCCTTCTATGTGCTGCACTTAGCTGCCCTCTTGGTGGATTGCTACTGCCCTTATCTATCCCGAATGCTAATGCAACAGAATACATTCGTATTGCCCCGGTGTCGTTTCTGTGCCTGGCAAATGTGATAGATGAACTACCCCTCTCGTGCTGCTAATGGGAACCCAGCACAAGCAAGAGCCAACAGAAACACTCGTGAGTCAGAAGAGATGCTGTAATTTTCACTCTGGTACCTGAAACCCCTGCCTCCCTCTCTCTGACCGAGAAGCAGAGGGGCTTCCTCTGTAGCTCTTGGCGCTCTGTGCATGCGTGTGAGCGCAGTGAGGAGGATGCTCTGCCAGACCAGCCTGGAGCCAAGGAACAGCCCCTTTCCCGGAGCCCGAGGCCGGCTGGCAGAGAGAGGAAAAGGCGCCTGTAGGGCTTTGCCTCCTACAGCAAAGGGAAGGGAGGAGGATTTTTGTGTGTGGTGTTACCAGGATGTGTGCTTGCTCTGTTAGCGGGCTGAGGAAGTTCCCTTTGTCTCTGGCAATCGAGGAGCTCCAGGGCTTTGTCTGCTTTAGTCCCCTGCCATCCCCGGGAGATGAAGAATTGCCTTCTAGCAGGGCACCCGTCCCTCCCGGTGTGGCCGGCAATGCTTTTTCTTTCTCTTCAGAGACGCTGTAATGCCAAGGCAGGAGGATGCTTTGCAAAGCCCCTGACAGCCAAGGGCCAGAGCGTGGATGTGCCCCTTTGGGCAGACATTTGCTCTCCCGTCCCTGACAGCACCTTGAACCAAGCGCCCAAGGTGCTGTTTCTGCTCCAAACCATCCCGGATGCACCAGCCGGAGGCTCGTGCTATTTGTAGCCAAATCTGCCCAGGGTCTGCCCAGGGTCTGAGGGCTGGGCTAGCTCAGTGCTCGTTTCTGCTGTGCTGGGTGATTTGCAGCACTAGCTTGAATCCCACCTAAGGACCTCTTGGAGGGAGGGTGTTTGTCAGCCAGGCTACTGCGTTAATACTTAGGAGACCTGAGTTCAAGTCTTTGCTGCTTCTCAGGCATGCAATGTGATTTAAGGTAAGTTGCTTCTGCGTGCCTCAGTTTCCCCAAGCTGTGACAAGGATGGCAGCTCTGCACTGCGTTCTGGAGGCCAGGAGGAAAAACCGTTTGCAAAGGGTGACAATTCGGAAGTGCACAGTTTTTGGAGATCATGCTTCCGCACCACTTCTCTTCCATGCCAGGGAATTTGCTTGGGAAGCCTGTACAAGGGAGAAATCCCCTCTCCCCTTTGGTCTGCTCGGTTCTTACCCTGGGAGAGCTCTGGTAGGTGATGAATTGCTCAAGAGGGAAGGCAGTGGTGCCCTTTCTGTTTGTGCGGAGTGTGTCTAATATACTGATATATGCTGCATTCATCCCTTTTAAATATAAATCAATAAACTGCTATATTTCAAAAGATAAGGGAGCACAGGCCAGTCAATGCGCAGTATAAATGTCTCCATTCCCCGGGGTGCCCCTGGCTGGAGTGGAGGGCGGTAGCACACAGTCACCGAGGGAGAGGGGACGTGCTCAGGCCTTTCCAGCAAGTTGTGCCAAGAATCGAGTGGAAACATGTCAGGGTTTTCCCCAGGTCCTGATGCTGCCAAGATCCTCGGCGGCAGCCGCACGCTGAAGCAGCCTGATGGCTGGTCTGCGGGGAGGCACCTGCACGCTTGGTAACCAAACTTGCCCGAGCCATGGGGCCAGACATTTCAGTACCCTCTTCGGCAGCGCAGGCTGGATCATTTGCCGCAGCTCAAATCCCACATTTCACTTTTCCCTTGCCTCGGCCCGGTGGATGCGGGGCTCTGTGCACGTGCATGTAGTGCGTGACCCAAGGCGTGCTGCTCGCTTACAGCGGCCTCGTGCTCTGGAAGGGGAGTGAGGGCCTCACCGGCATTTATGTCTAAGCTGTTGGAGCATCCCGCCTTTTCTCAAGGTCTCCAGGTGCTACAGACCTTGGGGTACACGTGCATTTGTGGATCTGGGCCATCCTTTCTCCATAGTCTGTATCCCCCTCCACCCTTTGCCCCTACGGCTTAGGCTGGGAAGCCTCCTGGGCACGGGCTGTGCCTGCACCTACACAACAAGACCCTACACCCCAGGGCAGACCCCAACCACCCCGTGTCCTTCGCAGCAGCTGCGGGTGCAGGAGCTCAGCCGAGTGAGCATCCTGGCACGAAACATCTCCCTGTCCCCAGGGGCGGCGCTGGGAGTGGGCACCCGAGCCGGGGCGGAGCAGGGACGTCAGCTTTTCCTGGAAGAACCTTGTTCTGGCTCAGATAACGCACGCAGTACCGTCAGATTTTCCTCTTTCATTTCCTACCACTGTCACGCCTGTCTGTCCGTACCCACGCAGGAGCTCTCCTCTGCCACCGCCGGCGCTCGGCAGCCAGGGGTGAGCTCTCGGCGGTCAGCACTGGTAAAGCAAAATCTCCGACAGTGCAGGGAAGGTGCCGAATGAGGCCTCCAGCCACGGCCGCTGGTGCGTGAGCACACCCACTCCTTACTGCCTGTTATCCTGCTGAGAGCTGGGCAACATTGCTGCTGTTATTAACATCATAGGTATGAAAAAAAAAAACCCAAACCTACTCTGCACAATTGCAAAATGGTTGCAGATCCAATTTAATTATTTATTTATTTAATTATTTATTTATTAATTAATTATACAGCAGTTTCAGATCTCGACTATTATTTATGATCAAAAAATGTCAATTTGTATAGACTCCAACATTTCACCCACTAAAAAGCTCACCCATTAATTTATGTTGCATTTAAATGTTCATTTTCAGGCCAGATTCCTCTGGTTAATGCACATGATTCTCTTTCAAGTCCTTTGGAAGCCAGAGTCGAAGTTAGAAAGGAGAAGTGGGCCCTTTTCTGGAATCTTCTGCTGAGAAAAAATGTTAGTTATCTCTCAATATTTTATTAATAATCAATTTCTTATGATTATTTTTTTAATGAGATGTCATTACATAAATGCCCTCATTTTCTGGAGTGCATTTGGTATTTGTGAGAGTCTGCAACACAGTTTGCATGAATAATTCCCGTTCAATTGACTATTCCCAAACTGTTCACTTCAGTCCTCTGCTATTTATTACTTCAGATGTGCAGTTGGCCACTCCACTTGCCGAGTCTTATTGCTAATTGGATGACTGTAGTTTTTCAAACAAGATAAATTTAGGGTTAGTGGGTAGCAGAGAGGGAAGCACGCGACCACCAGTTGGCAATGTGGATAAATACTCAGATCTGGGAAATTTCAGGATCAGCAAACGTTTCCCTGAATCCCTGGGTTGCCTTTGAATGGTCACATCCAGCAAATAGCACGCACCAGGGCCAGGAGAGCCGCACTGCCAGTCCTCTCCGAAGCACGGTTTTCCCGTGACTCCAGGAGAGGGGACTTGATCGCAAGGTCCAAATTTCCCCACCTGACCTGAAGTAAAAGGAAAAAAAAATCTATTTGGGGGATTTGTAATTGTATGGATCCTTTCAGGATTGTGTGGCCCAATGTAAAAATAATTTAAAAAAAAAAATCCGGGTTGATAAAGGCACAGACCCTTTCAGCACTGCGTGATGCATCTGTTGCTGTGCTACAGAGCATCTTGATAAGGAAAATCAAATCTTATGCCTCAGGGCACGGGGACACGTTTCTTGGGGCTAGAAAGCACCTTTTCACCACCAGCTGAGGAAGGGCTGGATTTCAGTTCATTTTTTCACCAACTACGAGGTTTTCAGCCAGGTCAAAAGCCAATCACCCTGTGACGGCTGCTCTGGCACCAGAGCAAGTACCTCTGGATCAGCTCCCCGAGCCAAAACCACCCACCGCAGGAGACAGCCCACGAGCAAGGCGCAGGACGACTGCACATCGCACACGGGCGCGCACGGCGCACGGCTGCCGCGCTGCTCTCCGCTTTGCGGAGCCGCTGGAGGTGGGAGGGAATCCCTGCGTTTCTGCGGGGTGGGGAGACGTGGGTGATAAGACACTGGCAGCGTTCAATAAGTCTCAGAGCTCGCTGCCTAAGTGAGACGTTGACAGAAACAAGAGAAACCCCGTTAGGAAATCTCTCCCTCTCCGCCTGGAAGGGGGCGAGGGTTTTGTTTGGGGGGTGGCGGCGGGGGGGAAGCAGAAGGTTTGCATACATTTCAAGCCTCAGCCGAAATACAAAGTGCTTTTTGTGAACGCGAGAGAAAAGGACGTGAAGCAGGCAGAAGAGGAGGAGGAAGAGCAGGGGAAGGATGCCTCAATACAAAAAAGCTTAGCCTGATAAAATATTTAGGACGGGCTCACACATCAGAATATTAATGCTCTGCATTCCTTGTGCTTGCACTCTGTTGATCTTCATTCTCCAGTGACCTTGTTTACAGTATCTGAATTTGCAGTCTGCATTTTAATAAGGCCCTGAGAGAAGGTCTGAGACACAGTGTCTCACTGAACCAACTTCAAAACCCTCCTCCGACTCGTTGAAATTCTGGAGGATGGGATCTGGCTCCAGGGTGCGTGGTGCCTTGCACCCACAGAGGGCAGACGCTCTGGAGAGCCCGGCCGCTGCCCACCCTGGGTCTGCCACCACCACTCAGGCTGGGAAAACGGGGCAGCACCGAGGGGTTCCTCCAGGCAATTAATTAGTTTTCCTTCCCACCTTTCTCCCGGGCTTGGTGGAAGCCTGGCCTCCTCCGCAGGGTGCAGGCAGCCCCCGCGCAATGGCTGGTCCCCTTCGTCTCCCCGCTGCTGTCAGCAGGTGACCCGCGGGAGATCGACCGGCTGCTCCCCGCGGGCTCTGCCAGCCAGCGCAGCGCTAAGCAGCTGGAGTGATGGGGAGCCACGGTCCCCTCAGCAGGCACAGGAGGGGTCTGGAGGCGGCCGCCAGCTCCTGCAGCCCCCGGGAGAGCGAAACGTGTTCCCAAACCCGAATCGCCTAATGGTCTGTGAAGGGGTCTCAGCAGGCAGAGGCCAGGCTCCGGGGGATGTGGGAGAGATCGTGCAGTCGGCGTGTTTGTCACATCTGTTGGCTCCCTCCGTGGAGATGCTGTCGAACACCGGAGCACGCGGGAGGGCCCACGGAGCTAGGGAGCTTTCTCAGGGATGTGCCAGCATCCAGCTCTGCTCACCTGGGGACTGCCTGGATCCGACCTGCCTGAGCCAAGCTCTGGACATGGGATTGCGATGGTACGGGGCCCATCCTGCACCAGCCCATGTCCACCCAGCAGAGGGTGGTGGCTGCCCGTGGACACGCCGGTTCTGCAGCTGAGGGCTGGCCGGTGCTGGAGACGTCCAAGGACATGCTGGGCTGTGCACGGGGCGGCCCAGGACTGGTGATGTCCTGCACAGTGGGGCAGCAGCTGGCAGCTCCTACGAAGGATGACAGGGACAGCATGGAACAGCCCTGCCCTGCTTGCTCACGGTGCCACACGCTATGAGGTTGGTGCAGTGCCCAGACACAGCACAGTGGGCACCCTCGCACTGCAGCTCTGGATGGGACCAGAAAGATAACAACAGAGCGTCTGGGGGTTTTGGAACAGCCCCCTTGAAGGCTGATACTGGAAATGAGCTTGAGGCCAGTCACACCCTTCCAAAAACCCAGATCCAAACCATTCAGAGGGCATGGGGAGACCCTTCCCCAATCCCATCCCAATCCTACTTGTTCTCACTTTTGGAAAAAGCAGGAAGGCTCCATGATTTGAAAAGGCGTCGTCCCTCCTTCTCACCATCCACACCACCCCCCCTCCTCACCCTGACCGTGGACCGTTTCGGTGCTGTGCCATGCCTGCTGTGTCCTCCCGGTGCCAGAGGCAGGGGACTGCGCACAGCAGCGTGCTGGAAAGCCGGTCCGGGTCGTGCTGCAGCACGCTCGGTGTGGCCGGGGCCAGGAGGTCAAGCTTGACTTTGCATCCATCCACACAGCATTTTCCATATTTTTACTCTGACATGAATGAATGAATCCTCACAGAGACTCTGTAAAACTTTCTGTTTTACAGATTGGAAAATACAATACATAGTCACCGGCAATGCAAAGATAAGAACTTGGAGCAGCTTCCTTCCAGCCTTACCTCTCCCCCTGCGATAATGCCTCAGCATCATCCGTAGGGCCACGCAGCCAGCTGGGGGTTTTATGCTCCTGCGTAGCACTGACCAGGCTCCTGAAAGAGACCTTCACTGCTTTACCTCTGCTTTCCCCTGGGAAAAGCTCATGAGGCCTCTCCCCTTTGACTCCTCACAGAGAAACAGCTCAGGGTAACGCATCATCTTGCCGGAGGAGTCATAGGACCCGGTGGCATGCGGAGTCCCCTCTTGGGGGGCCGATGCTGACCTCCACCGCCTGCTGCTCCTCCCCACCGCGAAAAGGGAGGACTTGCTGCACGAATTTGGGAGGGCTCTGCGGGCTACCCTGGAGCCCTGCAACGGCCAGCGAAGCAGGGAAAATTTGCTACTCAGCAAGACGTAGTCTTTGTCCTGACAGAGATTCAGAGACCACTTCCAGGAGCAGCAATGGATGTTCCAAGTGACCTTCCTTCCTGCTCTGAAGAATCCAGGGCACAGAAGCGTATTTTGCACCAGTCTCTCCTCAGCGTGTCCTCACCTTTCTTGGGTTTGCGTGCAACACAGGTGCAGGCTGGTGAAGCGTGGCCCCGCAGATTTCTGCTTCCTTGACAGCTGCTTGCTCCCCTCCTGCCGCTTGCTCTCTTTGGATTCCAGAATTGGTTTGAATTCCAAAATATTACAAGAGGGATCTTGTGCATTCATTTGTTGTTCTGGAGACAATTTCGCCCAATACCATCCTTGCCGCTAGCTTCTGCACACATGGCTGTAAGCGACCTTCCTGGCAGATGCCGAGAGCTGAGCTGGGTGTCCGTGTTCCCATTATGGTCAGCGGAGACCTGGTCAGTTCAACCACCGGACCTTAGAGTACGATTCAGGGCCTATGTCCCACGGCGTCATGCAGCACACAGTGCTGTGAGGCTTAGATCTCTCTTGGTTTCACACAAATAACGATGAATGCACCGGATCAGGTAAGGCGTTGTTTTGATGGCATTTGGTGATCCAAGCACAGGGAGAGTGGGACGAAAGCACAGTTATTGTGGTCTGAGCCTCCGTAAGAGCTCAATCCTGCACAACCTGCGGTGGTCGCTTGTGTTTTGCAGAGGAGCCAGAAATGCAGCTGGGACCAGTACATCCAGTGCAGTGCAGACTCAGGGGCAGTCTTTTTCCCTCTGAGATTGATTGCTTCTGTGCATCAGTTACATTACACATTGGGAAATGTTCGAGAGGCGGTGAAGTAAACCTTAGCACTTCTAAATTACATTTTTAGAAGTCCCACATGGACTGGGACCCACAGTCATGCTGGAGACAGACTGAGAAAACCCAACCAGCCCCAGCTTTGAGATGACTGGAGAAAATGAAAGAGCTTGCAAAGCTCAAGGCTGACTTCTGGTTTCTGGTTCAGAGCCTTTGGAAGAGTCTCAGTCTCTGTTTCCGGCTTGGCTGCACACCATCAGAAAGGCCAGAATGTGGCTACTCATGAAAGAAAAGTCCAGTTCTCCCTAGGCTCAGTAACTTGGCTTTCGAAACAGCAGACCGACAACATCAAAATTCCAGGAAAGTGGGATTCCCTGGGAAAAGCCAGTCAGCTCACAGTGAGATACAGCATCCTCTGAGGCTGGACTGTGCAACCAGCCCGCGGCACCCCCCACCTGCCCCAGTGCATCTTGCTGCTCCCGGTAGAAGGATCTCTGCTCTGGGCGGTTTTCACTGTGGCTACCACTTTGTCCCAAGAAGTGATGTCATTTGGAAGAGCAGGATGAGGCCACTGAGTACCTGGGCTTTGGGAGAAGGGAGGTTCATGTGTTGCTGGAGCCTGTGCAGGACCTTTAGCATGAAGGTGTTTGGGGAGGGGCTGCAGAGTCCCATGGGAACTCATTGCACATCTGCTCAGCTCTGAGAGGCATTTTTGGGGAACAGAAGTGCAGTTTCCAGAGAAAGGAGTTCAGATATTGGGGCAAGGGACGGTCACATTGCCTAGGATGCTGAGTGTGTAAAGGATGTGTAAAGGACTGCTGGCAGCTGATCCCCATGGCTGGGGACAAGGGGTAAATGCTGTCCTGGGCACCATGCTCCAGGTAAACATACACAAGGGGCAGGAGCCACGCCACCAGCAAGGGTCTCACTGCCCCCAGAGCTGCTTTCTGCCATGCCTGACAGGGAAAACTGAGATTTTAACAAGGGCAGCGAGGCAGGGGAGCAGAGGGCTTCATGCCAAAATGCCCAGGGCACCCAGGACAGGGATGGTGTGCTGCAGCCACAAGCTTTGCACAGTCAGGCAAAGCTGGTGATGAGTTCCCAGCACACGTGGGTGACACCATGCCATGTGTGTGCTGGTGGTTCCTGCTGTGCCCTCAAGCAGGCATTTTGCCTTAGGACCATGACCAACGAACAACCAGGACCCCAGGAACCCAACTGCTGCCAGCACCCTTCAGCAGAGGACAAGCTGGAGGAGACCAGATAAGGGAGCAGACGGGGATGCCCTCCCTCAGTCGTGGTGTAGGAGCGGAGGCACCATCAGCAGCTGCACCTCTGGTGGCCACAAAACAGGAGACTGAGGCTTCACGAAGCTTCAGACTTCTCTGGAAAGGCCTTGAGAGCTGCCTCCATCATGTTCATGCCAAGGTGCCAGGGGAGAAGCTCAGCTGAGCCACTGGCTCATGGGGGAAGGACAGGGCAAGAGTTCCCTGTCCTCTGCATGCCTCAGTTTCCCAACTATTAGATGATGGCATTAATGTATTCTGCTGCACCATTTGAGATCAAAAGATAGACTTTTAAACACAAACTAATTGCATCCTTCCCTCTTTACCACCTCACTTTCCAGTGTGATGGGGTAGAGATAAAATATTAGTTTCGGGTCAGTTAAAGACAACCTGTCCTAGCAGGGCTTCAGCAAGAGAAGGGTGTGCACAGCTGCCTCTATTTACACAGTTTCAAGGCTCTCTCACAGGTCCAGGAGCAAAGCAAAGGCCGTGATCAAGCTGGAAAGGAGCAGAACTGCAGTGCAGAGAAAACACAGGCACACTTTGTGGGTTTCTTTAAAGCTTCTTGTCTCCTTGCCTGGCCCTGGTGGGTGAACAAGGCTGAGGCTCAGGCCTCAGCGAGGTGATGGGGTGGAGCTGCAGGGCCAGATGCGGCTCAGAACAGCAGCAAAGTGCCCTCATCCACTGCTGAGAAGATCTCACCCTCTGCCTCAGCAAAGGTGTGTAGAACAAGTGGGTCCCCAGCTGAGAGATGCTGAGCCCCAGTGCAAGAAATGCAGGGAGAGAACCATTTCCATAGGGAGAAATCCTTGGGGAACGACATCTTTGCTGCCTGCTGCGGGCTGACCCCAAAGGCAGAAAGCCCATGTGAGTGCACTGGGACCCGTGTGCGGGTCTGCACATGCTGGTCCCCCCTCACCAGCTCCCCACCTCGCTGTCCTCCTCGCCCCACTCCCCCGGAGCTGGCAAAGCCCCGGCCGAGGGATGGCGGTGATTTATTTCGGAACATTTCTTGCCTGTTGAAAGCCTGACCTCAGATATGGAGAGACGACGTGGGAAGATGTACGAGTGTCTCTCAGCAAAAGTGCATCAGAGAAATTGAGCGTGAGCTGCCATCAATCTGCCCAGGCTCAGTGGCCCCGTGCAACAGCGAGGGAGATGGGGACCGGGAGGGATTCTGCGAAGGTCACCTGGGAGCTGACTCAGCCTCTGCTCCCCGCTCCTGCCATCCATCATGCCTGCTGGGGAAGAGGCAGGGAGCAGAGGCTGGAGGCAATCTCCTTCTCATCCCTCATCCGTTCCCCTTTACAGCTTCATTTAGGAGACCAAAATGACACACAGGCACAAATGTCACTGGGGGCACAGTCAGCAATGATCTTTCGGCAGCCATAACAAGCCCTGACAGGCTCCATGGGGAGAGTCATTGCCCCAGCCAAGCCTCTTGCCCTGGGGGCCCCAAGGGCTGCGACAAGGACAAAATGGATAGGAACACAGGGACAGAGGTGACAGGCGAGTTTTTCCCTCTCAGTGGCTCCAGCTAGTATAGCATTGGCGTTTGGATAACCTGCAGAGTCTCCCCTGAAGTTAGTGAGGACTAGAAAAGAGTTGAGCTCTTCTCAATGGTTTCTAGGATAGCCAGAATCCAAGCAGGGCTGTTTCTGCCCACGGACTAAATACCACAACATGTGTTTGCTTCACCAAACCTCTGCGAACTGACTTCAACATCGCGTGGGCAGGTTTATGTTCTACCTCCCAGGAAGTCCAGCCTCTGCATATTCCCTCAAGGCGACTGCCCTCCATTGAGTCTCTTCTGCAGGAGATCTCACACTCAGGTTGGGCTCAGGAGAGTATGTCAGCAGAGCTCAGGTAAGGGAGTCCCTGGGAAACAAGGCTCCAAACTACTGTGAAAATTGTGCAAAGGGCCCAGGTACACTCAGGGGTGGACACGTGCTTTGGTGGGTGGGTGGGGGTCACTGTGTGATGGTCCCTGCAGAACATCTGAACCTTCTTCTGGAAGAGCTTGTCAGAGGGTGGCCTAGAGAACCAGGGCCTGAGTTCAAACCTCCATCTGTTCTTTTGCTGATCCATAGCATTCTCATGGATTCCTGCTCAGGATCGCATTTCTATACATTGCAGTTAAACACGAGTTACCTGCCTGCTGTGCCTGCCCAGCTGCACACCAGTCAGGCAGGTCCCATCCAGCTGCCCGCATTCTTGCTCCATGGACCTGCACTGATTTACAGAGATGGCTCCAGCAGGGCTGCTCTGAATACGCAAGCAGGGAAATCATGCTGAATCCAAACCCAAGCGCAACATCCACCATGCCAATAAACAATTTTTTGAGTTTGACTTTCTGCAAAGAGCTTACACCGACGTTAACAAATGGATGGCCTCGCGTTAGGAAGAAATGCACCTTTCTTCATTTCTAGATCTAAACAGAGGAGCCCATAACCAGACGCTAAACTAAAAACCACCGGCAAAGCCCATGCATGATGCATTCTTACACCAGGGAAGTCCATGCAATGCTGCAGAACACCAATGAGCAACCCGAGTGCTGTACTCCAGTAAGCTGTGGTTTCTCACAGGCCGCTATGAAGTCTGTACCCCCACCCTGTACCGCAGTTCACAGCAGCACCATGTACGAAGAGAGCAGCAGGGGTCTCAGCACCAAGGGGACAAGAAGCCCAATCTCTCACCCAGCCTGGATTCAAGCTGGTCACCTTGTGGTTACAGGAAACGGCACTTCCAGAAGAGTTTTCTCTGCGTGTGACTAGGGACAACGGACGGTGTGGCCCACCGTAAGATTTCCAGAGCTCCTCAGTCTAAGAGCGTACGTCCCATTTTCTGGAAGCACCTGGCCTTGTCTGAGCATGTATCTCGCAGACTTTTAATGAGTGTCTTTGGAAAAGTGCAATACAATACATCTGCAGAACGCATTTGGTGGTTTCTGTCAAGTGGCTCTCTACGACGTCAGGCACATTAATACTTCTGCGAATCTGGCCCCAGATTACCTTAATATCTTTGCAGATTGGAAGCTGTGAGAGTAATTGATTCTTCACTTCATTAGTTAAACTGAAAAAGGAATTAAGAATTACTGAGGGTATGACAAACTGGTTGACCAAACACTTCTTTTGCTGTGAACATGTAAGCTTCTTTACCTTTCCTTTTTATCAAATGTGAATGATTTTGAAAAGAAAACACTAGGATTTAAAATGGGAAATCAAAACCTCATTACTTTTCAGAATTCCGTGTTGCTAAAAAGATTCGACTTTTCATTACTTTTTTCGTTACTTTTTTTCGTTACTTTACGGAATTTTGAAAACAGATTCAGTCACAGCAAAATACATTTCTTTTCCTATGGATAAACTATTCAGTCAAAAGAAGCTGCACAATTGCCCACAGCTAGCTGTTGGTAAAGCTGAGAAACTCCTAATTCACATCAGACCTTTGAAAATATTTACTTCTGTTTATGCTCTGTGCTCCAAAGCACTGGTGATTAACACAGCAAATCCTCGAGGGCCTGGTCAGTGGGGCATCGCCTCGGCCACATCCACCCCTGAGCCTGGAGCAGGGTCCTGGCACCAGAGTTTGAGGTTAAGCAGAGGGAAAGGTGTCATAGGGCATAGACAGGAGGGAAGGGCATAGGAGGGAAGAGCATAGAGGACGCGGCGTTTTCCAGGGATCTTTCGGATGGGACTGAGGAGCCTGAGCTGGCAGCAGGAGGTTCCTGGGCAGAGGAAGGGGCTCTCACACTGAACGTGCAGAACAGCAATGTGCTCCTAAGGAAGAGCCCCAGCGGGGAGGTGCCAGGCAGACGTGGTCGCGCAGAGGCAGGTCATGCAGAGACGTGAGCTGTCACCACGTCTCTCTGACAGGTGTGGATACACCTCCTCGGCCCCTGAGACTGCGGCGAGGACAAACTTGCACTCTCACCTGCTGCGTGTTATCTTCCCGCATGCCGTTTCCAGTGTAATTAGTCCTTTGTGCTGCTACACATCCTCCATGGAGCAGGGTTCCCCTCCCTTAGCATGGGTGTCGATGTTAGGTTTCAAAGTCAGAAACGAAGCTATGCAGACTGGAGAGACTTCAGGACCTCCAAAAAGTGACCTGCCCCTCCAGCACCTGATGGGAGAGGCGCTGAGAGATGCTCTGGAGGCACCAGCTCTTCCCTGCTGACCAACACAGGAGAGGAGAGAGCTTGCACTCACACAAGTTTTCTGGGCAGGGAAACGCATGCCAGCCCACCTCTGGTCCAGCAGCCCTGGTGCCATGGCCAGGGCAGTCTTTGCCGTGGGGATCCCGGATCCTCGCTGCACCAAGCACAACGGCACTCTCCCGGAGCACCGCCAGCTACTGGGGCTGCGAGGCAGATTGAGCTGTTTGTTTTGCCTTGTCTGTCACTTTATGCATCCCCAAGTCCCTAGTGACTCTGACAGCAGCTTCCAACACTGAAGGCATCCTTGTTTTCATATATCTGTTAAATAAAATGTCAGCAGGTGACAATACATGCTTCATTGGTGCTGTTCTGTAATTTAACAGAGTTAAGAATGCATCAGAGCCTGGTGCTACATGTAGATTTAAGAACTAGTTTCAATTTTGGCGTTATTTGATACCGACCCACTGCACGGCATCCTCCAGTGTGCAGTGACAACATGTCCCTACCCAGGCTTCATTTTGCACTGGTTAAATCCACGTCCCATAAACCCTCACCTGTCGTAGGAGAGCATCCACTCAGGTATACCTTGCTTAGCAGAGACGGGTTGGTTGGGAATGGTTACCTTTCTAGCAGTGGTGTTGCCTAGTAAATCTGACTGTGGGAAAGCAAGAACGAACAAGCACTGGAGGTTTTTACCACCATCTTTCTCCAAAGGCTTGTTTCCCTTTTCACCAAACCCAGCCGTGTTGTTGGCACAAGCCACCACACCCTTCTCAGTGACACTGTTCACTTGGGACCAGTGTAACACAGTCTGGTCCTTTCTCTTGGATGCTCTAATTTAAAAATTACTTTCATGTAACTCTTACACAGACCTTTAACTATTAACTAAGAAATTTTCCCTTATTGGGACCCGGAGGTGGAAACATGCTGTGCGAGCCACTCAACAGCTGAAGACCTGTTTGCAGGGTCTCATCCAGAGCGGCAGCACTGTCGATCAGAGTCCATGTTTTGGGGAGAGTAGACAGTTTTTTCCTGTCAAGGCGACGTGTACAAAACCTATTGCTGGCCTTTGCTCCCCTGAGCTCTGCCTCATGCTCTGGAAGATCCCCACAGCCAGCGGTTGCCTCCAGGTGAGCATTCAATGTATGAATCTTGCATTTTGTAGCTGAAATTAAAAAATAATCAGTGAGTTCTGTGTGTGGGGCGTGTTTGACACTACCCTCTAGCAATCCTTGCTTTCAGCTGACGCTGCTGCTCATCATGATTAAATATGAAATTTTTAATACCTGTTACCATGGCCATGAACTTCATTTCTATTGCAGTGTATTCACATCTCTTCTTTTGTTCATTCTGCAGCACACGAGATGCTGGACTCCTGACTGGCTGCCTGGTGGTAAGTGAACTGCCTTGATATTCCACTTAAAAGCAAGAAGAGACAATCCTTCTTTACATTTGTCAGTATAGTACTGTGGGTCTGTGAAGTATCAATTAGCTGTGTTGATTTTTCAACTCTTTAAACCACCACGTAAGCACAGTGGTGAGAGGCTTAACCCAGCTATCACCTTCCCACATCCTCTGTGGTGTTAATTTATTCCCAGACAGGTTATTTGCAGAACAGGAGCTGGCGTTTTGGCTTGCTTAGCTCTAACTCAGTGGCTGGATTTGCTCTGACTCTTTCTAAAACTTCTCCATGCTCTGGTCACACTTTCTGCTGTTTCTCCACAGATGAAAAGATCAGTTATGCCAACCTCGGTGCCAACAGAAATTGATGTGAAATTCTGGTGAAAACCAGTGATAAACAACTGCCTAAACACACGGTGTCTTCCAACAGGCATGCTGAAGGTGTATAAAGCCTTCGCTTTTCCAAATAGCCCTTCCCAGGATCCTGTTGATGCAGCACGAACAGAAGAGCATTAATCATCAGCCGTTTCTCCCCGAAACTCTTCTCTGCAGGTCATGGGAAATGTCCCCCTGTGACACACTCAGTTAATTAATTTGTGTCTATATGCATGAGAACAATTGAGTTGTCGGGTTTTTTTTCCCCGTGGTGTTCAGCAAGTATCTTCTCTCTGTCGGTCTGCCTGCATAGGCAGGTCTAAGCAGGGCAGTAAGCCCACCCTCGCCTCTGGTGTGGCTGAGGGGAACTTGAGGACAGCTCTGGCCTACGCGCGCGCATGGGTGATGTCTCCCACCTCGCCTCACACACAGACCGGTGGGCTCCGGATCCCCTGTGTGTTGTGGACCCTTGCCGTGACCTCCCCGCCTGGGCACCATGCGTCCTCGGGCAGCGCTGGCCTGCACCGGCCGGTTTGCTCTCCTTGGTGAACTGAAATCAATTCCTCAAGAGCTCATTCCGGGTCTGAAGTGGTCTGTCCCAATGCCGTGTCCTGGCTCCCCATCACAGCCTGGCATCCCGCCGAGGACCCATTTACCATCCCCAGAATCACAGAACTCAGGCTAGGTTAGTCACAGGCTCCTCTCTGCATTCACCTCCTTTTTGTGTCCTTTGTGGCAAACATCTCTTTCAGAGGTTCATTATCACGTGAAGTGCAGCTCTCTGCAGGAGCTGGTGCTGCGGTTTCAGAATCTCCTGTGCTTGAGTTCGATGAACACTATTAAAACCATCAACTGCTTCAGAGCCACCTATTGTCAGAAAATAGGGTTACCTCCCCAGTGCCTTCCTTTTGTCTGGCAGACAGAATAAAGCACTGTTTAACCTTGTCCAGCTGCCCTCCGCCTCTTTGGAGAGCTTCAGCTCCAAGGGGCTGTTGACTTGACTCGCTCACTCAGCGTGCTTTCTTGACTAGCTTTATTCCTGGCACTGTGGCCGAGCTCCAAGGAGGTCATGTTCCTACTCACATTGATCCGTGCCCTATAGCACAACCCTTCAAGCCACACAACGGCTCATTCCAGTGCCCACAGATGCAGAGGTCTCCACTCGGACTGCGAGGGTGGACCCTTTGCTTCATCCCTTCCCTCAGCCATTTCCACAAAGGAGACGAAGGGAGCCAGGCACTTCAGTGACTTCTTTATGAGCAAATAGGACAAAAGGAAGCAACTGCTTCGCTCTGCCCTAAGACAAGTTTGCATTGCAAGAGAAGAAATATTGAGCTGGGCTCAGGAGGTTCCACAACAGGGCAAGCTGCAAACCCGACACCTGGCTCTGTCGGGGACTAACTGCCTCCTAACCCTCTGTATTTCCATAGCTGTCACTGCAATCCGGCTCCCAGCCCTGCTCTTCCGAGCACACAGAGGCTGTGTGCATCCAGCCCGTCGAGCTGTCACCATCTCGGAGTGACAGCCACTTTACAAGCTGTGAGACAGACAGGCTCAGCACCCTGCCTTCTGAACCGGGGGCTTGGGGCATAGCAGGAAGGAGGATGAGCTCAGCTTATAGTGGAGTTGAAACCAGGCCAGGAATTATACATGCAGACCAGCTGCACTCTTTGCTCGCTGCAGCACACGCCATAGACCCGGGGATGCAGACTGCCCGGGGAGGCTCCCTTGGCTTCTGCAGAGAGCACATCCCAATAGACGTGTCCAAAGAGCTGCTGTCCCAGCAAAGCACATGCCTAAAACTCCTTTGCTTGGCTGAGCCATCCATCCCTTCCACAGCTTCAGGTCAGAAACACGGCTGTAGCTGGTTCTGCCTCTCCCTTTGCATGCCTATGAGTAAGAAGTCAAGCAAAGGAGGCAGGAGACCTGCATGGGTGAGCAAGGAGCTTGTAAAAAAACT
>VZSC01017471.1:128925-148943 GCA_013398225.1 Steatornis caripensis | reverse complement strand
GTTTAATAGCCAGCCCAGCTTTAAACCCTGACACCTTCACAAGTCCCTGGCAACCCTTGCACTAACCTACAAAGACTGAACCTGCAGGCTTTCCAAGGCAAAACAAAGCCAGACATGCCTTCAGGGTAGTTTTTAACAGCCCGTTTTATTGCTCAATTTTCCCAGAGGCAGGGACAAAGAGCATTACAAATATAANCCCTGACACCTTCACAAGTCCCTGGCAACCCTTGCACTAACCTACAAAGACTGAACCTGCAGGCTTTCCAAGGCAAAACAAAGCCAGACATGCCTTCAGGGTAGTTTTTAACAGCCCGTTTTATTGCTCAATTTTCCCAGAGGCAGGGACAAAGAGCATTACAAATATAATGGCTTTTGCGTTGTCTTTCTGTAGGACACAAGCCATTGCAGGGGGCTGTGTGCCCCCAAACGCTGTTCGATGCATAGCAGTGATCCTCCACCAGTGCTGGGCTGGAGGTGCTTGGATGCTTGAGACAGCTGGAGGAATTACTGTTTCCCGCCAGTTCCCCACAGCTCCCTGCTCTGATGCTACAGTGAGGAAATCTGTGCACACTGCAAGTCATAAGAGGTACTAAGTTCTCCATGTTGCCAGGGAAACATCCAGTTTTAGGTGCAACACTAAATGTGGTTTTTGCTCAGTTTGCTCAGTCCCACCTCCCTCGTGGGCTGCCACTGTGGCTGCTGTTGGTGGGAACTGGGATCGCTGCAAAATCCAAGAGGGAAAACTGACCTTGGAGACATTGGCAAAGAAGAAACGTACAAAGGAAATGGGAAACAAGTAAGGAAAAATGATGTGTTTTGGGTTTTTTCCATCTGAAGGATGGAGAGCTTTGCTTTGGTTTGGGTATTTGTGCGTTTTGGGATTTGCCATGCAGGTGCCAAAAAAGTGGTGCATTCCCAGGCAGGGGATCGCAGGGACTCTGTGGCCTCTGTCTGGGGCTCAGTAAGTCTCCTAGGAGAGCCCACAAGAGGGGGTTGAAGTGGTTCAGGTGATGCTGAGCACCAGGGCAAAGGGCCAGCGATCTGTGACATGCACTTATTTGTGACACTGTCCTCTGTCCCCACGCTGGGACTCAGCCTGCCTTGGGCACAGCTTTAGAGCCCGGGTGTGTGGGGCTGTTATGGGGCACCCAGCCTGCAGCACAGCCTAGTTTGGGGAATTAAAATGAGCTTCACATTGAACGGAGAACTGGCCAACGAATCCAATGGCAAAGCACTGACTGATTTCAGGGGTAGGCAGACTGAGCCAGAATTTGCTGCTGTTATGTCTCATTGCATGGAAGTTAATTACCTATAACTTCAGGTTCACTTATCCTCATGGAGATGGGCATTATGTCTCACCCCACTGGTATCGAAGTCTCCATTGGACTGCTTTCAAAGACTCTGTGGCAAGATCCATTTCAGGTGGGGTTTTTTTCTCACCTCCACAGAAAGCGTCTTGGTTGGTGACAGTCACATATTTCTCCCTGTTGTGTTATTCAACCTGTATGGAAATTTGCTAAGAACATAATAGTAAGGAGGAGAATCTGCTTGGGCTGGTAAAACATGTGGCAGATCTGAAACTTGTAAATGGTTGTCCAAATACAGCCCAAATCAGGGTTTCCAATGGAAAAGTTCTGAGTGTGCAACCCTGAGAAACCTTGTCCAACTCTGCATTTGGCCCTGCATTGAGCAGAGGATGGACTAGGGAATTCCAGAAGTACTTTCCAGTCTAAATTACAATCTATTTTATAATACTGCAAATTTGAGTTAGTAATAATGGTAGGGCATACATAAGCTCTGGGTAAATGCAATTGAAATATATCCTGTGACATCCTCATTCTTCCTATCCTCAGCAAAGCAAGATGATGAAAGTTTGTGTACACTTTGTGTAGACAAGTATTTGTGCACAGCGTTTCTCTAAATTAAGGTCTAAAAATCCAGTTTCTGGTTATTCTAAATGCAGCCTGCACTGTGGGGTTTTTTATTTTTTATTTTTTATTTTTCATTGCATTTTATCCGTACTTGAATTCACTAATGAAGAGAGAATTTAAAAAAAGGTCATATGACAAATCATGAACCTGGTAATGAATGTAAACGTGGTAATTGCCCATGGCTGTCTAAGCTCATTTCAAGCTGTTGGCAGCTGTAATTCTGCACTGGAATTTTTTACCAACCTGGCAAGCAGAACATAAAGTCTGATGTGTGTCTTTAAGATGAAAGGCAAATCCTCTCTTTAGATAAGAAGATCGTTTTCCATGTTGGCCTTTCCACTGGGAAACAACCAGTTAAACACCTAAGTCAGTGCCTCACACTGGGGAAAAGCAATACCAACTATGTCTGCAGCGTTGTAGGCCGACATGGGATGTCACCAGAGCTAGATGGGGCAGCAAGGCAGTAATCAGGCTGACACGGCTTCAATGTACACAGCACCTACAAAAGCAGCCCAAAGTTAGGGATATTTGATGTCTTTCTTCTATCCCATCTGAAAATATTTTTTCCCCTGTTATCTCTGCTTTCCCTCTCTTTTTCTTTATTTGGCAATGGAAGGTGAGTAGGAAGGCAGATGAGAATAAAACCCCCTCAATTTAGATTAACAGAAAGATTAAAGCTTATAAAGAAGAGCTGACACTGTTTGTTCATGTACGTATAGTAAATATTAGCAAATACACGCACAGATTAAAGAAGGCTGGATGAGGGGCAGCTCTAATCTTTTTATTTATACAGGAAAATATCTGGGGTGGCAGAGACCATTGTCCCCTGAATTGCTGTTGGACAAGGACTGTGGCAGAGGTTAGTGTTTAGCCCTGCTGGCAAGGGAGTGCTGGAGAAACGAAGAGCCCATAAAAGGACAAAGAGCAGGGTAAAGGACACGCATCAAAAATTCAGAAGGAAATAGCAAGTAAAACTTGACATGAAATAGCTGGTTTTCTTTATGGCAAAGGTTGGCAGCCAGGACCTTGAGGTTCTGCCCTAGGTACCACACTGCTGAACACCTATTTTAATGGTCTGGCTAGGGAATAACATAACCACCACATAGACAACATAAAGATTTAGGAAGGACTGTGGAGATCTTCAAAGAGAGATTTTAAATGAGTGAAAGAAATGGGCAATATAAGGGACAACACTCTTAATCCTGTTCTAGATTACCCTAGGCTATGTTTTGCATTGAATGCTCTTCTTTTTTCCCCTTTGTGGCTATTACTAGCATCTATTTCAAGGTTTAAAAAACGTATATCAATTTCTTTCCTAAGCACAGGAAGTCAAAGAACTGAATTTTAGCTATTAAGCTAAAGCAACATAAATAGATGATCACTGCTACATCAGGCAGCAAGTGTGCGCCCATCCATGCAGCCCTGAGAGGGGAAAATTACTTCTGTTTCATGCGATAACTGAGTTGATTAAAATATTTAGTAGTTTTTTCCTTCATGCTTGATCATGAGTACTTGCATGCTCCTCTAGGTAAGAAGACAGCACAGATTTCCTTCTTGGCACAAAGTTTAAAAATGACCCCATTCACCTGTGTACGTATTCCATGTGCAGCACGGGCTGTCTTTTGGACAGAGGTTTGTGCAGATATTCGTGCCTGTCCATTGTTTCATTCTGTCTACCCTGAAACACATCTACATCTCTCAACTGTGAAAATACAGTGCTCTTGATTTTTTTTTGGCTCACGTGGACCTGGTGTACTGCATGTTACCACCTCTGCAGTTCAGCACAGGAGAGGACAGGAATTTGCCAAGAGCCTTTATGCAGGCATACCATGGTTAGCCCAGACTGTAATTGCACTGGAGAAACCTTGCATTTGTTTTGGTAGATCGGATGTTTCCACTGTGTGATCCAAGGCAAATGACTGCCCCTTCATGTGTGCCAGGGAAAGGAGGGGGACAGGCTGAAGGCCAGAGCAGGGATGAGCACCTTGAGCCTGCTACAAGGTCAAAGAGTGAAAGAAGCAGGGGGAGGTGGGTGGGAGGGTGCCAACCACAGTTGCCATTGTGCTCAGGGACATCCATCTACAGGGTTCAGCAAGGCTTCAACCTACACCTTCAGCAAGTCATAGGATCCCAAATTTGTCAGGGAGGTGTCTTTAGCCACCCTCTGAGTGCATGGCTTCGCTAGGCCTGAGTATCTCTGGACAAATGCTCTTTTCCACATGCCTGTCTTGCTCCCACTGATAATTGAGATTTATTTGAGAATTTAGCATGTCCCTTAGAAGTCACCCTCCTGATTGCCTGCAGGGCAGGTGCAGGAGAGCCATCTCTGGCTTAAAATATGATTAAATTTACCTGGACAAAAATTCCTTGGAAGCACTATTGCCTTTTTATCTAGGCAGATGTATAGCTTAACTGCCTTAACATCCTACAGATTCATAACATCCAAGTGATCACAGTATTAAAACAGTATAAAGAGTTCTATAATTCAGTGTCACCTCATTACAGTTAAGAGTAATGTACTGCCAACAGTGACAAATGCAGAATAACTCCAGTTGCTGACGGTACAAATTGGATTCAACTGAAGCTTCAGGCACACTCAAAAAGCATACTTACGTGTTTGGGAGTAGTTATAAGGTAGATGGTGTTTCACGCTCATTAATCAAGGGTTAGGAGAGAAACCGAACTGTTCAACATTGATTGAAACTGTCCTTGCTGCTATAACTAAAATACATCTTCACTTCTAAGCCTTCCTTAAAAAGATGATGTGTTTTAGATTATATTAACAGAGAGTTGTGTTTGGTTTTTGCTGGGTAATATTTTAGTTCTCAAAACTGCAAGAAGGGCCTGTGAGAAATGCATAAAATTTAACAAGGCCAAGCGCAAGGTCCTGCGCATAGGCCGGGGCAGTCCCAAGCACAGATACAGGCTGGCTTGAGAGCAGCCCTGAGAAGGACTTGGGTGTGTTGGTTGATGAGAAGCTCAACATGAGCCAGCAATGCTTGCTCGCAGCCCAGAAGGCCAACCGTATCCTGGGCTGCATCAAAAGCAGCGTGACCAGCAGGTCGAGGGAGGTGGTTCTCCCTTTCTACTCCACTCTCATGAGACACCCCCAGAGTAGGACCACGAAAATGATCAGGGGGCTGGAGCACCTCTGCTGTGAGGAAAGGCTGAGAGAGTTGGGGTTGTTCAGCTTGGAGAAGAGAAGGCTCTGGGGAGACCTTATAAGCGGCCTTCCAGTACCTGAAGGGGCCTACAAGACAGTGGGAGAGGGAATTTTTACAAGGACATGTAGTGATAGGACAAGGGGTAATGGTTTTATTCTGAAAGAGGGTAGATTTAGATTAGATGTTAGGAAGAAATTCTTTGCGGTGAGGGTAGTGAGACACTGGACCAGGTTGCCCACAGATGTTGTGGATGTCCCCTGGAAGTGCTCAAGGCGAGGTTGGATGGGGCTTTGAGCAACCTGGTCTGGTGGAAGGGATCCCTGCCCATGGCGGGGTGGGTGGAACGACATGATCCTTAAGGTCCCTTCCAATCAAAACCATTATATGATTCTATGATCCCATGATTCTTTTAGCTGATACAAACTGCAAGATGAAATACAGTGTGAAAAATCACCTCTCAAATTGACCCATTTGAGGTCAGTTCTCCCCATTGGCACAAGTAAGGAAGCTGGGGAACAGATGAGTCGTGCAAGAGGCAGGAGCGGGAGAGCCTCCTAGGTTGTCCCTGGGTCTGCAGAGCCAGACACACCCCTGCACCCCAGCAGAGCTGGGAGCTGGGCATTCAGCTTTGTCTGTGATGAGAAATTTGTCCACTGTAGCAAAACACAAACACAGTTTCAAAGCTGTTTTAGCGAGCGAAATAAGCTCAATTGGCAAATGCAATTCATGCTGGCGCTACGCATCTCTGCTATGTATTTTGCCAGCAGAGAAATGTGGCAGATAGAAGCAAGTGTATTTTTTTAAAGTTCTACCACTAGTGTGAGATACCAATTCCCTTGGCCCCCAGAGTGCTAAGGGAAGGATTGAAGCAAACATCAGATTTTTCCTGGACTCACTGATAAGCTTAATGAGGCAGAGGTAAAACCCCTCTCAAATGCCATGCCAAAATGCTCCTTGTTCCCAGACATATCTGGGAGAGGAAATGCTATGCAAACTCCAATTCTCCAATGTGGTTTCAGGACATGTGGGGACCTGGGTATGGTGGCAGAACTCCACAACCAAAACACATCAAAACAGGGTCCAGAGCCTCGTGGTCACTGCAGACTGGGTAAGGCTTGTGCCTCCATCAGGTTCACAAACCACCAAGTGACTGTTTTTCTTGCTGGTCGAATCCAGGTGCCGTCAGATCCCTAGAGCCATGCATTTCAAGGGGAAAGATGGGATCTTGATTTTTTTTTTCCTGGCTTTTCTGCTGAGGGCGATCTCCAAATCACTTTGGAAAGGGAAATTGCAAACTGGTTTTCGTTTCTGGGCTTAGTGAGTCAGGCATTTTTGTCTCCTCTGTGGTGCAGCATGCTCCATTTCTCAGAGCTATTAGCCTTGAAAATGTGGATGTTTGAGACTCAGTGATTTAAGTAGTTTTAGTGCTTTCCTGGGGCCTGATATATTTTTGCTGCAAATGCATCATTACAGGACTTTATTAGGAGAAACACTGCCATTGGCAGAGCTCTCTTCCATCATAGCCCAGATCTGAGTTGTATGTGACATGTTGAGGTTTATTTTCTCAGCTCATTACACAGATTTTAGAAGTCAGGGTTTTGGACAGGGGGAGGGAGGATCTGTCCTCTTTTACCTGCTGAAATTAGTAATAGCAAGAAGCTGTCAAGCAATGAAGGGATAAGAATGAACCCGAGGAAGTAATAGGATGAAGCTGCTGCACATCACTGTTCTACCAGAGCCAAAGTCCTCTCCGTTCTCCCCTCACCTTCTGTCCTTTAGAGATTTCTGTCATGAAAGCAGAAAATAAGGAAAGCAAAGAAAATACTTAGTCAGTGAGTCTCTGGCAAGTGCAAGAAGGTCTGGCCAGTCCCTGGGGCCATGCCCTTGGGACAGTAATGTCTGTTCTGCAGAGGCAATTTTTCTTTCCTGCACTGTTCCTTCCCAGGTGGATGTGTTGATTAAAAATCTGTTTGCATTGTTTCTACAAGAAAATAACTGCAGCGGCTTGATTAAAATCTCTCAAAAAGCTGCAGTGCTGGTGCCAGCTCTGCAGGTAGTGGCTGTTAGGCTGTTTGTTCGGGGGGGTCGCAGGATCCCTGTCAAGGAGCTTGCTAGGCTTCATCCTACTTTTAGTATTGCTTGTCACTGCCATGTGATATGATCCCTTTTTGTGTCATGAATACCACACCCAGCTCTTCCTGAAGTTTTCATTTTTTTCTCTACTTTTCCTTGCCTTTCCCAATACCTATAGGTATTCATTAAAAATAATGTGAAAGAATCAGTAAAATGGATAACTATATATATATATATATATTCCCTCTTAATCACCCAAGACTTTAATAATCTAAAATTCTGTTTATTTGCTGTATCCAGACATTTTTTCCAGCAGCAAGCTACTCTGCTGGACTCTCAAACAGCGCATGGCAAATAAATGAGAGGGGTGTGAAACAGGGAACAGGTTGTTTGTCTCAAAGCATGAAAGAAAGTGTTACTAGAGCAGAGACAGTGCTGTATTACCCTGTGCAATTCTCATTCCAGAGAGAAGTGCTTCGGAGGGAGCCTGGGGAGTGCTACAACCCAGTTGTTCCCCAGGGTATCTGAGCTATTAGCAGGATTGAAAATGGTCCATGATGCAAGGGGTAAACCCCCCTCATCTGATGCACTGCTGTGAAGGTTTTGCTTCCTTGCTGGGGAAAGAAAACCAGGAAAGAAATGGCAATGAAAGAAAGGCAGGAAAGAAAGGCATCTACTTTCCTTCTGGGAGAGGAAGGACCTGTGGGACATTCGGTGGGGTTTGTTGGATAAGATGCCGCCTCAATGTCTCAAGGTAGCTCACTTGTCCTGCAAGCACGGCTGCGGTCCTAGGGAGATCACAATCCACTGGGCAGAGTGCACTGGTGCAGCCTTTGCTGTTCCCACCCCTCCTGGGAAGCAGAATTTTCTTTTCCTTGTTTTCTTTGTGCCACTGCTGACAGCAGCTTTTGCCCAGGCAGAAGTTGTTCTTACAAGAATTACATTCCTTTTCTAAAATTGCCTCCACTGCTGATTGCTTAAAAAGAAATCGAATTGCTTCCATGCCAGCTCTTAAATGAGTGCTGCTCAGAGAGCAACTCAAGAGCTCTCCAGAGAAGTAGCAAATAAAAAGTCTCTTCTGTTTCTGGATACCAAATCTGCTTTAAAGTAGGGCGGTAAGCCAGCAGGCATGGGGGGAGCTGTGTCCTCTGGTATGGTGCTGAGGACTGGGCTGGCTGACTGTGCTGCACGGCTCGCTCAGATTGAGAGTTGGGTTGCTCGTTCTCCTCCGTGTCTTGGCTTTCCTTTTGATTTTAAAAACTGCGTGCAGAGCCAGAGCAGCAAATTAGAGGCCAGTTGTGTGAAGACACTGTGGAGAGAGACCTGGACCAGAATAATGCTTGTGAGCTGGGATGCGTCTTGTGGAGTTGAAGCCTGCAGAGGAGGGGGAAACATAAGTGCTTTGGGGTGGGAATAAGGTTGCTCTTTCCTGCCTTTAGCTGCCAGAGGGATGCTGGGGGTTGAGGGCTACTGAAAAGCAAACAGTTTTTCTGGCAGATGGCTCCAAGCCTCCTGGCTATACCCCACTGTTATGAGGATTTGGCACCCAAACAAAGTATGCTGGTGCTGAGGTGCTCTCTCCCAAGGGTCTGTTTGAGGGGAGAAAAATAAAGAGAAGAAGAAAAACAGCCAGCAGAAATCTCTTAGAAAGAGCAGCTCCTGGTTAATGCTGTGCTGCAAGCTCTGAAAATCAATGTTGACAATTGCAAGGTGCTGCACAAGAAGAAGAATAATTTGAATTGCAGGCACGGAGCTCCAGATTATTTGCAGACATCTGGCCCATGCTGCCAGCAGCTGGGTGAAAAATCACATCGCGAAGTGCAGAATTAGAAATGTCATAGTGTGAATCATGGGACAGGTGACAGCCCTCAAAATGTTACAGTGACACTGTTAAATAACATGACCAAAGCTTAAGGGTGCCTCGGGAGAGGTTCCTGCTCTCATCTTTTGGTGAACAACCTCAGAGCAAACAGCTGTGTATTTTAGGTGGAGATTTCTGGCTTGACCCTATGTAAGTCTTTACTTACCCCAGTTTTCTCCAGCTCTGAGCTTTCCCAGCCTAACCACCTGAGCACTGCAGCAGGGATGCCGACTCGGGGGACACCTTGATGGTGAGGGGCGGGGAGCTGTGGGTGCCTGAATCTGAGCCACCAGAGAAGAGCTGAAACTCTGATGGGCTCAGACTCCTTCCTACAGTCCACATGGGGATATCTGAACCACCTCAGACTCTGGATGTCCCTCCCCTGTGTAAGCCTTGTCACATTGCAAAAACCATGTGTAAGTATGTGTTTGCATTCAAATGCCATTAGTGGCCAAGATAATCCCTTTGTGGCTGATCATCCTCAATTTTCTCTCGTGCCCAGAGTCACTTTTTGAAATCTCTCTTCTTTTCCCTTAAGAGCTCATCTCCACCTTCCACCCCAAGTGCTGTGCTGGGGAGGAGATATCCCTGATGTCTGACGTCTCTCCTCTCAGTTTGGTCAGGACTGAAGTTATTGTCAGGCTGCAGAAAAGTTTGGGTTCTCCCTATTAGTTTGATTTCAGTGGAAGTATTGGCAACAAAGGCTCCAAAGAGCCCATTTGTCTGCAGGAATGCATTTGAATATTTCTTTTCCACATCTATGCAGATTGGAATATCATTTTTCTATAAGGGGGCAGAATTTTCAAATCAAATTTTTCACTTTGGATCCATCAGATTATAGGAAAAGGAAGCAAAAATAATTAAAAAACAAGAATAAAATCAGTATTTGGAAACCCAATGCTTATTAAACATTATTTTCTATTCTCAGGAAACAGCACGTTGGCTTTATTATCATCCAAATAGACTATGTTGTCTGTATGGCTAAATAATGACAACTGTACCCCCATTGCTCATCTCGCAAGAATTTTAATATCTGCTGAGAAAAAGTTGCCTGCTATTCAGAACTAGGATTTCAGAGAACATTGATTTTTCAGCAGAATATTATGACCTGTTGAAGACTGAGTGGGTGCCACCAGTCTAAGGCTGATGTTATTTATATCCTCTGTGTCTGGTACAAGTGATAAATCTGCAACGACAGTGAGGATCATATCCTGCAGCCCATACTGGTAAGGGCATTCCTTACCCATAAATTGAAAACTAATGTTTATTTCTCTTTAATTAAATACTCCATTAGCCAAAGACTGTGTTAAAATATTTAAAAAGAAGTAATGTAATCAATATACCAACTGTGCCATTACAGAAATATTTACTATTCATTAAGTGCCAGGTTTCTGCTCTTTGCTGAATTATGAGTTCTTTGAACTGTATAGGGGGAACAATGTAGGTTGATATCTATAACGGCAAAAGTAGTATTTTTTTCTTGACTCTCATGAAGGCACTTCATCAAGCCAGTGTCTTGCTAATGCCCAGTTTATTAATTGATTCAATTTTTTTATAATATGCAACATTTCTCCTAAACTCTTCATCTACTCACATGTGTGTGTGTATATATATATAAAATTATTATCAAAATAGGGTAACTGTTGGAAGCAGTGGATTTTGTGCTCCCCTCAGGCTTACTCTTCATGTTGATAAATTTTTTTGTTTTATTCTGTTGGGTCATTCATGACCAAGTTTGAAGGAGAGGGTGTTGTTGCAGTGAAAGTTTCCTCTTGAATGAGCTGTGGGTGAGATGAGTGGATGCTGGTGGAGCTCAGCTGCTCCCTTCTCACAGTGCTTGCAGTGAGGATGGGCTCCTGCTCCTGTTCCTGCACCTGTGTGGCCACTGGTGTCCGCCCAGGCAGAAGAGACTTCGCATCTCAGAGATGCCAGGTTCTTTCCCAAACGTGCCCAAAATAGGGAGGGGGGAGGAGCATGGAAATAACCAGGCAGATGAGTTCAGAGATTTTTTGCCCTTTGCTCCGGTAGGGAACCAGACTGAAATCATGTTTTAAAACACTCAGGAAATAAATGATTTATTTCCAGTAAAATAAATATCCTACGGTCACTCCACTCCCTTACTGGTACCTGTAGGAATAAAGTAGAAGAATAATGTGTCTGATTTAATGTCCACATGTTCTCAGCAGGCACTTTTTCCCCTCCTGTTATTGCCTTGCATAATGTCAGTTGTGTTGAGGTAATCAAGGCGAATTTTTGCAGCCGCTTGTTATCCACAGAAAAATATTCCTAATGACATGATAAAAAAAGTCGTTTGTGAAGATAGTCTATCAGTTGGATTAGTTTACATGTGCTTCTAATGCCAAGAACCTCAGACTGCTTAAAAATGATAAAAATGAAATGTCAAGCAAATAAAAGTTAATTAAATGCACAATGAAAGAGGCTTAATTTTAGTCCTAAAAGGAGCCAAGGATTTTGCAGAACGTATCTTCAAAGGTAGCAAAATCCCTGTCTGCAAGGTGTAAAACATCCCCCACTCCCTAGCAATAAATGAAGATGGCCTGAGCATCCGTACTCCAGATGCCACCAGATGTGGAGGAGATTATTTGCCAGAGGTTTGGGGAGATAAGGCAGCAGTGAACTAACATAAAGACTCCATGAATTGACGTATATGACTATTATACTTGAAAATCATTGTATAGAAAAAGCCCTGATGCGACATAAGATTTAAAGGTCAGCTCCCTTTCCCGTTGAAGTTGATGGAGGCATGTGTTTCTCAAGAAGTTACACTGAGCTCCAGGCTCTTCTCAGCACACTTCTTCCAGCGTTTCAGACGTGCTGAGGCAATGAGGAGAGCCAGAAGAGCAAGTGAGACAAGGCAGCAAATACTGCACCTGACTGGAGACTGCAGCATGGACGGACACCTACAGCAGTCTGCTGAGACAAATGTTTTCCTGACTTGGGCACAATAGTGAAGCTTTTCACAGGAATGCTCATTTCCCTTTCTGAGACTCTTAACAAAGATAATAAAAGGGTGATAAAATGCTTCTCCATTACCATAACTCAATCAAGGATGCAGACAACGGGCGTGTGCTCTGGGCCAGGTAGCACTCCCTTACGGGCAGCCTCCCCAGGGCTGCGCAGTCCCAGTGAGGAGCAAGGCTGCAGGCAGAGGCACTGTCCTTCTGCAATGGCACCTGACCCTTCAGGACCACAGATGGGACAGGAAGTGTTTCTTTTTACGTAGGAAAAAACGTACAAAAGTCCATAGAGCAAGGACTGCCAGACCAAGACACAGTGATGCCAAACCAAAATTACGATGGTGAGTGGTGCTCTGCTGATGGGCAACCTCCTGCCCCAGCCAGGACCCCAAGCCTGCTGAGATGTCTCCAGCCAGTGGTCTTATGCTTGAGGCTTGTTGTTCCATAGCCAAAATAAAGATGCCAGGACTTGTTTGCAATCACTCCCAAACCCACTCGCCCTGAGGGTTGTATCTCCAGGTAGCACAAATGCCAGGAAGAGAGGGAGGGAGAAGTGTGTTTTGTTTCCCATTTTATTTATGTTAAAGGGCTGGATGCTATGTTTTCTGATTAATTTTAGACAGATGTAAGTTAACAACAGAAGATATGAGACTTGCTGTATTTAATCTTGGAGTCTACAAGGCTTTCCTCGCTTTTGACCCATCACTGTTGTGCATTAGGATTATGTGTGCTGCGGATTATGTGTGCTGAATATCTCAATGGATCAAATAACATAATTTTAAATCCCAAGGAGTGATAAGATGCCTAAAATGTCAGAGCTTCAGACTGATGTGCTTCTGTCTACTTCTTTTCTTCTTCCTCTGCATCCTGGCTGCTTTTTCTTAGCACCACCTAGGAACTGTTTACACCAGTAGTTGATATTTTGGTAAGTCCTTCACATTTAACCTTTAATGATATAACAACTTTGTTAATCACTAAACAGACTAAACTAAATGCTCCCCCTCTAAGCTGACATAGTTTGGACATTAAAATTATGCAGCCTAGATGATGTGAAAAAAAAAAGATCTGGGAAAAAAAAGGCACTCTCATCCTATTTGTATTATTTTGCAATATGAAAGGAAGAGAAAATGAGCATCATTAGGAAAATAGACTTCTATCTTGACAGGCAACTTTGTTTTGAAATGTAATTATAGGACCAGACTAGCAGCAAAGAAGACCCCTAAGGAAAATCAATCATGGCTGTGCTGTGACTGCAGGCGGTGTGGCCTTGGGAAGCACTAATCTCCAGTCTGTGACTCTAAAGTGTCACCTCTCACTCAGCCTTAAGTGGGGCAAGGACTGGAATTAGAGGCAGGCTGGGCAATTGTTTGCCTAAAACCCAGGCTTGGTGCTGCTGGGTTGCTTCTGCAGCTGCTGATCTGAGTGCAAGCTGTCAGCATCTAACTGTATAGATCTGCTGATACCACCAAAGGCATGGAGATAGAAACTGCCTTGGGCATCCTTACACAGGATGTGGGATGGGGTGGGGTGAGTTGAGTGATTGCCTTTCCTCTGCAGAGGAAGGAAAAAATGCGTTGCTTGCCTTGGCCCAACTATTTAAGGCCTACGGGCTCCTGCTGGATTGCATATGATAACATGCAGAAGAAGAAATGTATATGGAAAGTCCTCTTCTAATGTGGACAGAGCAGCTTGGCCCTGGGATGATCCTTTGTGGGTCTGTGAGGTTGGTAGCATGCTCCCTGTGGCATGACTATGAATATACAGATAAAGCAGGTTAAATCTGATCTGTGGTGTGATGTGATGATGCTTCTGCTGTTGAACCTTAGCCCTCTTGGGATGTCAGCACTGGTCTGAGAGGCAAGGGCCTCACAGCCCTGGTCATGGCAATGTGCTAAAGGTAAACTGTCTCTGTCTCAAACACTTCCTCTGTTGGATATCTGCATCCTTGGAGCCCAGGAGGAGAGAGGATGAAGAAGAGGATAATGCAATGACAGTATTTTTTTCAGGGTTTTTTTATCAATACTTACAAAAGAAGTAGATCTTGTTACTCTGTTGATGAGCTTGTAGTTCAGTGCAAAGAAAAACAGCCAAAAGGTTGCTGTTAGATGCACAGTGTATTAAATGCATAAAGACATGAGAGTACAGGTCCTTTGCTGGATAGTTGCAGACAGCCCATGAATACAGTGATATATCAAAACCTTTTTCTTGTGGAGGAGCTGTGGGATTACCTGTATATCATTATATGGTTGTTCCTGATTCAAAAAACAGAGCACTTTTCTAGGCTTTCCCACCACTGATTGATCATGTGGGCTCGGGGCAACAACAGTTGTTCAGCAGGAACATGCAATAAGCCAGCGGCAGCTCTGCAGACAGCTGCTGTACCTGCTATGCTCTCCTTGCCATGACAGTCCTTTCTGTGTCCCGCGACTGCTCACAGCTCAATCTCTCAGCAGGACTGCTTGCAAGGACCTGCAAGGAAGTGCCAGTCAGCCCAAGGCATGCAGGGGGTAGCATTGATTCCTAATTGTATGCCATTAGAGGAGTTTTAACCAGTACTGGGAAAGGGCATTTGTTTGGCTATTGAAGTCATAAAGTGACATTTGAATTACTGCTTTGCTCATTTCATTTCTAAAGAGAGATCTATGAACACGTTCGCATTTAGTTTCCCCACTCAAGACACGTCTCTACCTCGTCTCTTATCTTGCAGGACTGGTCTTTCCTGATGCTGTCTCTAGTCCAAGTATCACTAGTGACTGTGCAAAGCACTGGATGTCACCTGCTCCTTTCAGATTTACCAGAGCAATTTGCATATGGGTAATATTTGTGCCTCACTGACATAAAACTTGATTAATATTGGCCTTTATTAACTTTTTTTTTGTGAAGGTCATTACATTGCTTTATAGAGGTGTTTAAAATGTGCAGAACTTGGTGTAGATGCTTTGATTGCATGCATAAAACTTCTAAGAGATACTGTAATAAAGCTTATTGAATGGCTAGTAAATGTCCTCCTATTCAGAAGGAACTGAATGTGCTTTGTCTTTCCTGATGATTCATCAGCTTTAAGGAACAATTTTCCATTAATCAGGGTGTATCTCAACCGCAACCCACCTCATGTGTTTGCGTGGGTTAGTAAAGGAGCAAGTGACATTTCTTTGTGAGCTTGGGTCTGCTGTTGGCCATGCTGGGCACCTTCCACCACTGCCTCTTGCCAGTGACGGTCTCTTCTGTTATATACTACATAATTCTTCAAATTTTCTCCTTTAACAAGCAAGCAAACATAACAAGTGATGAAAATTTAACACTGAAAAGACTTCTTCTTTACTTACTGGCTGGATATTATTGTTTTTTAAAGGAAAAAAAAAGACCTCTTGTTCTTGTTGGAATGAGAACACAATTCAGAGAAAACATAGAATTACAGAATCTGGAAAGTACCAGTACCTCAAAGTCTTTCCTGTAGTGAGGGGCCCAAAACTGAATACAGTATTCAAGGTACGGCCTCACCAGTGCAGAGTACAGGGGGACAATCACTTCCCTAGTTCTGCTGGCCACACTATTTCTGATACAAGCCAGGATGCTGTTGGCTACCTTGGCCACACTGCTGACTCCTATTCAGCCAACTGCTGACCAACACCCCCAGGTCTTTTTCCACTGGGCAGCTGTCCAATCACTCTTCCCCAAGCCTTTAGTGTTGCAATGGGTTGTTGTGACTGTAGTGCAGGACCCAGCACTGAGCTTTGTTGAACCTCATACAATTGGCCTCGGCCTGTCGATCAGCCTGTCCAGATTGCTCTGTAGAGCTTTCCCACCCTCAAGCAGATCAATGCTCCCACCCAACTTGGTGTAATCTGCAAAGTTACTGAGGGTGCACTCGATCCCCTCTTCCAGATAACTGGTAAAGATATTAAAGAAACTGGCCCCAATAGTGAGCCCTGGGGAACACCACTTGGGACCAGCTGCCAACTGGATTGAACTCCATTCACCACCACTCTTTGGGGCCGTCCATCCAGACAGGTTTTTACCCAGCGAAGCATAAGCCCATTCAAGCCATGAGCAGCCAGTTTCTCCAGAAGAATGCTAGCGGAAATGATGTCAAAGGCTTCACTAAAGTCTAGGCAGACAACATCCAGAGCCACTCTCTCATCCACTAAGTAAGTCACCTTGTCATAGAAGGAGATCAGGCTAGTCAAGCAGGACCTGCCTTTCACAGACCCATGCTGACTGGGCCTGATCACCTGGTTGTCCTGTATGTGCCACATAATAGCACTCATGATGATCTGCTCCATAACCTTCGCTGGCACCAAGGTCAGACTGACAGGCCTGTAGTTCCCTGGATCCTCCTTCCTGCCCTTCTTACAGATGGGCATCACATTTGCTAACCTCCAGTCAACTGGGACCTCCTGGTTAGCCAGGATTGCTGATAAATGGTGGAAACTGACTTGGTGAGCACTTCTGCCATCTTCCCTAGTACCCTTGGGTGGATCCCATCTGACCCCATAGACTTGTGTGTGTCCAAGTGGTGTAGCAGGTCACTGACCATTTCCCCTTGGATTATGGAGGCTTCATTCAGCTCCCCATCCGTGGCTTCCAGCTCAGGGGGCTGGGTACCCAGAGGACAACTGGTCTTACTACTAAAGGCTGGGGCAAAGAAGGCATTAAGTACCTCAGCCTTTTCCTCATCCTTTGTCACTATGTTTCCACCCACATCCAATAAAGGATGGAGACTCTCCTTAATCCTCCTTTTGTTGCTAATATATTTATAGAAACATTTTTTATTGTGTTTTATGGCAGTAGCCAGAGTAAGTTCTAGTTGGGTTTTGGCCCTGCTAATTGTCTCCCTGCATAGCCTAACGACATCCTTGTAGTCCTCCGGAGTGGCCTGCCGCTTCTTCCAAAGACCATAAACTCTCCTTTTATTCCTGAGTTCTAGCTAAAGCTCTCTGTTCAGCCAGGCCAGTCTTCTTCCCTGCTGGCTCATCTTTCAGCACATGAGGACAGCCAGATCCTGCACCTTTAAGATTTCCTTCTTGAAGAGTGTCCAGCCTTCCTGGGCTCCTTTGCCCTTCCGGATTGCCCCCTAAGGGACTCTGTCAAGCAGTCTCCTAAACAGGCCAATGTGAAGCAACATGGGGGAAGTTTTCTGCCAGATGCAATATATCCATCCAAACAGGCCTTTGCATTTGGCTGTGCAACTCCAGTGATCTCTTATGGCTGCTGAGGGTGTAAGACAAGGAAGAATTGGACTGGACAAGGTTAAACAGTCTTCCAACCCTCCCCTGGTACTAAGCTTGAAAATATCCTGAATGATCCATAACTTATCTTACAGATGTATAGGTTCCTAGTGACTTATTTCCAGTTTGTGTGTTCTGAACTAGTGTCAGGAATGAATGTATGTTGTGGGATTAACTCATTTATCAATCAGATTTAGTAAATGGAGATTGTCTGATCTGAATTATAGAGAGAAAAAATAAGACAGATTAATGCCTTTTCTCAACTGAGAAGAAGTCATGATCAGAGCTGGCTGGCTACAAAATGAATTGCCATCATTTCTGCAGACACAAGTGGTTTTTGGGGTATTTGGGGTCATGTTGTTCATTGTCCACAAAGCAGCTGGGCATGTTGACAAAGCTGGGATATTTCAGAACGCGAGCCCACGTGGTAACTCACGCCTGCATGCCAATATCAATTTTTTATTGGCCTTTATCCTTTCAGAGGAGGAGGAATGGCTTAGTGTTTTCATCCCTCTCCCTGTCAGTGCCCAGCCATTATGTGAGAAACTGATGATGGAACCAAGAGGATTTAATTCACAGACCACAACTGTGCAGCAGAGAAAACTCCCTCCCACAGGAAGAGCCTCTGCCTGCCTCCTGGCCAGGGACCTGAGCTCCAGTGCTTGCAGGGGGAGGCACCTTCTGTGCACTCTGGCACTGAGCATGGGGTAGCAGCAGGGGAACCGACACACTCTGCATCGACAGTGTTGTGTCCGAAATTGTGGAGTCCAACGTATTTGCTGGGCAAATAGAGCCAGGCACAGTCCTGGAAATGGGCATCTCTGGAGGTAGCAGAGCTGCCACATGCTGGGCAGAGTGTGCCTTAGCTTGCATCCCACTGCTTACGGGGAGGGGCTGTTGCACTGCTGAACCCACCTCCCTGGTGACATGCTGCTGGGGAAGCGGCAGAAGCCGTGGGGTAGGAGAGGAAAGCAGGTGGGAGAGCAGGGGTTTTGTGCTGCTGAGTATTTAGGAGACGCAAACGAAGAACTCAAGTTCTTGGCAAGCTCAGAAAATGCATTCAAATAGGCCAGTGGGGTATACGCTGCCTGCTAGTTATCAGCTCCTCACAGCACCTGGGGTGGGAACCAAAATTGGTGGACAGACCTGAAAGGCCTGGCATTGGCTCGACAAGGGCTCTGAACTGGTGACACCGTTGTGAATGCAATGGGGGAAGATAGATCCATTCAGGAGAGCGAAGGCTGAAACGGGTACAGTCAGTAGCTTTCCTGCCATGGGCAATAACATCCAACTGCTGCCCAAAAACCAGATCATCTCTTGGGAGCGATGCAGAGGGGAGAGGAGAAGCTGAGCTGATCCGCTTGGTCATCATCTCCTTTTCATTCCTAAATGAGCTCACTACATTTAGAGCTCCCGAAAGCAAAAGCCTGCCCAGAGCCGAGCAGATTGTGAGAAATCAGCTCCCTGCCAACCGCCTGCCCGCACCCCCAGCAGGCAGCAGCCCTGGCAGGTGATCGCTGCCTTGCTCCCAGAGAGACATTGCCAGGCGAGCTGCTTGTCGTGCCAAGTTTTGTCGTGTACTTTTGTGCAAGCAAGTTACCCACTGAGAACACAGAACTGCAGAGATAATCTCTGTTCTTAATTTGCCATCAATGTTTATTTTCAGCAAATTATTCATAAAATCCATAGCACAGCTGTTCTACATTAATCTCTTCCTTCTTGCAAATTTTTCTTTGGCAAGAGGCAGTTTCTTCTCTTGGTTTATTTTTTGTAGAGTCATGTACAAGAGACAGGAGCCTGACTTGAGAACTTGGGGCAGGGAGGGAGTCTATGGAGGTGATTTTTAACGAGCAGGAATTTGGAAAGCAGGTGAGGAAGGGAAACCCTGAGACATCTCAGCCACTTCCAATGGGGCATATTTTCTAAGTAAGCCTCGTTTCTATCTGTTACAAAGCTCTGACAAAGACACAGCACAATGCTATAATACATGTGTCAGGATTGTATTCCCTGGCCAACAGTCCTCTAAAATACAGAGCTTGATATCGCAAGCCTTAGCTATCAGCGTAGGTTAGGGGTTGGCTAACGGGAGGTGTTTGTCAGCCCTCATCCCCAGTGCACACACTCCTGCTCAGGGACCGCGCGGCTTGGTTTTATGTCACTGGTCTGGGAGAGCTTCGCAGTGTCACCAGCAGAAGGTTCATTATTTCCAGCAGTGACCAGTTGCTGTGGTTTAGTCCCAACAGGCAACAAAACACCCTGTGGCCGCTCACTCACTCCTCCCTCCCTGGTGGGATGAGGAGAAAGTGTAATTAAACCTGGTGGGTCAAGACATGGATGGGGAAGGGTCACACACCAATTACGGTCATGGGCAAAACCAGACTCAACTTGGGGAAAAAATCAATTTAAATTGTCACTAATCAAAACAGAGTAGGATAAGGAGACATGAAACCAGATCTCAAAAACACTTTCCCCCAGCTCTCCCTCCTTCCGCCCTCCAGCCCCCTGGCTCCCAATGTCTCTCCCTCCTCCTCCCCCTCAGTGGCGCAGGTGGACAGGGAATAGGGAGTGCAGTCAGTTCACCACAGGTTGCAAATCCTCCTCGGGGAGGGGGAGAACTTCTCACACTCTGCCTCTGCTCCGACATGGGTACCCTCCTATGGCAGACAGTCCCTCACGAACCCCTCCGATGTGAGTCCTTCACATATGGTGCAGCCCCTCAGGAACGCACCGACCCAGCGCGGGCTGCCCACATAATCATAGTCTGCTTCAGGAGCAGGCACATC
>VZSC01017471.1:77663-127776 GCA_013398225.1 Steatornis caripensis | reverse complement strand
TATTAACTGTTATGAAATATTATTAACTACTGCTTGAATTAGCTATTAACTGTTAACTATTAAAACAAGACAAATTGATGTCTTTGAATAACATAAGCCCAATTTGTAGTGCAAAGTCACTTTGTCCACGTACTTTTAAGCTTATGCTTTGCAATTGCTGCCCCCTTTCTCAGTCCAGTTACTCAGAAACATCTCTGTACTATGGCGATCTTTTTCAAAAAGTAATTTATTTTTCTGGCCAGTTCTATTTTCCTTTGTTAACAGGCTCTGAAACAGTCCAAAGCAGAAGGAGAATGGACAGTCAAAGCGGGAAATGTCAAACATGTAAGCTGGTGAATGTTGCATATCTCAAGATGGAGAGTTTAACACAGACAAGAACTGGAAAATACATACAGTATCATTTTGCCTACAAATTTAAGGCTGAACTCTTCTGACCCATCCATCCTGTGTGCCATCCATCCATGTAGCACTATATTGGTAGTACAGAATCTGGAGGGGGGATATATGTCTTATTAGGAAATGTATCTTGTTAGAAATCAGTTTATCCATTGCACTTTGTTTTAAAATCAACTGATCTTCAGCGTTCAGTTTACATTTACCCCATTCAGTAGCCCGAAAGCCATGAGATGTTTCAAAAGGGATATTTTCCTGTTCATTAAATCCTGTTGGAGTCTAAGACAGAATGCCCCTGTGACATTCAACCAGAAACGGGTTGCAGTGCTATTTGGTGACTAGAAAGGCAGGACTGGGACTGGGAGCCACGTACAGCCAACAACACTAAATTAGGACTAGTGTGGGAAAATACATCCGAGCAAACTTCTGGTCTGTGAGTTCAGTCTCCCCTTAGGACCGAAACCATCAAAAGGTCCTTGGATGGGAAAAGGGAGGTGAGTTTTTGTTTCTCTTGTCTTGTTGGGCTGGGAAGACACTGTGCAGTAAAAGTCATTTTTTTTTCAGTTGCTACAAAAAAGATGCAAAAACAAAAGAGAAAAGAAAGAGAAGCAGATAAAGATGTACCAGGGCAAGGTGGTGCCTTGAAAAGAGACATCATAAAAGACATCATAAATGGAAGGAGGATTAAGTTAAGAGAATATCACGTAAAAGAAGTGGAAAAAGTGATACTAGAGCAGGAAAATGTTGGTTTTACCCAAGTCTGTGGGAATTTTTCTGTTGAATTCTATGGAGCTGACATTTCTGCCTTTTAGCTTGTGGTGCCGTGTTTTGAGTCATGTGCAAGACGCTCTTCTCCATCTAAGCACAACTTGCAGTAGTTGATAATATACGTCCCATAACTGGAGGTAATGAAATAGTCTTTGATACGTTTCTACTTACCTTTCACATCAAAGGTTTAATATTTCCATTTGCATCACCCACTATTAGATTCATGTACTCTAATTAGACTTCATTACTATCCATATAGGCCTGCATGTATATCTACAGGAAGGGAAAACCTCACCTGCTTATTACCATCTGACTCTGTGTTTGATATGGAGCTGAGAAGCATGGTTGGTAAGCATAACCTGCGATAACAGTGCTCTGAATATTTTCTTATCTTAGATCTGTTCCAAAGATCAGAAAAAAACCCAGACATCAATTTTGTTAAATTTAATGAAAAAATATGGTTCAGGTACAGTTTTATGGAATATATCTCTGCATATGTTAGTCAAATGAGATGAGTTCTTTAATTAGAGGCAGTAAGAGAAGCTTAAAAAACCAGAAAGTCCAATTTGAGCCACAGTAAATGAAACTTCAAAAATTTAAAAAATTATGCATTCTTCCTGCAGCTTTAGTTAAGTTATATCTCAGTGGTTTTGATTCATCTTGTTATTCTAAAGCAAGGGTGGCTCATGGGCTTAGAAGACTGTAAGCAAGGAGGCACCAGCTGGGGAAAAAGGGTGCTCTCCAGAGTGTTTGTAGGAAGGTGGATTTCTCTGACATCCAGGTTGCTGTGGAGAATTGGTTTCACTGAAAAACTGTTAATCTATAGGTTGCACCAACATCGCAGAGCTTTTGTTGGATTGGCATGTGTCCCTGGTGAAGGCTGAGCTCTGGAGCAGTAACCTTTGCTGAAAACAGTGGACTTCGGGGTGTCCCAAAAGAGCTTGTGTTGGGTGCTCTCATCTGGACTACAGTACAGAGGTCATACTACACGCAATGCCGAGATTTCCCTTGTGGCTCCTCTTTGGTCTCCTACATGTCATTCTCATTCCAAAAAATACTAGGTCCCTAGTTATGCTGCTAGATCCGTAAGCAGGGTTACCGAAATTAACAATACATGTCAAATTAAATTTTCCTGCTGAAACTGCAAGGTCCAGTACAGCACAGGCAGTATCAGCAGAAACCCCTCTATAGTTTCAGAAATCCAAGTTAGCCTGCAGCCCTGACATTGTACGCAGGTGCCACAGAGCCTGGCAGGCACGTTGGGGTGAGGTGCAATCCCTGGTTCACCTAAGGATGCTGCAAGCACCTTATTCAATATGATGTCTGGAAGCATATTTTCTTTGGAAAATACCTATTCCATGAAAAAGAGTATTTTCCCCTAAAATGCAAACAGCCTTGGGCAGGCAATAGCATAAGGTCTTGGAGACCTGCTTTATCGCCGCACTGCATCTGACTTAGACCAGAGATTTGTGTGGAAAAACCAGCATCCAGATTGCTGCCCCAGTCATGAAGCTTGGTGTTGCTCTGGGGAGACTTTGTGGGTTTTGCGAAAACATCTCCTGAAATCATTTTTGTTTCATCTTGATGAGGAATGCAAAATCTTTGAAATCTCAGAAGATGCTCAGATTAAATCATACCCCACTGAGGGTATAGGAGCTCTCCTATAGGATCATATCAGACGGCACAGCAAGAATATACCCTTTCTTTAGGCAAGTGGAGTGTTTCCTAAGTTGTCTGTTTCTGTAAGTCAGAGCAGAGCTGCATTTCTTTACATAAAACGGAATTTCCTCTTGACACAAGTTTATCCTGATGTAAGGGCTAATTGATAGCTTGCAGGGCACTTGTGTTTTCCAGGCTGTTGGTTTTGTTCTTAGCAGAAATTTACTTAGTGATGAGAACATTTTGACAACTCTGCCTATCTGTGCTGAGGAACTGCAGTTTGGTGTGAATTTTCTGGGTGTGTTGACCCCTTTTTAAATCCTAAAATGAGCATGCTCTACATTAATATGGAAATACTGTAGTTGGCAAAATAAAACAAAGGAATGGGGTAAATAAAGAGAAGTGCAGTACGTTCTTCACAAGAACTTTCAGGAGAGGTTTTGCTTAGCTGGCACTGGCGTGTTTTTTGTCCTTACTCTTTCTCCAGAAGGTAATTGTTACAATATGACACGATTCAGCTTGCAGAAACGTGTCATTCTGGCCCACTTGCATGTCTCCATGACCACATCTCTTCAGCAAATCCCTGCCTAGCTGTAAACCCATAAAAATGAACATGTCAAATCAAATAGAATTAGTTTTGAAGAGAAGGCACATGTTGCTGCGTTATTCCTTTGCCTTCCTGGATCTAATAAATGTCTCATTTAGAATTCTCTCTCATTCATATTTGTGGTGTTTATCAGTACGTGCTTATCAAAGCTTATTTTTAGGCAACTCATGGCTCGTTCTTTAGGAATAAAGAAATCCTTTCTTTTTTTATGTGGTGGTATGTGAGCGGAGCTGGGAAGACTGTGCTTATTTTCTTTAGATGATATGACAAATTCACTTCTTCAAAAATATTATACTTGGGGGACTACGACCACAGGAAGCGTGAGAGAACATTAGAATACGTTACCAGAGCTCTGTGCAATACATACATGTACTTTTGCTGTACACAGAGCAAAGTTTTAAGTAGAAATGTTCAAATAATTTTGCTACAAACTCTCCTAACAGTGTCTTTGTTCTCTCCACAGAGTCAGAAAATTTTCATGCTGCACGATAGTTGATTTTGGTGAATGTTTTGAATGTGGAAAAGCATTTATACTGATTATACACAAAAATAGAAAAGAAGCTCTGTGCTCCTGCCTTTTATTTTTGTGATCCAAAATCTGGCTATAAATAAAAGTTCATTTGCTTATTAGAGAAGTATTATCACTTTGCTTCACCATTTCTCTCCTAGGTAAAATTAGCTGGGTTGCTAAACCATCAAAATGCAGCTAAAAGAATAACAATGATGAGCCCAGCTGTGTGCCTTGTGCTTCCGTGGAGCCGTGTTCCTTGTGCTTTGGTCTTCGCTGCCTTTTGTCTCTTCTCATCGAGGAGCAGACAAATTATGGTATTGTCATTAAGTGTGAATTCACCTTGGCCACTTTTTGTTGCGGTATCTGGTGGGAAGGTGACATGGATACCTGCTCACCATTCCTCCCCAGAGGATTTTTGACTGGGGCAGAATGAGGAATAATAACTAGACGACCCCACTGTACGAAGGCAAATGATTACTGGTTGAAGCAGGTAATTATGATACTGAACACAGCTCAGAAAGTTAACAACTTGGCAACTAGTTTAATTTTAAAATAAAACCTCATCCACATTATGATCTGTATGCAGAGAAGCTATGCTATTTGCATTTGTTCAAGCCAAAATATCAAGTTTGGATCAGACTTTCCTTGCATTAAGATAACAAGTGTGGGATTTCACATCTGGCCTTTCAGGCTGGGCTTGTTTTGATAAGGCACAAGCAGCAATCTCACTGTTTGAATAAAGCCATCAGAAATTGCTTACCAGGGTTTTGCAGTGTGGTGAATAGCGTTTCATGACTTCTGACTTTGGCTTGATGTGTTTCCTGTTCATCCCATTAGCTTTCATAATAGAGGGGAGAGTCTAAGACGACAAAAACAGCAAGAAAAAAAAATTGTGTTGGCAACTGCAAGCTGTGTGAGCATTCAGACCGCCCCAAATGTGGGTGTCTGCAGAGCTACTGCAGAGAAGGGCAATGTTCATAAGCAGATTACTGAGTCATGAGCATGTTTTGAATGTGATTACAAGCGGAGAGACAGAATTAGTCTTTGATTTGCATAAAAAATTAATGAGGGAGGGAGACAGGGACAGACAAATTGAAGAGTTCACTTGGTTAATTTTCTAGCCAGCAGCTATTGTAAATGTTCCTCTTATTTAGCAAAGAAAGATACAAAATCTATATTGGTTATGTTGGCCAAGAAAAACTATTAGTGTGCTGGAGGTTTACCTGGGGGCAAACTGTCAGCAAATTAAAAAAATAACAACATGCTCATTTTGGACATTTTGATGCATCTTCCACAAGTGCAGTCAATTAAGACCTCCTCTGGAAATTATGTTTAGCTGCTGTGCTCCTGTGCGGCAGTTCTGCCTTCCTGTTGGCACCAGGGGCCTGATTCCCCCTCTTAAAAGTAGGGAGTCCAGTTGTGTTTTAAAAAGGTATTGAGTTATGCCCTGTTACAGATGGGATGAGATGGGATGAGACCATCGTTAATGTTACAGATGCAGCAAGTGCAACTTCTCTAGGTTGTAATTTTATTTGTTTTATTAATAGCTGCAGGGCAGCTTATAATTGAAATAATATAACCCTAGCAGTGGGTCTCTGAACCAGGGTAATGCAGTTCACATCCTTTTCCATGGATTCTATTTTGAGTCTACCAAGACATAGTTACTGATTTTAACCAATATTTAACTACATCTTGCATCAGCCATGCTCCCTTAACTGTCACTCAGCAGCCGAAATGCCGCCATTTAGCAGAAATATATACCATTCCAGATCATTTGTGAGCTGCAGAGAGTTCTGATGCTGTCATGTACAAAATGGAGTTAGCTCTAATTTGCACAAAATATCAACGAACATTTTTGCAGAGGTTTCTTATCCAGACCTAATGTCCTGTATTTAGACTATTTACAGATGTTTAAATGATGAGGTGATGAGTTTAGTCCATATTTAAGTGCAATTTGCAACAGAACAGTGGAAGCTATGCTTTAAAAGGAATATTTGGCCTCACTATAAAGACTGTTCCCATGGAAAATAGCTATGAAAGTTCTATTTTTAAATTTTTTTAAACTTTTTTTTTAATCTTTAACACTTTTCAGTGGGAGGCATTAAAACTGTTGTAAAGCTTATGATGGAAAAGACCATATCTGGCTGGATGTATTAAAGAGATACTTTCTTGGTATAATAACATTAACAAAGATTCAGTTTTAGGATTAAAAAATTTAGTATGAGGATATTAATGTAGTCTAGTTGATTGGATGACTATAATATAGAAAAACTCATGTCCATAGGATGTTGAGGGGCTTAGCCTGCAGTAGTAAACAAGATACTATTTCTTTAGACATGTTACAGAATTATTGGCAGTTAAGTCACATATTTAGTTTCTACTTTTATGTTCTCTGTTATGATAGTGTCTGCATCAGCATCTTTGTGCTACAGAAGTGCCATAAATAATTCATGTCTTTATTTAAATAACTGGATTTATTTCCAATTGGCATGGAAAAATCCTTTATTTGCTGTACCATTGTGCACAGTTGTCGTACTAGCCTTTTATTTCAAAATGTTTCTGATTCAGTCAAAACACATTAATAAATCAAATTACAGCAAACTTAGCCTGGACTTTAATTAGATGATCAACAATCATAGCTCTGTACTTCCCCAATACACAGTATCTTATTGCAGACACTTTACAAGGCATTGTCTCCGCACCTGAATCCAGTATTCTTGAAACAACATGGCAAAACATTGAGAAATTCTGTTGATTGCCCTCTGTTGAGTAACAGTGGTCCTTCAGAGTAATTCTAGATTAGTGATGTGTAAATCAGCAAAGAAGGAAGGAAGTAACTGTCCTAATGGCTCTCCCAGCTCTGCAACCATTGCTCTCGTAGGGTTGGCCAGCCTCTGGCCACGGGGTCCCTCGTGGTGAGCAGCAGTGGGGTATATATTTTATTCTGGTTCTCTATGACAGCTAAGGCCATATAGTCTTCAAATCTACACTGTTCCCCTGCTCCTAGGAGAATGTCTCAAACACCTTCCTTTAGATTAGGATGGGGCTGCTCTTCCATCATGGCTGTGCCAAGCTCGACCACTAATTTCTGTTTTCCAGGGGGTTCTCAGATCTCACATGCAGAGCATTCAGACAGGCAGACTGAAGCAGCCTATCTCACTTTGCCAAATACAGAGTGAAAGAATGTCTTTTGGTAGACCTTGAGAAAATTTGGAACTAATTCAGCAAAACTTCAAGCATACTGTAAGGAACCACATGAAAAATAATCCCCTGGGTCAGCAAGCATGGCCTGGGTAGAAAAACAATTCACTTAGTTACGTGAAGAGAAGTAAAAGGGGTAAATTAAAGCAATCAACAGTGGGAGGCAACCCCTACCACACACAGCACTTTACAGCTGGAACACAGACTGCTCATATCGGTGTTATTTATTGCTAAGATAGAAAGATGCATATGTACATAGGTTAGAAGTTTTCAGATTATAAAAAAAAGTCCACAGATAAAGCCATGCAGCATAGGTTAGAGCAGAACAGAAGCTCAGACAGGAAAAGGCAGCACAGCCTAGAGAAATATGAAGCAATGGAGATACTCAGCCAAAAAAGCAAGAGCAACTTGTGCCTTGATTTCATATTGCAAAGACCAAAATGAACCCAAGAATAAGTGGAAACCCTGCTGACCAACCTGTGAGGAAGCAAATGGTCTTTCAGTATATTTAGTTTTCCTATTTCCAGAGGAAAAAATAACACAGTGGCTAGGATTCTCCCCAACTTTCTCTTCAGTTTTTATGTTCATGGGAAAGTGTCGCACAGTTTTCTCTATAGGTCATTCTAGAATTTTTCTTTAAGGCTCTTTGTGAATATTAGACTAGAAAGCTTTTCTCTGTCAGCTAGAGGCACCACCAGGACATTAGAGCTTCTCTTCTTTTTTCTGTATCTGTTACTTTAACCATTCCCTTGTGTGTGGAGAAGCACAGAGAGGAGCTCAGAAATGATGACTTCTATGCAAGTTGTATACATGTGGGTAGCAGGTGCACATGATGATATTTTAATATAAATTTGTGTTTGCTAGGTGGAACTGAGTTTGCGGTTGTGGTATTTTTGCCTTTCTCAAAGGTGTGGAGATTTCCGAGCCCACAGAGGCACCATCCCACTGACTGTGCAGCTCACAGAAATTACGTGAGCTGTTAATCCCATCCTCTTGGTGCAAGCCAACCTGTGCTGCTCAGGAGAGATATAGATGCTGCAGCTAAGTAGCAAAGCCCTGGATAGACGTACGTTTCCAGGTAAATATCACATAGAGCTAATAAGGAAAATAGTCTTTGGAAATGTTATATCATCCTTACCTTGTGTCCAAGTTGTTATCTGTGTTAGGTGGGATCCTGCTAACATGCATTGACTTTGCAGACATATGCATAAAATAGGTTGGGTTCTTAGATAGATATTGTCTAAAACTACCAGAATTTAGAGATGTTTTTTAATCAGTGGGCTAAGCCCAGAACTTGAGCTGGGGGTCTTTGCAACATGGGCATGGGTCCAGCTTCTAAAATGCTCTTATGAATAAGAGTAGTTCTGACAATGTGTACCTATCTCTGGTAGAATTACTCACATCCAGATCTCACGCCCTGACTTACTGGTATGTGAAAGAGTAAAACCTGGGTCTTGCCCTGAGTGAACCTGGAAACCTGCCAGGAATGGGGTGTCAGAGAGGAGCCATTCCTCCGAGGGGACTTTGAGATCATCCCTCCAACTAGTGTGGATCCTGAACTGCAAGGAAAGTAGCTATGGGAACAGGGAGGTTGTGCTCAGTGAATGCCTCTGTCCTCTGGATTTATTGATTTATTGTGTCTACTGTCTACTTCTGCTCCCCTAGAAATATTATAACTTCTCTTGCCTTGCTAAAATCCTTGACCTTGAAAATATGTCAAATGGTTTAAGCCTCTATGCCATCAACCCTTCTTATTTAGAAAAGAGTATCATTGTCCCTTGTTTGTCTAACAAAGGTTAAGTTTAACCTTCAGGGCACAGTGCAAAGAACATCTGTTTATTCAGATTTCTAGCCTGGGGGCTGAGAAGAACAGTTTGTATATAGGACCTCTAGCTGACATTTGTTAACTTAGTTTGCATACATTTTAATGTGGTTTTGTGTACCCAGAGGCAGTTGTTTAAGAGTGTAATATGATAGGATATAAATAAATAAATACATAAATAAATGAATGAATGTGGCCAAATTATTATTCCTTTGAATTATCCCTGCTGGACTATGAATGAGAAAATGAGTTTTGGAAATCTTAAAATCCTCAGAGGTGACCAAGAAAGGAGTGCGGAGCTGGACACACTGGAATTCGGCAGCACATGAAGCAGACAGAGAGGAAAAACTAGTCTGAGTTCAAACTAGTTAAAATTGAGTTCAAACTAAACTAGTTTGAGCCTTTTGTCGCTGCAGGACGCAGCCACTGCTGGGGAGCGATGGATAGTGTCTTGTGTGCCAGAGCATGAAGGAGCACAAACTGCCATAAACAGGGGCTCTCAGCAGGCCCAAAGCTCTCCTACCTGTGTGGCTAAGTGGCCAGGTTTGTACGCTATGTCCACGCCAAATATAACTGCACCAGCACTGTGTCATGCACCGACACCAGTGCTTTAGACAGAGGACATCGCTACCATGTTTGCGCAGGCTGCATCCCTGCTGGTGAGTGGGGACGTGGCCCCCATGAGGTGGCTGAGTCCTGGGCCACTCCACGAGATCTCTCAGTCCAAGCCTTGCTGTGTGTGGTTCCCTACCCTCCAACACAATTCTGCATGAAATCTGCAAAGAAATGCGTGTTTGCAAGAAAAGCCTATTTCCAGTAGAAATTATTCTAAAAATTACTGGGAACATTTTTATTGTTGTTATGATTTTATAGAGCTTCTCTTAATGACTTTTAAATATGGACCCAAACTTAAGCTGGTGGCATCTCATTAAAGCCAACAGAATAAAAATTCAAATGCACATCTTCCTCTAAGTGTTTATCTAGCAGCAGGAGCCTATTACCTTGTGTGACAATGTTATCTGCCAGTGACTGCGTATCTCTACCAAGCTGAAAACAGATACATTTAAACACAGAGGATTCTGAATGTTTCTGATGATCAAGATAACAGCAACCTGCTTAAAGGATCAGTGTAGTTTACTTAATGAAGTAAAATATTCAAACGTGCTTCTTTATTGTTAGGATTATCGCACTTCAGAAGCAAAATGCAAGGTGCTGTATATAGCAGCTTAGACAGAAATGTATGTGTGTATATACCTATACAAGGAAGTGTACCCAGCCTATACTATCGCTCTCTTGAAGCAATTCGCTTTGAATGAAAGATGAAAGGAAGCTGTTGCTGTGTCAATTTTCAGATGTTTTCCTTCAGAAAACATTTAAACTCTCAGCAATGTTCTTTTGCAGGGCTGATCCCATCAGCTCAGGCAGCCTCTTGCTCCCTGTATGCTGCAAGGTGGGAGATGTACCTGCAGCCCCTCACCTGCTGCTTGCATTGCCTTGCACCCTCTCCCTAAGCAGCTTCCCCAGCAGCATAGCGGCTCTGGTTGCTTTTGGTCAGCGCCCAAGTGACCGTTCTTGTGTACTGCGCTTCCTTGTAGCAAATAAGTGTTTTTACCTCTGAAATTGGAGCACAGTCATGATCTTCTACAGCATTGCTCTAGGAAGAATCTAAAAAATGGGAAAGTGTCTTATATCTTCTTATAATTGAGCCGGCTTATGAAACCATTTGCAAGGATGCCTCTAATCACACTAATATACTGTGGGAAAAGTCATCTGGATCTTGTTTCTGGTTTTTAAGGAACATTTGGTTCTTGTAGACATTTCTCTTGAAGCAGAAAATGAAGATGTCTTGCAAGACATGTTGTGAGCCTTTTATTGCAACTGTCAAAAGCTCCTGTGCCTCTTGCCTGCAGCTTGAGAGAGACATCAGCATTCCCAGCCCAGTCGGCTGGGGAGCAGGGCTGAACCCGAGCTCTGAGCACACGCGTTGCTGCTCCACTTGTGCAGTCGCTTGTTATCTTGGCTGGTCTGCGCAGTTTCCACTGAACTGTGCTGGGCTGTGCTTGATGGGACCTGCTGCAGTCGCTCATAAGCAAAGTGTACTGGGAATCTTGCAGGGATCTCAGCCCTGTAGGTTTCTCCTCCTTTTCCCCAAAAAGTATTATGATCTGTTGCTAGTAACTGTTGAGCCAGTCTGCAAGCAGGCAATGCGTGTTGGTTGGGCTGCATTTTTTAAACACATGTTGAAACAGGCAGTTCCCTTAGTTGGTCAGGTCATCTGGTGATCCACAGCTGGGCTTTCCAGACCCATAGTGCCAGGTTCAATCTGCAAGAGCCCTCTGGCTTCACTGTGCCTCACTTCTGGTGAATATGCCCTCCTTGGCAAGAAACCAGTTTGCCAGCCTGATTTGTGGGGTTACTGAAAATTTTTCCCTGTAAGAAGGTCTCGTGCCTTCCTGGTCACAGGCAAACAAAAGCAAAAGCATTCTTTCGTGGCCTGGTATGTAAGTATATAAAATTATCACCTGCAGGGATAGAGTGTTTGTGTCCCTGTATAGGTTCTTAGGAAAAGCCACGTTATTGCTTGGAAACGACATATCCACTTCAGGATGATCATCTGCAGTGGAGCTGTCTACCTCTAGCATTAGATACTTAGGAAAAAAAAAAGCTCTTCAGATTAGAAGTATTCATCCCAATGTGAAAGGGACAGAAAGCTATTTGACTGCCTTTTTGTGTTTGATCCTGCAAGGAGGTATCTACAGCTAAATACCTCCTCTGAGGTGGGTATTCTGCTGGAGGAAGGGCTGCTTCAAACTACACAGCAGAGCATGACCCTTCAGTGCTGCAGCTACCCTAGCGATGTAGGGCATGGGACTTGGCACTGCCCTGCTAGCACAGTCCCTTGGGGGGTTGTGGCCTCCCTCTGCTGCCATTTCCTCTTCCTCTGTGATGCTCGGGGAGTGGGTCAGGGGCACTGTCTTTGCTCTCTATTACACAGCTCAGAGGGATCTCTGCTTTCCAGGGCAGAAAATCTGCCTTCTTGGTCTTCCATTTCACAACATGCTTCTTTGTGTGAGTTTCAAAAATGCACAGCTGAGCTGATGTACTCACTCAGGCAGTATGTAAGTGTTACACACAGTAAGTCGATGTACCACTGGCTTCAGAGTCCCATGGCCCTTGAGGTGCATTTCATCAACTCTGCGTACATTTCAGTATCACTCAATAGGGTGAAAGCTTACCATCATTAATTATGAAGGTTTATGTTGGCAACCATTTAGTTCCTATGGTTACATCTCTAAGAAATTGTGAAATAGGCACTTCAAGACTCTGGGCAGAGAAACAAATTGACTGTTACAGAATTCATGAATGATAATAACTCATTTACTTATAATGCTAATAAATAATTGGTGTAAAATCATCTAGTGTGGCCTTAGAATGCGTAGGGTATCTAAAGGTCAGCGCTGCTCTTAACTCTCCATTAAAATCCTCATATTGCAATAATGCATCCCAGACAGCAATTATAGTGTTTCAGAGTATTCACTTAGTGAATCTATAATCTTGTCCGTTCCGTAGGGCTGCCCTGCGTGTGTTCCCCTTCGCACCACAGTGTGCTTTCTAGCCTGTGCTAGAACAGTGTTAGAAAACCCCATGTTTCTGGACACACCAAAGTTGTGCCCTGGGAAGAATATACACTGTCTTATTGTCTCATGCAACCCTTTGTCCAGGCCATAGAGGGATTCTGAAAGAAATGGTGCTCTGTGGCCGGCAAGTACCCCATGATTTGTCTGTAAGTTCACCCCTGTTATCCCAAGGGACCTGAATCCTTCTGGCATTTGAGTTATTTTCCTGGCTGTTGTTCTCATTATCTCTATCTTACATTTTTCAGTGTTACTGGGTCCTGGAGTATCTGCTTTGTGTTGCTGCTTTTCTAACTTGCCTTTCCCCATATTTGCTTCTACCTTACATACTTTTCCTCTTGTTACATGTCCTCTGCTTGTCTTCTGTGCAAGCAGGCACACACCAGGCTTTGCACTATTTTGGGATGATCTCCCACGTCCTGTCCTATTTGTCTCGTCGGTACATTGTCATGTCAGTACAGCTTAATTTTCGTCACTCTTCCGCTGCACAGATCTTGCTTTGCTTACAATAAAGTTTTTATTCCTTTTCTCTAGCTTGCTTCTTTTTCCACATTCTCCCTTGAGAGCTGGCTATCCACAGTGAATCCTGGGTGAGGGAACATCATCCATTTCTATAACTATGCTTTCATCTTTGCAGTACTGCTACTCTGCAACTGAGATGTCCTCGTATTTTGCTTCCGTCTGTCAGCAATGTGTACAAAGCGCAGGCTTTCCCCAGCTGCCCATGGAGATAGATACCCTCTGACTGCAGTTAGTTTAGAGCTTACCGGTATGTTGAGTTGACTTTAAATTACTCCTTCGTGATTCCAGGCATGGGATGAATCAAGATGAATTACACAGTGATGGAGGTAATTCCTCCCATCAGCTGATCTACACATCAGTTGCTATTTTTCTCACAGTAAAGATGCTGTTTTGTATGTGGTACTAAATAATGTTCCCTGCTAAAATCATGAGGCTGAACAAAATGGTCAGTTTGTTACCAACTTACAGACTAACACACAGAATTAATTTCAGCAGTACAGCCTTCCGTGTAAACAAATTGTGGTTAATAATTTGGAGGAGGAAGTCTGGCTACAGATCAGGAGACGTCGAAAACACCATCATCTAGAAATACATGAACAAGCTATTGATTCAGATGGCCCATCGCAACCCAAATTTCCTAAAGTCTCTGTAGGTCCTGAAAGTAAACCCAGGACTCAGTTCTGTAGTACATGTTTGACAGTAGGTATTGCTATCTGTTGGCAAAGCACTATATTAAAAAAAAAAAAAAGAGCAGAGATTGACATTCCTTTAAAAATATTCATAGAAATATGATGCTACCTTTAGTCACCTTAATTATATTTGAAGTCCGTGTGTTGTATATTTAATGCATTAGCTGTGATTCAACATTAGTGTCGGGGAAAAAATTTGCTTCTTTTTGTCCCTGGGCCAAAACCAAGACATGGACTCTCTCAAGATAAGGATGTGAAGCCCAGAGATGCCCTGGGCAGCTGATTGCTTGTTTTCTGTCGCTTCAGATTAGCAGACCGTGATACGGGGGGAGGGGAGATACCAAAGTGATGCAGGGAAGTTGTGCTGTTAGGAGTGTGGGCTAGCAGGACGGTAACCTTGAAGCTAAGCCAGGGAATGGAGCATCAGAGTGGGCTCAGGAACTGTCAGCCCAGCAGACTAACCCCTGGATATCCACCCGTAAATCTTCTGTGTTGCTGCTTCGCCACCTGTGCAATAGCAGCAGGCTGGCTGCATGTGTTTCATGAGAGCTTTCCTGGCTGAGAGGCACTTGCTTAGCAATACCAGTGGGCTCCAGCAGCTCCTTGCTTACACAAAGGAGGAAAACTGAGGAGGAGGAGATGGTGTAAGTTTCAAGGCTGTTTGGCTAAGGGGTCCTACCAGTTCTGTCTCTGTTACACACTCCTTCTCCCCTGGGTAAAAAACAGGCATGTTTGCTTATGACTTGACCCAGTTGGGAAATGCCTTCACCTTCTACGTCTAAGGTGGAGAGATCTGCAACACAAACAGGAGCTTGTGCCCTTTATTCATTATGTCACTTCCAGCGTTAGCTAAATAAAGAAAATCCTTGCTTCGCTTAAATTTAAAATGACACCAAATCATGATTCAAACCTGCAGTGACATTTATCCAGTTACTGATGTTTGGTATGGGTTGAAGGGACTCATAAATACAGTCGTCTTCATGTCTCAGGCACATTTCTTGGTATTCCTTGACAGTTATTAAGTGCATTAATTCTTCTGATGTTAATTTCTGTGTAGTACTGATGAAAAATGCATTTTTCCCAGGGAGCTCACACTTAGCAAATGTCTCAATGGCAATAAATTGAAGTATGAACTAAGTTTCTGTTGCCATGGTTTTCTCCTCCACTGCTATAAGCAGTTACTGTATCTTCACTCCAGCGAAGCAAAACCACAGCCCCGGTCACCTCAATGCATGAAATACCCTCCTCTCCTGGCTTTCTCTTGCAGTTTACCCTGCTGGTGCCCTCATTCCTTCCAAGTTCCTGTACCAATTATTCTTACGCAGTCTTGCTGCACACCCGGACTCAGGAGGACTCTGGGTTCCTGAGAGGCAAGAAGAAAATGGATGTTTCTGAGGAGCATGCCCATGCATCAGAGTGCTTCCCTGTGCCTTTCATGTGCCTCTCCGTGCTGTCACCCGACTGCAAGGCGAACCTTGCAAACGCTGCTTCCCTCTTCACCCCACTGGGTGATGAGGCTAAAAACAAAGTGATCAAACTCAAAAAATAAAGTGACTATGTTCGGTTTTAGTCCCCTCACATTATTTAAGTTTCCTGAGGGTTCCCAGATGCTTTTGAGGGAGTGCACATAAAAATCAATGGATTGACTGAGCTGTGCCTTGCAGCAGAAGTTTAGCTAATGGGCCCCGTTCTGCAGGAACACCTTTCTTTTCCCCAAGGAGTGATGACGCAAGGTCATAAAACAGTGCTGCTGTTTCCAAAAGAGTGAGGAGGAGCCATGGAGATAGTAGTGGTCAGAACATGTCCTTAGACTCTGGGTGAAAGTAAAATATTGGTTTGACAGGACCTTCTGTTGCCCCTGTAGTACTTCAGCTGTAGCATCATGCCACCCCCATATGCCAGGATTGCTCTTCTCTGGCTGGTACATGATGAGTAGCTCTGGTTGGAAGAATGTAAGTCCTCAGGACTGCTGCTGAGGACTTCCATCAAGCACTGATGCTGTTACCAGCTAAATTCAGACAGGAACGTGGACAGCATATGGAAGCAAATCTTTCCAGCATCCTAAGCAAATCTTGCCATTTAAAGCAATCATGGCAGCAATCTTGATCCAAATTGAGCAATACCCTTAAGATTGTCTATGAGCTCCTACAGAAGTGCAAGATCCTCAAATACATATTTTCTCTTTTGTCTCAGCTCTGCCTTCTACTGACCAGAGCAGGTGATCATCATGTACGCACCACTGTTTTTGCTATTGACCTCTTGCGTTTGAAGGGAAAGAAACCCCATGGTTACACAGAGGACACTCTGAAAAATCAGTATGTGCATAACTTTTACTGATAATCTTGTCATTAATGCAAAATCATTCACCCAGGAAAAAATGGAACAAATGCAGCTTCTGAAAGCTTGTTGCTTTCAGAAAAAAATATTAATAGAAATTGATTGCATGGCTGACCAGGTCTGTGCTGAGTTTCTCTCTCTGGTGGACTGGAAATAGCTCTTTGCTATACAGCTGGAGACAAAAAAATCTTTCGCCCTTGAAAAAAAGACTGCAAATAAGTTGAGTATTTTTCTTATCTCTTTCAAATTGTGAATGTAGCTTTGCTGCTGTATAGAACCACAGTTCTGCCTTTTTTTCTTCAAAGCTGTCTTATTTTGTTGGTTTTATTAAGGAAGCCTTTTTAGATATTCTTGTTTAAAATGATAAATCTAGACAATAGCTTCTAACATGATTTTAGCCCATCTGAATATGGTTAAATATTTCTCTTTGAAATTTACAAATACCATTTTCTGAATCAAATAGAATAAAAGTCCCTTCTTCACACTGATTCCTCTCTCTGAAGCAAACAGCAACGATAGAGTTGCAAATTTTCTAGTTTTAAAATATATCAGTTTTACTAAATATATTTCTATACTTTCAACAGAAAAAATACTTTTGAGAGACAAGGCAGAGCAGAAGCAGATCATAAATTATTTTGTGTGGTATTTTTGGGTGGCTGTGCTGGGTTTCTTGGCAGTGGGTGACCTCTGTAGCTGGAGCGCAGCATGTGCCTTGTCCTGCCACGTGCCAGCATGTGTGGGTGCTGCTCTGCACTGCTGCAGAGGATGCTTCATCCACGTTCATATTGGCGACATTTCTTTTGTGTCTTTACATTTTCAGAAAGAAGTAAATGGCTCTGCCAGGAAACCCGGTCTCTGCAGCAAGTATTCGAGGTGCTGCTGCCAGTCCTCTCCCAGTGGTCCAATTCCACCCGTAAATCCTTGCCACTCCAGCGTCCTTCCAGACTTGCACATCGTATTTGTTACTGCATTTAAAGCAAGTGCTGTGCTAGGAGAGGGGTAATTTCTGCTCTTTGACAGCCTGGACTTGTGCTGCTGCAGCCTCCCGCTCTGCTCAGAGAGATTTCATGGCATGGCAGCAAACAGCTCTTCCCCGAGATACTCCTTGTATCCCTGGGTTAGTGCAACCAGACCTCGCTCTGCACCAAGTACCCCAGGGTCTCACTGAGCAAGGAGTTTGCAAGATCAAGTCCTTGTAGCAAGGCTGATCATGTATTCTCCCTGTATCACAATCTCCCCTGAAAAATAGCATGTAAGAATATTACCAGGAGAGATTAAAGAGGCCTAACCTACATTAGTTAAAGCTAACCAGAGCCTTGCTCTAGACAGTGTTGAACAGAAACACAAATCCTGGATGCCAGGGTTCAATTGCTACCAGGCTACAATGCTTCTGATGACAGCCTCCTGAAAGTCCTATCAATCAGGATCACAGCACTGAGCTGCTATGTGATTTTATATTTATTAATACACATAGGGCTTGATTTGAGCACAGTAGCTCAGCAGCAAAACTACCACTGATTTATGGTGCGAGCAAGAGGTCGCAGTGAGATACGCTCCATGACATGTGGGTTTGCAGCCTAAACAGAAAGGAGAGACAAGGGGAAATGATCTGCGTGGTCACAGGCAACTGGCAATTAATAGATGATATCCAGTTATCTCATTCTATATAATATATCTTTAAAAGTTTGATTATAGAGATCTGAACATAATTTTTTCAAAGAATGTTTGTTAATAGAGAGCACAGAGTCCTTTTTTTTCCCTTGCATCTATTTGTCAGTATAAAAGTAAAAAAATAGCATTTCAGCTATTTTACTTTAAACAATGGTACATCTATGCTTCATACATTATTGAATGTTTCTATTTTTTCCCAATGATTTTTTTTTAAATTCTAATATCATCTGATCTTTGTGCAGTTAATTCCCTTGTCAGCAAGCTGTGTAAGTACAGACCTCAGAATTTCAGAATAGCCTTGGTAAAAAAAAATAATACAGTAGCTTAATTTGCATCACCAGCATTGAGAGCTCTGCATTTTTCCATTATAAAAACCCAGTTTCAGCAGGCTGGACAATATGGATTGGTGTGTCTGTGTTCAGCTTTCAGGAGGGAATTTATTCTTAGAAATTGGGTTAAAGAATTTGGTTTGGCAGGACCGACTGAGAGTAGCCCTGATTTAAAATAGAAAATTTACAGGGCAGCTCATTAATTTAAACAGTTAGGTTAAACATTCTTTATTTTAAAAAATGAGATGTTCTCTAAGGTGAACTGAGATGTACAGGTGGAATAAACAAAGAGGAGCTGTCCAGGAGCCAGAAAACAAAGCAAACTGATTTACAGGTTTTTTAATATTCTTTTCCTATCTTGCTTCCTTAATCTTTCATAGTGTCAGTAAAATTGGGTCTTTCTCAATATTGTATGTCCTTTGTGCAGTTAGCTTTGACATTGAAGAAAAGGAGTTATAAGTTACACGTCTGGCTGGTGGAGAAGGGCTCTGAGCAGCTATGGACACAGACCTTGGAAGAGCTGGTCAGAAGATCAGGGTCTAAAAATAAACACTCACATGGAAATCCTGTTCTTCTTTGCTTCCTTTTTGTCCTGATCACAGAGATCTCCAGGGGATCTGTAGGGAAGATGGAAGCATAGCGGCAGTGCCGGGGTGGCTCGTTTCCCCCATCACAGGGAGGACAATGTGATCACTCGAGTGCTCATTTGCTTGTGTGCCTTCCCAGTGCCTTCTTTAACGTGACAGAGGTTCTTAATGATCCCAAATCTGCTTGGTTGAGAGTATATTAATTGGGCAATTCACCTGAGATGCTCAAGTACACAACATTTGTGAACACTTGTCAATTAACTTTTTCCTTTCAAGGACTAATGACTTCAAATGACATTTTGAGCGCTGCACTGCATGATTGCCACACTGGAACAGGGGGGGACCTTGTACTCAGCACAGCTCTCGATGTGGAAATATACCTGCTAAGAAGATTAAGTCTGCTGTGCTAAGCATTAAACCCACCAATATTTATACAGCGGGCAAAGTTTATATCAAACCTGTCAGGCAGAATCTGTCAACATGTTGTTTCTAAAAGGTTACCAGCCTCGAGATATCTGTTTTTCACTTATAAACAGGTTCTAAGATGAATCATTTTCCAATTTGAGTCTTAGTCTACTGGTAAACTGCTGAATTCATTATTGAATTAGTACCTTTGCTTGGATCCATCTGCAGGCACTGCTCTCGTGCACACGATGAATAACAATCTGAAGGATCAAGAGGATAAGCCGGAAATGGTTTGACTTCAGAGAAAGTGTCTGATTTGTTTGACTGCCCTTTACTGGAGTTTCCGTAGAAAAGGCAAATTCTCACCGGGCAGTACTGGCCTTAGCAGTGCGGTCTCTCTTCTGTGCAGCCTGCCCTTGACAGCAGCTGCTGCGGGGAGCCTGGAGAAGACCACAAGTACCTTTTTTCATATACTGAAAATCTTAGCTGAACATTATTTCAACAATTATCAAACTGCACCTCTGCCCCCAGCATCTCCCTGTGTGTGCTCTCTTCCCTGATAACTGGACTGAGGACTGAAGGTATTAGAACCGTTAGGGAAAAAAAGCAAGCCAGACATGAGCCTTTGCTCTCGCCAAGTAGAAAGGAAAGATTCATAGCAAAATGAGTGGCATGGCAGAACAAGATCTGATATGCAAAGGGGTGTTAAACACAACTCTTCTCCTTAGTATGTGATGGACACAAAACAAAGGAGAAGGTTACTGAAAGTTTATGGAGAACCACATAATCTGGACAGAGTCCTACTAATCCCTGCTGCCTCTGACAAGCACTTTCAGCTCACTGCTCAGCACCCCTGCCTCTGCAGGGACGCCTGTCCTTTTTCTTTCACACTAAGACACGCAAGCCAGGGAGGGAAAATTTTCTGATGTATATGTGATATTGTGAGAGGAGAAAAATCAGCACATAAGCAAATCATCCAGTGATGTACTTTGGGGAGAAGAATCCTTCAGTCAGCTCATGCCCTCCCGGTGCTGCTGCAGCTCCCTGCTGCGGCGTGCGGGCGGTGTGCTGATGGGCAGATGATATGTGAGGAATGCAGGCAACGCTGATGCTGGCCATTTTCTGTTTTCTTTCCTTTGTCAGGCTCCAATTCTGTAGTTTTGTCTCGGCTTCTGGTTGTAACAAAAGTTATTAGCCAAATGTGTTCCCAGAGCGTATTCATATTAGTGGGACACAAGAGAGTTTTCACCATCATAATGATAATCTGCTACAAAGGCAGAATCCTACCAAGCCACCGCTTGATAAATACCCTCAGGTTGCTGAAAGTAATTAATGTAAGCTGCAGCTGTGGCTAAGGAGAATCCCTGCAGAGGACTGTCAGGCTCCTCAGTAGCTCCTGCATGATGTGGCTCTGAACCGACTAGTTTAGAAAACACAGGTAAGGGAGCTCTAAAGGTCCCAGGGCTGTTTTCTGTTCCAGAAGCCAGATGAGGATGTGGTCAGTGACCAGAGGACTCTGTGATACCCAGGTACCACATTTTCTCCGCCAGCTGTGGCTCAGAGGGACATGTACGTGAGTCGTGGTCCTGCTGCTGGTGCAAACATCAGGCTTGCTCTTTCCTCAGTGTAAAATTTCTGTGCGAGTGGAAAATTAAGAAAACATTGAAAAACCAAATTTGGTATTAGCACTTAATACATCACCTAAGCACTTCCTCTCATTTGTAAACTGTCTGCTCTGTTACATCAAATTTGCTCTGCTTTCTTTCCCCTGGCCTATAAAACCTACGCTTTTCCTTCTAATGGGAAATTAGTTGTAAAGGAAAAATATTTACTGAGGCATGGAGACCGTGATCCGATTCCTGTTTGAATAATAGAAAGGTTGCTATTGATTTTGGTGGCTTTTTGAGACAGGCTCTATGTTTTATCCGTTTTCAGTAGGTAAATTCCCTGCTGATGTGTGCTTTGTCAAGGTTAGCCCTCATCATGTTTGTATGCCTTTTGGGAAGGAATAGGAGCATAACAGAGAATAAAAATGATCATTTCATAGCCTAGAAATGCACCATCAGAATATGAAAACATGGATTGCAGAATATGAAGATATGGATTACAGAGAATAAAAATGATCATTTCATAGCCTAGAAATGCACCATTAGAATATGAAAATATGGATTGCAGTTGGTGACTAACATTGCTTTATCCTGAAGGCTTACAGGTATGATGGTTGAACTTCGTGTTTTTCATCCATGGTGTAAAAGCCGCCAACTCCTTTAAAATCTGATGCAACGTGACATTTGTCTCACATTTTATCTTCTTACATTGGTTTATGTTATGTCATCTGATGTGTTGTAACCAGACACAGCCTAATAGCTAGTGATGTGCAAAACAGGCATCTTTTTTCTTCTTCCTGTGTAAGATATTGCAAAAGGCAAAACAGTCTTCAGCTTCACGACTGTGACCTTGTCAGGGGGCAGCTACTATAGAGTTAAACACTATGTATATCCCATAGTGTTACCCATCTAAATAGGCAACTCAGCTATATCTTCAGAAATGATGACGAAGCACACGAAACCCCCTTAATGGCATTGGTGATTCCCTGTTTCCAGGCATCAACTGTAGTTTTTACCACAGTGTTGGTGCCTGGTGGTTTAGTTCAATAAATATGTACTAGGGGGTTGTTTCAGGCTAGCAAAGGGAAATTTGGGGGAAGTGGGGAAGCATGCAAAGGGACCACATCACAACCCTGTATTTGGGAAATCCTGAGTGTCAGAGCTGTAGCAAAATCTGTAGGGAGAAATAGCTGGAATGTCCTGTTGGTGTTTTGGTCCCAGGAAGCGTCATGTGTCTTGGGGCTCCTTTGAGCACAGTGCGATTTAGAGGTGCTCTGTTTAAGTTTCTCTATGAGCAAATCCATTTCCAGGTGTTTGGGGGAACAAAATATGACGGACAGTCAGCTACGGCCTGGCTGCTGAGGAGCAGTGTCGAGTGTGGCCCTGTCAGGGAGGGTGCATGGGGCAGCTCTTGGGGTTAGAAACCTTCACTAGGTAAAAGCTCAAAGGCGTGATGTGGCCTGTTCAGTTGCTTTTTCAAAGTTGACTCACAATGAGTCTAAATGTTATAACTCACAAGAACAGTATTTATTGCATCATTTTTAACTTTACCACTACCATAAAACAATATATCAAACAGCCTTGGTGTCCATCATGCTACCTACTTCAGGCATAATAAAAAATATGGGCAGCCAGGTATTCTCAAAAACTGAGCCAAGTTAGCATGATCGTCTGGAAACACCTGAATTTCCATGGGACTGTTCCTCTTGTAAGTGATGGGTTCAGACCAGCTGGCCACCACACCTTACCTAAAAGACCACATATTTTGTCAATGTTTCACTTTTTGCAACATGAAATACCGCTGGTGGAAAGATCTCCAAGCAGGCTCTACACGTACAATACCAGGTGATGTATTTACAACTGTGCAATAAAAAAGCTAGAAAAGGTATCTGTCAGGCAATCAGTGGGCTAGGTAATTTATGATTTGTACCAAAGCCACTTTAGGACACCTAAAGAAAAGCAGCACGATACCTGCTTTTCTGCAGTAAGCCATTCCCGTGTTGTTATACAAACTGATATCCAGCCCAACATGGAGGCAAGAGTAAGCTGTCTCAGGGCTGCCAACAAGAAAAAATGAATCTGTTCAGTGAGCGAAGCATGGCAAGAGCCTGCATGCACATGCACCGAAGCATTGCCTGCTCTTCGCCATCAGTGCATGGCGAGGAAGGTGTGGCTGCTGTCTACGCCAGATAACCCTCAACCTGGTGACAGGCTGAATTCATACCTAAACGTGGCAGAGAGAAGGAGGGTTAAAGATGTCAGCAGATGCAATATCCAAACCTGAGTTGGGAGATTGGCACATCTGCTGCTTTGCTCAGCGTTGTTATCATAAATTGATTGCACTTAAGGGCATCTGCAGTGCTGTCACCAGCACTCTCCTGGACAGCATCTGCTGCGCATCTGTCTTTCCTTCATAAATGACAATGATATTTTATTAGACTAGCAAAAGATACTTGATTAAACCAGTCTTAACAGTGGTTTGGGGAAATAAAATATCATAAAAACTTCAGCTCTGCTGGGAATTTCAAGCACAGGCAATTTAAGCCAGTGTGCAGGCCCGGAGTCCAAGCAGGACTGGTCCAGCCCTGGGACAGAGAGGAAGGTGGGACCAGTCGCACAGACGCGGCCCTGCTCAAAGGCCGTGCCGAGGCTAGAGCTCCTCTGCACAAGCACAGCTGTGCAGGGCCCTACAGCAGCTGCTTTCTGCATAGGCAAAGCTTAGCAAAGGTGGGTGAAACAGCGCTCAGTAGTGGGCTCACCCCATTCACCTGTGCCTGCGTGGATCTCGGTCAGGATTTGAACCTAGGTTTCCTAAAAGTCAGTGTCATCCCTCTCCTGAAATCTGTGAAGAGCAGAGTGGCAGCAACTGTTTTCTTCTTTCTGCCCTGACTTGAACGGCACACACATTCACAAACTTGAACCCAGCTAGAGGGAAACGTGCTTTAGTAGCGGTGCTGATCTGATTAGGCTGGCAGCAGAACAGAGACAAATATAAACCCTTCCCACTAGTCATTACTATGTCAAAAAAATCTCTGTGACACTGTAAAAGTCACTTATATTTTGGCTAGCTGCTTTCCCAGTACAAGCCAATGATTAATTTCTATGTACTGTTCATTATTTTCTTAATTTAGAAACTTGCAGGAATTGTTGTGATAACATTTAAATGGCAAGAGGTGCCTGAACGGTACCAGCATTGGTCTCAGAGTCCGCTCTCAATCCGCTGACATTTCAGGAGGACTCTCATATCCATGCTGCTCAGCTGTTTCTGACAAGATCGCTTCTGTAACTTTTTTTCCTAGGGACATATTTTCTTCTGTGACACTATCTCATGCTTTCCGTATCTCACGCAACTCTGATGTGTAGATGCAATTTGATCGCGGCAAAGCTTGTTGCACACTGGTAAATGAATTGGCATATTCTGATTTCTCCTTACTGAGAAAATTCTGGCTGCTTTGAGATGGCTGCTAAGTAGAGTGTGCAGGTATAACTAGGATGGTGCTTTGAAATTATGAATAGTGATCAGACGGATATGGTCAATAACCAACTTTTTACAACATTTTGCTAATTACAGCAAGAAGTTCTGACAAATGTGGCTTTCTGCTTTCTTGGCCATTTGTAGACTTACATACGTCTCCCTCCATGATTTCTCCATATGATACTTGCAGATGCTAGAGCAGATAATGAAGCTACAACTCTGCACGCCTACTTTGTCTGATACCTATGGCTAGTTTCCTATGGGGACAAAGTTCACTCCTCCAGAGAACGGTACAAAATACCTTGCTGAGACACCATCCCCCAGCAGGATAAAATATTGAAAGGCAGAGAAATGCTTTGGAAATTCCCCCAAAGCAGCAAAGGATTCAGTCAGGGCTCCCTCACATTGGTGTTCACTGCTTCTCTATATAACATCTTCAATATATGAACATTTATATGTGCTGGTTCCCCAACTCCACGTGTTACATGCACTAGGGAGAAGATGTAAACAAAGTCTGCAATGCCAAGAGAGCTTGCCGCTCTGTAACTAAGCCCAAAATATTGTATTATCCATAAAGAATAAATAGTGGATAGCAGTTGCCCCTTCTGATCATTGTTGGGAATGGTGCCTTTTCTGGGCTCAGAACTCTGCCAAAACGTTGCAAGAAAAAGAGATATGCTCTGCAGTCATCCATTTTCTCAGCTCTCAAAGCCTTGGCACAATAATTAAGTTACTCCTGATAATTTTGGTCTGTAGGTCCCTTGCGCACAGTGCAACATCAGTGGGGCAGTTATACGCTGAACACTGCACTTGATGCAGGAAGAGGAGTGCAGTGAAAACTCAGCAGTAAAAAATCTGGGGGGAGAGCCCACTTCCAAGCATCACTGACCATAACAATTTCTGGGCTCAGTGACCTGGTCTTTGCAAGCCTCTTCAATTTGAACCTTGGGTCCATCCACAGAGCCACAGGGTTAATCCAGTGGCTGAATCCTTGAGTGCATTCCTGCTGCAGATGGGCCTGGGGCCCCCCAAGACGAGGCAATTAAAACTCTACTGATTTCACTTCAAATTTAATAATGTATTTTTGTATGCAGTAAGGTGTTGGACATAATATGTAAGAACTGAATATTTGGAGGGAGGGGAAAAGGAAAGAGCAGCTGGAAAAAGCTTTTAATAACATTTTAGTCAGTATTTGTTAAAAAAGACATATTCTACATTAAATGAGGAGGGACAAAGCCCAGCATCTGGGACATTGTTTAAAGAAAAAAGACCGGGGTCCTTAATACCTCTTGTGCTGCACCTGAAGTGTAGTGAGTGTGCTCAAACTGGCCTCACTGTCCCCCCCTTCTATACAGGTTACATCTTGCACGTATGTTGTTGGAGGGAGTTTCAACGGGGTAGATGTTACCAATGCACAGAGCCAATGTTAATCACAATTATGGGGCTGTAGTTTCCAATTGCCTTCTTATTCAGAATATCTGGAAATCTACGGAAACTAGACTCAGATTTCAGAGTCCTGAGCCTGTAAATCCTTCCATTGTCAATGTTTGTTTCTAGATCCAAGACAAGTTTAACATTTTGGGTAATGAAAGAGATATTTTTGTATCTATAAGTCTCTTATTCATTCTATTCATTATTCATTCTCTTATTCATTATCAATTCTATGATTCTATGATTATGTTGTTTTGAAATCCCACTTGTGTGCTATATGCTCCTCCAAAACCCTCTTACTGTATTTGTTTATTGTAACAAGTTTTGTAAAGGAATTCTCTATTGTTTTCTTTTGGGCTTTGGCAAAATCAGCTGTTTCACTCTCAAGCCTGGTTAGAAAACTGGGCATTTCTTTTCTTCTGTGATTTTCTCCACTGTGCTTTTCATCTCATCACTGAAATGGAAATATTTTACTAGTTAAATAGATAAAAAAGCAGTTAAGGCAGATGCTGTTTCATCATCTGGCTAACACAGAGCTCCTCAGCATTCAGAATGGTGGTTTACTGCAATAAGCTGCACAAATCTTTCATGTGGAAGAAATGATTTCTGAATTCCCTCTGAAATCCCATCTCTTCTCTAGCAAGATGAGTTAATGAAGAAATTTGCAATATAGTGTCTGTTAGTGCTATAGAGAAGCTTGTTTTGGCTCCCAAAAGCAGTTTTGTATTATTTTCCATTATTTTAAACTCCTTCAGCCATGATTTGGAGACAGCAGCTGCAATCACTCCTGCAGCTGAAACTTTTAGTCACGTACGTCTCTTTGCTCAAGCCTAATGATGCCCTAAACTGACTGCTGGGTCTTTAACCAGGCACATGTGCTTTTAGTACTGGTCAAAAGTACTTGCAAAAGGGAGAAGAAAAAAGCTGAGTAAAAGCAGCACTGTCGCCTGCCTGTCTGTGGTTCATCCCAGTTGCTTTGGTCGTGTTCCTCCTTGTCGTGCTGATGCAGCGGTACGTTCCCAGCAGTGAAGAGACCCCCTCTGTGTGCACGCTGGTCCCAGCACGGGAGCGAGGTGAGAAACACGACCCTCAGTCTGCTCAGTGCACGCTGCAATGTGTCAGGGCTTGGTAGTCCGTGTGACATGAATTTGGGATCTTCCAGTATGGGGCAAATCATCCACTTCGGTCTGTTTCTGTGCAGCATAGTGCCCAGCCTCTTCAGCTCCTTGGCAAGCCACTGCTGCTGGATTTTGATCTGGGAGAAGTAGCTGGTGCTGTTCCCCATACAGACATCAATGTGTTTTTCCAGGTCCATAATACTTGCAGGAAACTATGCCACTGAGTTTGGTCTCTCCTGCAAGGCAGTAGGTATGTTCTAGTGCTGAGCTTTTGTGCTTTCAGAAATGGATGCACCCAGGGTTTTTATTGAAAGGAAGAAGATGGATGGCATGAGGGAAAAAAAAAATGATTCAGTTTAAAAATAGAAATTTAATTTTATTTCTAGATTAATGCTTTGGAAGTTTTCTTTCTGTCTTCTTGATAGTATTCTGTACTGCATTTCTGCCATGTCCTTTCTAATTGGGAAATTATTATATTGCTAAACTGAATAGTTCAAAGATTATTCTTGACTGCAGTTTGAGTTCCTCTGACATAGATAATACGACATAGACCTGTCCCAGGCACCACTGACATCAGTAACTGTGTTACAGTGGTCCAGGGTTGCACCAACAGGTACTAGGGTTGGCCTTTTCCCTTCTCCAGTGCTTGCATCACTCAGAAAAAATGCTCCAGTTCTGGTGCAGCTCTGGAGGGAGAGTGGTTGCTCTCTGAAGCATAAATACAGAAAGTTTCCACAGGCTAAAGAGAAATGCTAAGTAAACTAGCAAGGATTAAAAAGGGGTAGAAAACAGAAGCAGAAGAGTAAAATTAGAAGACATTAACCAGTTAAATGTGCTAAACAGGGAAATGTAAAGATGTCTGTTTGCAGGGTGAAGGTTGTATGCTCATTGGAAAGGGATTTGAGAAAGGGCAGAAATAAATTGAATCTACTGTTTCAACTTTGGAAGCAGACACATTTGAGAGTGTATTTTCTAAAATATAAAGTAATTAATTCCACTTCGTGGTAAAACTAAGTCTTTAAAGTATGCATTTAAAGTATAAATCTAAAAAATAGTGACATTCAAGAAAAACTCTTAAAGATTTTAGAAATGCAGAATATGATGAGATTATGAAATTGATTGAAGAATACCATTCCCATAAAATATTGCACTTAGGAGAGACAACTCTGTCTGCAACTTGTGTTCCAGCAGTAAGAAACAATAGATGCAATCTGAAGCACCAAAATATACAGGCTTTAAACCAGCAGTAGTTTAGCAACCACGATCTTTGCACCCACGGGCCCTGCTGTGCAGCGGGATGCTGTCCTGCGATGCCGCAGTCCCTGCTTGCTCCCTGGATCTGACTGGCTGTGCACAGGCTGGGAAACAGCGAGCTGAGGCACTTACTTTCTGCTGTGTTTTTTATAGGAACGTTTCTGATTCCGTCAGTTAATTTTTTTTTAACCTACCCATTTATCTACAGACTTGATCTTGGTGCCTGAATTAATCTGTCAGTGATTCTTTTCACAAGAACATTTAGGCAATTAGCGCAGTGTCCAGGGAAATTGAGGGATCATTGTTATTGGCTTTAATGACAATCCTATATTAAGGATGCTTTAGGAATAAGAAATCAATGAGACAGTGCTTTGAAATGACTCAGGGACTTTCCAATCCAGTGACTTAATAACACAGTGAATAAAAAAATAAATCTTAGTAAATACTAGTGGCCTAGAACAGAATCTGCCCAAAGGAATTTTCTGATACTACCTTTACTTGCTTGTCATAATACATTTCGGCTACATTTTCCCTTGCTGCTCTATATATTATATTAAAGATGAAAAAACTAATATTCAGTTTGAGTTTTTCATAAGCCTTTTTTCTTGCCAGTTAACTAGAAAGGCATCAAAATACAAATATTTAATTAACTGACAGAAGAATTTAAGACGAGCTTGAAAGTGATTCTTCTAAACATAGACGGGTGCCTGGAGAAGCAACAAGAAGAAAATCCCTTACTTTGAGACGTGTTTAAGTTTTTCTTCTTTTATGCAGAGATGAACCTTTTTGATCTCACTCTTTTGTAAAGTAACTCTTTGTCAGATTAAATATGAAGATCTCTGTCAGAAAGCACTTGGCTTTGACAAGCCTGACAGAGTCTTATGTAGCCTGCAACATGGTAATGGCTGGCACTGAAATGAAAAGGACTTGGGTAATGAATAAAGAATATTTTAGTAGCGTGACTCATACGTAATACAAAGGCAGCTCTGGCAATGTCTGTACTAATTACAGACTAGTTGCTATGTTGTAACAATCATGGGTATTAAGTGTGTGGGATGCTGAAATGTGTGGGCATCCTGCTAAGCTTGGTTTCAGTTCCTTGCAACGAAAACCCTGTCTGTCCCAGCTGGAAAGTGGGCAATGTATGTAGGTGCCTAAATATGGACTGAGGGTGACTAAATGTGCGTATCTATTTAATTTTTTGTTTAGCCCTCCAGGCTACAGACTTTTTGAGCTGTCAGAAATCTTGGAGACGATTACGTGCTGCGTAATTTCACAGCCAACAGTCCTGTTGCAGCCTCGTGCTCTGGGTCTCTGGTTCCTCATCGCCCAGCACTGTCACAGTGCAGCATTTCCAGACCGCCTGGGTGTGATCGAAGAGCAGCAGCGGCACCATCTCCAAGCCGTGTTAGCTCTGTGCAAACAGGCAATGCTTGTTTTACCTCCAGGATTTCAGGGCCTGAGGTAACTTGGGCTGTCACGGCTTTGAAAAGCAGAGTTGGGTTCAAAAGACTGGTAGTAAATCTCGGACGGACAACTCGGAGCTGCTTGATGGAAATGTCTACAATGGGACAGCACTGCTGAGCGACCACCTGTCTAAGGGATGGACTTCCAAGTCTTGTCATAGAGGGATGGGCTCAGGCAATAAGATGTCAATGTGACTTAAACCTGCAATTTAATGAAGCCAAGTCCAGATGTGGAATTTGCTCCATTTCAACAGTTAATGAATTGGAAAATTATCCAAGCTCAATTTTCTGTTTCCTTCAAGGTTCTTGCTTTCTAAGTTTGGGTGATTATTTTCCTGGGCATCATTTGCCCTTGTCCACTTCTAGTCTTTCTGTACTTCAGACTTAGAGGATTTCTTTCTCCTTTTTCTGAAAGGGGAAGATCTCTGCCCATTTTCCAGACACTTTAGGGATGTGAAGCATGGTACACGACTGCACAGAACAGCGCTCAAAAGCTGCTCTCTTGACAACATCGTGGGACCATCTTACAGGTATTTCTGTATTTAGGTGGCGTGTAGTGAGGAAGGTGGTCCCTTTGCTGGGAAACCTATGCACGGAAAATACATCCATGGGTATTAATTATCTGTGGCTACCATCTGATAATATTTCAAAAATCATCTGAAGCATGCCAGCAAGCTGAAGGCTCGCAACATGCAGCAGGGAAGGAGAATGAAAGATGTGAGTAGGATTTTGGGAAGAAGATGTCCGTTTGTTTTTGCATTAATATCTTCAGTAATGGAGAACTGAGAGAGGACAGAAAATTCCTCTTGCACTGTGACCACCTTCTCTAATCACGCTAATGAGGCTGTAATGAAAATAACATTTAGCCTGTCATTATTCCCAATGTGATGCTCCCCTAGAGTTCGTGCTTTGTTGCCAACATTCCGGTGAACAAAAACAGGGATATTTTTCAAACATCCAGTTGTAACAGACAGAACAAGCTGCCAGCAGCCTGCGCTAATGCATTTGCTTTGGCACCCGCTCTCACTTGCTGTATGGCACGGGGTTCCGGCAAAGGCTGAGCTGGAGCAGAGCCAGGGGTCTGCAGTGCCCAGCTTTGCTGCTGCCCTGGGACTGGTGAGCAATGGGGAGAGGCCCTGAGAGGCTCAGCATGCCTCGCTCGGTCTCTCCTGAAGCTCTTCATCACTTGGTGGCTCTTTTTGCCAGCAAAGCAGCATAGAGGATTTGCAGATTGTGCTGTGAATAAATCATGCTGAAGCCAAGGAGGTTGCTTGTTCTAATGTCTGATCATGTTTTGGGTAAAGGAGTCTCCTTCTTGTTTGGCACATTCACTATATCACTGCTTGTCATCAGCATTTTTTTAAGTTAAACTGAACATACTGTTTTGTAAACTCTTTTGCTGAGCACCAACATCTTGTTAGATGCTCTGCAGGTTCAAACTGGCCTGCACTTCCTTCACTATTTCCCCTTAAAAGGGAGACAAGCTGAGACCCACCACCAGAACGCTATCCAGCCATTTCTACAAGGGTGTTTTGACTGTATAACCACAAAATCCCCATAACTTTTGCTTTTATATTTTGAAGAATGTAATTTCCCATATACATTGAAATGAATATTTGCAACCACAGCAAAGATGCAGGTTATTATTTAGCCCCTGAATACACATGCAAAGTATCCTGGAGAATGTGTGCTTTGTCCAACACCTTAATCAGGAGCTGAATGTAACAAAAGCCCAGCTTCACGTGAGTGAATATTCACAGGTTTGCACAACTGAAATGTTCATATCATTAATAACCTTAGGAGCACTTATGGTATTTCTTTTCTTCCAAAGGGACAATAGGAGGTTTCCTGGGAGAGCCCCCAGATGTAAAAATTGTGAACTATACACAGGATTTTATTTTGAGGATGTTCTGAAAAGACAGTAATGTTACAGCCAGAGCTTGTGGTAGCAGCGGCACACAAGGATGTCCCCAGTCTCAGCGTGGCTGTCACCTGCACAACTCCTGTCTGTGTCCCAACGTGGCCCAAGGGCAGTAGCTGGGTGACTTTGCCTGCAGCTGAGACTGCTGTGGTGTTGCTCTGACACTGCCAGAGCTTATGAAAACTCCCTAAATCTTGCAATGGTCTGGTGTAATTTGTGCAACAGGCAAAGCTACTCACAGTGGTATTTCCAGGGGGTTAAAAGCAGGAAGAGCTTAAAAGCAAGTAAGAGTCACTGCAACCAGTGAACTAAGGAAGTACAGGGAGATGGAGAGGAGCAGTTCCCTCTATCGCAAATGGCCCTGTGACAACCTAGTTTCCACTCAAAGGGAGTTAAAAGCAAGCCAGGAGGAGGGAGTGGCGCTCCCGCCTGACTTTGAGCTATGGTAAGAAAATGGAGGCAGGGGCACATGCTTACAGTATTTTGCCTAAATGTTGACATTTCCTCGTAGTGCCTAAAACATGCAAGGACTTTGGAAAGCTGGCAGAACCTGCTCCATTTTGGTGGCATGCATCCTGGTGAAGGTGAGCTGTAAACTCAGTTGAGTGTCAGGGTGAAGCTGGAGGACAGAGGACGGGGACGAAGCAGATGTGACGTGCAGAGGGGAGTTGGAGGACATTCAGCATCCTTCTTGCTGCTCTTGGCAACACCCTGGGGCAATCCCATTTCCACAAAGCTCTGGCAGAATCTCAATGGCCAAGAGGGAGCAGAGCCACAGCTCAGCCCAGAGGACATCGCAGTCCTATGGGAGGGTTCAGGTAGAGTAGGGGGAGCGAGGGAGGATGTGACAGGACACAGTGTCCTGTGAGTGTGACAGCCCCATTGCCTCAAGCCTGTCCTTATTTTGCAGGCTGGATTATTCCCAATACCTCACCCAGGGTGTGCAGAAGCAGGATAGAGATTGCTTTTGCATGCGGGGGGTTTGCTCTGCTAAAAAGCTGCGTAGCAAAGGTAGGTGCTGTTAACAACCCCAGTACCCCCATCCCTCCTACATCATGTGCATCTCGCTGTAGCTTTGCAGCACAAACCCCGCAGGTGCAGCGGACAGATTACTGTGGTTTTGACAGGCTGATCTTAGGCCAGGAATACGTCCAAGAGGTTGCAATGAGAAGAATACCCAAACACAGCTGTGCAGAATTTTCTTTATATATATATATATATATAAAAATATATATATATATATATCTCTTGAGAAGGTTTGACAGTGGCATAATACATGGCCCTACAGACAACGAGGTGTCTTTTCAATAAATGAACAAATAACCTGGTGTCCCCATTCAGGATTGTCTTGAAATGTCTTTTGCTATCAACTCTGTCACACAAGGTCAGCGCATTCATGGAGGAATGACCTCTGCTGTAATTTATTTGGCTAACACACAGATAGCTATGCCAGCACACCAGCAGCAGAGCCGCCTTCCTGGGGAAGACAAATTCCCAAGCAGACCCTGGAACCAAGGGAAACTCTCTGAAACGCTCAGCCATTGTTCGCACTCATGCTCCGGGATGGTGAATCTCCCACTGGAGGCTGAGCCAGCCAGCTGCCCTTCACCTTCGATGACACCACCACCACTTAACTCCTGCCCCATCAAACATTCCTGTACTTAAATCAGGAAAGGCTGTAACAGGGCTCCAATATTTGCATTCACTTTCCAGGTTTTAAAGACTTATTGGTGAGAGTTATACAACCCACACTCCAAAACAGCCTTGCAAGTGTTACCTTTTTACAAATAAACCAGTGCTGGATCCATTCGTTGCCAGCATTCATTGCATGTTATGTGCTGTGTGTTGAATAGCAGCTGCCCATAGTGTGCTGTACTGTGCTTGTGTTTGATTTTGAACAAGAGATGAGAGCAGACATTACCTTAAATATTCACGAGGAAACGTCAGCACAGATAAGGCAGTACAGGGGGAGGGATGGAGGTGGGCTCAGCATAGATCATTTATGGCCATGAGACTTAAATAGCTATTCTGGTCACATCATTCTCAGCAACAGTAATTTAATAATGTGATGCAAATCTTCTCTTTAATGGTAACCTGTAAATAAAACAAGCACTTCTTATTGGAAACATACTGGCTGGGGAAACCTGTCTGGCAGCTTGCAATTTTAAGAATTGTCGTGGGACTTGCATTAAATAACCCTGTGTTGAGAGTCCCCCCCATTGCAAGCCCCGACAAAGCTTGTTTCCAGAAAGCAACCACCTTCACTGCTAGTGAGGGCAAGAGCCCAGCTGCCCCTGCACCTCAGAATTTCAGAAATACCTGAAATACCTTAGCACCCAGAAGCACCGAGCAGCCTTGAATAGGTGATACTTACCCAGTCAAAGATGAATTTTGTATTCCTTTCATGTACTGTGTAGCTATACTGGTGATGGTATTCAAGGCCTTTAAGGTGGCAGGTGTATTAGGTTAAAACAACAAATCTCGTTTCTGAGGCCTTTGGTTTCTCTGTAAATTCATGCCTGCCTTTGCTTTCTGCAGCCGCCTTTAATTCTAAACTGCTGGCTCAGCTTTGCTTTACGATCGGCTTTGGCATTGAACAGGTGTGATACAGCTGCATTACAGACTATTGAACTCACTTATTCCCAGGTAAGTTACTGTCCTGGTTTGAGCTAGCATAGGACAAATTTTCTTTCAGTAACTTTGCTTTTTAGTTAAGTCTCTTCTGAGAAGCTGCACTCTCTGAAATTAACTGCATGTTTTCGTAGACAGTAGCTGCTTCTAGCAGTGATAAGACCCGATGTTTATAGTTAGTGCTGGACCATCAGTAGGAACGGTGTGCAGAAAGGCTCTTGCTTATCGTTATCCCTACGGAGACCAAGGTCGATGTTTGCTTCTGCGGACTGTCTTGTGCGCCGGAAATGAAAGAGCAGAGAAGTGGTCACCCCCGTGGCCCTGCGGTGGGGAGGAGCGGGTGGGACAGGTGACCCAAACCTGACCAAATGCAGTATTCCATCCCATACGCATCATACTCGGTATAAAGCTGAGGGATCATGAGGGTCTCGCTCTCTTCTTCTACAGCCAGTGTCCAAGGAGGACTCTGTCCCTTTCTTCTGCCTTCAATGCCGATCTGTGTGTTCTGAATCCAGTTCCCATTTGCTGCTGAGTTCAGTTTGGGACTTTTCCAGGGCCTGCCCTACAGCACCCAGGTGACGTGATCATCATCGGAGGGAGCTTGATACTGGTTATGTATAAATTTGTACATATTTCACTATTATTTTTCTATTATTATTATACCTTATTATTGTAGCTAGATTGAAGCTGTTTTAACTTTTCCAACCTGCAAGTCTCTTTCCCTTTTCTCTTTCCCTCCCCCTTTTGGGGATGGAGGGGTTTAACAAAGAGCATCTGTCCTTCATTTAATAGCCAGCCCAGCTTTAATCCGTGACAGTTACTCAGACTCCCTGCAGGTAACCTCCCCAGCATGCTGCTTCCAGGGGGCTGGCAGGGCTGGGTCTTGCGTCTGAAGATAGCTTCATGTACACAATTTATTTTTGCTCGTTTGCTGGTGTAATGTCAGATACTTTCACAGTCTCCCTGTCTGAATGAACTGTTCACTTCACATGGTGTATATTTTTTCTTGTCTTTACTTGTCTGCAGGCTTTGATATAATGATTTCTCTTGCCACAATCATTGCATATGACTTCGCATATAAGACTTTTTCCATTACCATGTTTTTTTGGCAATATACTAACAAGGTTTCCTTTTCAGTTTGTTTATCTCTTCTACACTCTTTCAGGTGTTGTGCTGACTTTGTGAGGTGCTAACAGGCTTGTAATTTCAAGCTTTCCTTACACTTCTTGGAAAAATCAAGTTTTTGCCTGCTTCTCTCAGACTCTGCATCTGGACACAAATTTTCCCCTTACGTATACCGTGATAGGCTTGGTCTGGCTTCTTATGTTGCCCTTCTCCCAATTTCTTAGTAACTCAAGGATAATGAAGGCAAAAAACTGTCTGGTCTTAGCTGAACATAGTTGGGTGTACCAGAATTTGTTGGATAACGCCATTCCCTGTGTCTTCTGCCGGAGATCATGGCTGGATAACCAACAAGGCAACTGTCAGCAGCAGAGTGCTGTTGATGTTTAGAGTGGTGGTTGTACATCCCGGGCAGCAGAGAATACCAAATTATTTGGGGGAATCATTTATGAAAGAACAAAGGAGTGGCATCAGTGTTTTACATGATGTTAGAGGAAGCGGGTTGGCTTGTGGGATGAAAAACACTGGAACTGGGGCCAAAACCTGAGTCTGGGGACACAAGAGTAGGAAGTCAGTTGTTCTCTATCAAGAGCTGTCATTAAAAATGCCTGTTCTGTCTGTGACGTTTGCTGTCACAAGAAAACTAAGCTGCCAGGTGTCATATTAAGCTTCCTATTCATTCCAGCTGTCATTAAGGAAACAAAATCTTGAACACACTAAGGTTACATCTCAACTAGTGAGACATTTGAAAAAGGCACATGTATTTAAGAACAATATTTTTATTTTTTGTAATAGCCGGGATAATTTTATCACAGAGGGATTTATGTGGTGATGCATTACATTAGCCTAGCGCTGTGCAAGAAATTAGTGATGGATTAGATTTCAGGAAACTTATAAAAAGAGTCTTGCAAGACCTTTAAACTTAAAATCATTCATAGCTGAGCGATCCATTAAAATAAGTATTGAAGTAATCCTTGGCCAGTACAGTAGTAGGAAATAGGCTAGTGATTAACAAGTTTTGGCTACTTTCTTAAAAGTTTAATGCGTAGCTTTACAGAAAATATCTCTCATAATGGCAGCCACAAGACCTCACTCTGTTGTAAGAAATGTTGGATGTAGAGCTGTGAAAGTTGCATGTATTTTTTGCTAAGAGCGCATAAACTTTGCTAAGAGCTGGATGAACAGCCAAGGCCCTTTGCAGCCTCCTCAGTGTCTGCACCACAGCCTGACACAGGCCCAGATACCTTCTGCGAGGGCGGCCACACCACTGAGGTTTTTGAGGGTTTGCTTCACACAGTGCAGCCCGTGCACAAAGGTCGCGTGAAGGCGCTTTGGCTTTGCTTGGAGATGTACGGTGCTGGCTAAGTCCCCAGGCAGTGGTGTCTCATGTGCGGCAGACCCAGGGGTCCCCAGGGCACCCCCAGTGCTGGTGTTTCACGCTCATGCACATCACACTCATGTCCCTAGCTGGGTTGGGTCTCGGTTTTACCCGTACAGTGGTTTCCTCAGTGTCGGAGCAGATTATTCTGCCAAGCGATCTGACAGTCCTGTCTACACTGTTTTACGGAGCCTGGCTGCCTGATGTCACCCAGCATAATTTTCAGGGCTGGAAATAGAAGCTTAATGGTGGAAGTGCAAATCAGATTTTCCTGTCGCACACTCATAGCACTGGCAGAGCACGAGGCTGGCTGACTTCACAGGGAATAAGATCACTGTAAAAAGATTCATCGTCAGTGATGAATGCTGGAATATATATGTCTGCACAGAAAAACATTGCCAACAGTTTGCATTTTGAGCTGCTGGTGAGAGGTTTAATGCTGCAGAAAAGAAATGTCTCTCGCAATGAAAGGAAAATTCACTTCCACTATGAACTTCTGCTTATTCTCAGCGACTCCTTCTGCAGCCATTGTTAAATGCCATGCATGAAGCACGGCAGGCTGGCAGCATCTTTTTTTATCAGCAGCAGTGGATGCGCACTGGGGAACTGCAGGCTGTCAAGGGTCACGGACAGGGCTGTGGCCGGGCTGGTGTGGGCATCCTTGGCCTCACCGGGCAACCCTTGTTGCTATCCCATGCCAAGGGGCTCCTGCAGGCAGCTATGGTATGAAAACTGATCTGTCATTGGCACTGACCCCCCTTAAACAGAGAACAAGGACAAGGTGGTGGCTGTTCCCTTTCAGGCCACATCACCCGGCTGAGCTGTACCCATACCAGAGAAGAGCACGTACATCTGTCTGCCCCTTTGCAGCTGGGCACAAAGCAGAGGTGTGCTGCACCAGGCTGTGTCTGTGGAGCTTCTGAAGAAGCAACATCGCCTGTGCAGTACCAGCCTGCCAGGGATCACGATCATTCAAGGCCTAGAGCTTATCCTTTGTTAAATGAACTAGAAATTCATCCCTTTCCAGTTTTGCTGGTAGAAAAATCTTCCATTTAACAAGCTATAACAATCATTTCTGCTCTGATATGGGCCTTCAATTTGATGTACACATGTAGACTTGACACATGCTTTTTGTTCTTTTAAAAATAATCCTCCAACACAGCCACCTGCTTCTGACGCATTACCTCAGTTTAAATAGGGATGTGCTGTTAATTCCAGTTGTTGCCTATTCAGCACAACACATCATTTGATGATGTTTTTCCATCGCTAATCTCAAAAACTATTTGTTTTATCATTGCAAGAGTTACATTAGCTCTGCTGACCAACAAAGGCCAGCAGCTGCTGGAACAAATGAGGAGAGTATCAGTGTGCATCATGGAGCAACTATGAGAGCCTGCTTTGTCTCCCACCTTTCTCTTCCAGATGTCAGGTGTTAGTGAAATGTGCCAGAGCTTCAGAGTAGTAATCACATCAATTTGAGCAGAGAACAAGCTGTCATAATTCACTGCACTAATGAAAATTATGATGACACCACAACAGAAATCTTTGCCAACCTAATCATCTCACACCACTATAGCAGAAAGTTATTTAAAGACTAATGTTCTTAGTAGCATATAAAGCTCAGGAACAATTTCTGAAGGTGATTAAACACCAAAGTGAAGTGGAGTTGTATGGAGAATTTATTTGTTGTTTTGGGAGCGTGTGTTCCTCTAAGCACCAACATTATTCCTAATGTAGTACAGAAAACAAGTTCAACAAAGCATGACAGAAGAAAAACTGGGGAAAATAATTCAGCCATGGAAGTGTTGGGGATTCAGTGTTGCTGCCATGCAGCATTTCACTAGGAAAGATGTAAATGGGGATGCATAACCAGTCTGCTACCACTAAATTTCCTCACTGTAGATCATAAATTCAAATTAATTGGGGAAAAAAAGGATTAGCGAAACCTTCTGAGGAAGGAGACAAGATTAGACTTTCTGTGGTGTTAGCTTAGCACCCGTGCAGATGGAAAAGGAAAAAAGTTGTGGGTCCTCTCCGTCTGTGGCACAGTCATCATCATGTGTAATAAATACATGTATTTACTTCATCATCTTTTGGGGGAGTGTGTGGAGGAAAGAGTCCACCGAGTTTATCAGGGGAAAAAAGAACATGAATTCAAATTGGATTTAGGGAGTTGTAAGAACTAGATTGTGTGATTTTATCTACTTCAAACTCTATCCCCAGTGGTGGTTCATGAAACAGAATGTCAAACTATAGTAAATTCAAGGAATAGATACAGAATTAAAAGGCTGAAGGAAAGCCAAAATTCATGTCAAAGTGAGCAGTCAAAAGGAAAAAGAACAAATGGGGAGGCTAGTGGGAGGACGGCGGGGGAACAAAGAGAAGGAGGCAAGGAGGCAAACTGGGAATGTGACAATACGATGGATTCCACAGAAACCATCTATCTCATGTTTCACTACATATGCTCTGCTACCTCATTTGGAGGTATTGTTTCTCAAAAGAAATTTGAAAAAATGTTTGGAAGGAGGAATGGGAGCTTCAGGCAAGCAAAGGGAGAAATCCGTTTGGATCAGTTCCTTCTTGGCTTGTACAAAAGGCCAGGAGAATAATACTAGTGTGGTAATCTGCAAGTTGCGCTTGCCACTCAACTAAATGTCCGATGCCTGTGTTTCTGTCATGTATAGAAATACAATATCTCACATCAAAATACAAGGCACTGGTGGTACTTTTTCCAGAGGAGAAGTGGCCTGTGGTCTTGCTGAGGGCTCAATGTCAGCAGCTCCGCAAGCACCCAGTTGGGTTTGTGCGAGTTCCTGGCTTGACGCTTCCCTGGGATGAACTCTCATGGGCTGGGGAAAGGCAGCTCAGCAGCTGCAGCCTTAACAGCAGCCAAAGGAGGAAACGATGACTGAAGCCTGAGAAGAAAAACCATGAAAATCCACAAAATTCAGGTGGGGCTGCTGATGAGGAAAGGCTCTATATCTTAGCAGCTCTCAGCAACCTGCTCCTGTTTGGCTTTGCAGACCACCATCCTCATCTCACATATACTCAGGGCTGCTTGCAGCCAGCCTATGCGTGCTGGGAAGATTTCTAGTCTGATTTCTGAAGGAAATGAGGCGTTTGCAATCAGCATAGCTTATCCTCCCCATGCCTGTCTCTAATGAAGTGTGACAGCATGAATTTCCATCCGCTGAATTTCACTGGACTATAGGACTACTCGGCCATACAGCAAGGAAAATCTGCAAGCCTGATGGTGTAGCTAGCTTCTTTAGGAGAATAACTGCAGATAGAACAACCCTCTCAGCTCTGCAGATATTTCTGCAGATCCCTTACACAAAGATGCTCCAACTGTCACTCTACAGTCACCTTGTCACTCTACAGTCACCTATCTCTCCTGCTGCTCCATATAGCCAGGCAACCTGGGTGTCATCAGCAGTGTAAGAGGGATTTCTGTGTTACCTAGAGTAATGAGAATGGCTGCTACTGGTTTTAAACATAAGCCAGATCTGCGCAGAGCCATCACCGGTTTCTCTGCTCTGCATCCCCCAGTACACCCAGGTCCCAGGTGAGGACGATGGTTCTTCTCAGAGTCATTCTCAGTCCAAGATATCTCACCAAGTGGGAGAAATACATACACAGGCAGCTTCAGTGGCTTTGGACCTGCTCAGCAGTGTGCCGGTCGAGCAGCTTGTGGATACCGGATGACTGACTGCATGCACAGGATAAGCTAAGTGCCTGTATTTATAAGGCATGAGGGCTCTTTTTATTGCACAACACACTAAAGCATTTACTGTATATTTCTCTCTATTGATCTAGAATCACTGTGTTTCCTTGCTTGGGATTTTAAGACTCTCATTCAGTTGAGGCATAAAGAATATATCTTTCCTGTGCAAAAAGGCATTAAATTGCCAGTAAAGTTGTTTTGCTCATGCTAGAGTCTCCGAGAAATGCCTGTGTGTGCCTGGAGCCAGCACTCACAAGGCTGGTAAAGAAGCAGTGACAGCATGTGGCTGTGCTGCACGTTCCGTGGGTAAGGGCGAGCTCCAGCTTCTTGCCTGAAGTGCCACCTGTCTGATCTGAGACCCACTAGCCATAGCGAAAGACCTACCGACCTCCAGGGAAATTTTTGGAAGAAGAGTTCGTTAAGTATCGGTCTACACACTGTCTGAATTGCTGAACTCTTACATGCTGGGAATCTCCCCTCCAGGAAAATCCTAGGATTTAAGCAAGAAAGAGGTGAAGGATGTGTTTTGATTTTAAAGAGGACAAGAGGGAAATGCAAACTGGAGAAATCTTTCAGAAGAGCATTGGATATATGATGATGATCTTCAAGCCCTGTCTTGCATCTTAAATATGTAGCTTGCAAGGTTAACAAAATCCACAGACAGCCACACTGGGAGTGCTGAATCATTACATTTTACACAGTCCTTCGCACTGTGAAACCTGGATGGTTCCCAAGAGTGAGCAAACTGGAAATAAAAATGTGTCTGATCAATAAAATGAAATGGCTTGAAGAAATCTGAGTTTATTTCTCTGTAAGTCCTAATTGGCTTTGCAAGTATCAGAGGTGACCTTGCCCTTCACAGTTTGGCTATTATAGCAATGATGTGCAGGTTTATTGCAAGATAACAACAGCGCACTGGTGATCATGGTGTTCTTGACAGCCCAAAAGACACTGACCACAGGAGAAATCAGCAGTGAGATGGGCCAGCAAGAATGGCAAAGTGTCCTATTGGCAGCTGATAAGCTGAGGTTTTTGTGTCCTGCTTGAGTTTGGAGCCTGTAACATTGGCTCTCTCTACACCAGATATTGGCTGATACTTATCTGTAGCCCTACATGCCAGGTGCTATTTTTTGCCAAAGACAAGAGATATAGACGTACAAATCACTAACATGGGCGAGCTAATAAAAAAGCCAGTATAAGTATTCAAACAGCATGAGCTGTTTAAATAGGGAAGTTAAACAAAATCCATCCCAACTGGTTTTCAACTCTCAGCCCTATGATCTAAAAATCAATTGATTTTACTTACAGAATGTGAAAACCTCCAGAGGAAACGCTCCTCTCTTCTCCGCAGTGTGTGTGGACGGAGTAAGCTTCAGAGGTTTCACAGTGGTTAGCCAACAGACACAGCCCAGCAGAGCCCAGGCATCTCCTTCAACAAGTGCTCTGGTTCCCTCTAGCATGTTGGCCTGCCCTTTCATCAGCTCCGTAATAAAATAAGGGAAATTTGCAGAGCAAAATGTATTGTGAGCCCTCACAGACGGAACTGGAAACACAGTAGGCTTTAACACACTGCTTGGCTTCAAAAAGAGTCGAGTTTGAATGGGAATTCCAGCAATGCCCAGAAGTATCCCCAAAGATATGTTTCGAATCACTCCGCCACAAGATCAGTAGAAACTCCCAGAAGGTTTCCCTTCCCTTGTCTCATGGATTCGAGCTGACGAGAGAGGTTTGCCTCCCTGAGAACATGCAGCGCTGCCAGGCTTTTGCTGCAGTTGTTAGAAGTCTGCAGATTTCATTACCTGCGTTTTGTAACCTGGCACTGAAAACTCACTTTGAGCTGAAATGTGACATTTCTCCCTTGTAATGAGAAAATCACGACCTTGTCCACTTAAAAATTCTAATACAAACCTAAAATGAGCTTTGCGTACTTCAACATTTTTCAATAGAACACTTTGTGTTGGTGAAGAGTGAACAATGACAATTCAGAAGGGGAGCAGAACAGTTTTGCTGTCCGCACTTCCCACTGCTGGAGGAAAAGCAGTCAGGATGCTGAGTGCCAACAGCCTGTCCCGGGGCCACAGGCAGCCCCATAAGCTCGAGGACATGAATAATTACTTCTTTCCCATCCATTTGAACTCCATGTTTGAGCTACTGCTCTGAGTAGCCACAGCAGGCATTGCTTTGCAGTGAGGGTGGGTGTGATGGGGTATCTGCCAACAGCCATCCCAACACAGCCACCGGACCCCACTATGGGCCAGTCCTGGGGTTTCTAGAGCTGGCAGAACAAGCCAAGGGCTAGACAGACCCATAAAAGTGTTGACAGTGGGGCACCTAGCAGGATTTCCTAGAAAGCACGCAAAGACGGAGAATTCATTGCCACATGCAGGTCTCCCTAGAGCCACTGCAAAGCTTGCGCCACCCTGGGGTCGCCTCTTACCCCCACCGGCTGTGAAACCAGAGCCTTCAATCAAGTGGTTTTCACAGGAGCTCTGCAACTCCTGCATGAGGCGGTCAGTGCCAGCCTCGTGGCTTTTATGCGATTTGTCAACACAGTGGCTATAGCTATGAGATTCGTTAAGCCTTGGGAGCACCAAATTGTCTGCAAAGGGATGATAGATCTCTTTTCTTTGAAGTGTCACCCAGCCCCCCCACCATCCCACCAAAAAAAAAAAAAATCACCTTTTTATAGCTCTAGCAATAAATCTATCAACCTCCAATGGCAAAAATGGTGACTAGTGGCAAACAGTGGTGCCTGGGGTGATATGCTACTGTATAATCTCATGATGGTATGGTAAATAACTAGTGTAATTTTCTTGTAATGTACTTACTTATTACTTTATCAGGATAAACATCAGAGAATGCATTACATTTCGTAATGTTTTTCGCTTCCTATTAAACTCCTGGCTGCTTCAGCGAGCCTTCTGTACACAACTTGACTGGTGATCTGCGGACTGGCGATCTGTAACTTCCTGTAGCATGATATTATAATTTCTCAAGTCCTGTTCAACTGCAGCTGTACCTTTTCACGGGCAAAGACAGATGCCATGAGCAAAAACCCAGGCACAGGCAAAATTTATCTCAATTTATCCTGGACAGAAGAAGTAACGGAGGGTACCTTGCTGAAAGCAAAACATACTGCTTCAATGAATTTACAGTAAGTAATAAAATGCAGCAGGGAGAGACCATTTACTCTAGGGGAAGAAGGTAATATATTGTGTCAGTAATTCACTTAAAAATGGTGCCATTAAGCAAGTATAAAGGTGATTATCACCTTTTTCAGGCATTGAAGTTTTATTTACAAGCCAGTTGGTGTGTGACGTCTACCGATATAAACCAGCCACGTTTAATTTCTTACAGAAAAAGCTGTATATGTTTTACACCACTTCGAGGACTGGCAGCTTTTACAGCAATAGCAGAGGACAAAGGCAGGCCCACAGCTGCCATGAAGGTAAAGTCCGCTATACTCAAGACAAGGTTATAAACACTGAAAAGTAAGATGTCTTATGTAATCTATGGAAGAATTGCTGAGGTCAGACCAGGAATTAAATCAGTTCCTGTGGCATTAGTCCCCAGCCCGATGCACAGTCTCATCTTCATCCTGCTGTTGCAGAAACTGAACAAGAAACTCCGTTGAAGACATTACAAGCCAGCGCTAGCTAGCCGGGAGCATCATGTACAAAACCATATTGGTTTAGCATAGATTCAAAAGGGAATAATTTTACATAATGAGGCATCTGTAGATGTTTCATAGACAGCGGCTCTTTGCAGCCTTGGGCCGGTTGGGTTGACTTTTGACTCCTCAACCCAAAATCACGGTCCAGTTCCCTCTCTGCTCCATTTGCCCTGAGTAGCCCCTAGTCCTGGAGGTGCCCAAACAGGCCACCTGGACCCCTGCTCTCCACATTTCTGCCATGAATTTCTGGCTTCTTTTTTTTTGAACGTATGCACTGGGAATTATACAGAATATTCTTGCACATCACCAGTAACACTTCCCTGTCACTACAGCCAACACATTACACACCGCAGCCGGATAAGCCAGCTCTGAACCACTGTGATTTCACCAGCTCTTCTGATACCCGGTACTGTCTGTGGAGCTGCAGCTCCCAGAGGCAGGTGATTACAGAGGGATCTCAGCATCTTCTTTGCTTCCCTGAAAGGCTCAGAATAAAGCCTGAATATGTGCAGTCTGAAGACTTAAATCCTAGAAGGAAAAAAAAACCCGAACCAGCTATATTACTTTCTAAATCTCATGATTTGTAAGTCAATAACATGATTTCAGGGCATTTGGCCTTGGCAAGCAGTCTCAGAGCAGAATCCTGGCCCACAAACCCTGGACAGGATGATTTTCCAACACAGGTTTTACCCTTCTGTCTCTTCACAAGCAAATGCTGATGTGTTTCAGTGACCTGGTGACTGTGGGATTACGTTTCGCAGTAACTGCCCTCTGAAACAAGATCCCTTAGAGCAGGAAGGTTTAAGACTGGCTGTGCCGGCACTGCAGGAACAGTCTGTCGTCTCTGTCGGGAGGGATGCAGAGTTCAGTGCCAGGAAAGTCATTGGAAAGAAAGCAGCAACCTCAATCCTTGCAGATCCTTCAGGTTGTTCTGGCTCCATGGCTTAACCTCCAGGAAGATGCCTTGAGGAATGAAATCCCCCAAAACATAGGCAGTGCTCATCCCACTTACTGTTTGTCATCCTATTGCTCCAATCCATATGCATGCATTTTAAATAGCTCTTTCAAACAATAGCCAGGCTAATCAGTGTTCATTTTGAACGCGGTTTTCCAAGCCACAGCTGAATCACGGCAGCGCAGCCAGCACATGAGAGGGACACACAGAACAAGTCTCCTGCTCCACCTTAGCTTTAGCTCTTGTGAATATTTTACATTAGAGAGGGCTGAACAGCATGACCTCTCTGACACAGCTCCGTGCTCTGCTACAGTGCAGATCCACCCTAGCAACACTGAAGTCAGCAGCGCCACCGATAAAAAAACCAACCAAACAGACCCAGACTATATCTCCGTGACATAGGCAGCCTGTGAGGGTGCACCATCCCCACTCCACAGGGCCACCTGTCCCCTGGGCAGCACAGTGCAGCTGCCGTGGGATCAGATCGGCTGGGGAAAGGGTGAGGAGTGGAAAAGGAAAGCTTTAACCAAAGATCACCTGAATCCCTTGGTGAAATGACAACTGTCTCAATGGTCTCTGTGTTTAAACCAGTAGCTCCTTTTCCCATCAAGAAGCTGGACTCTGGCTGTGCAGGGCAGAGAGGACCTTTACTCTCCAGGCAAGGCGTTCCTGTTGATCACAGTTTCTGTAAGTACATTATAAGTATTGCTTTTATAGTTAAACTCCCCCCATCAAAGCAGAAGCATCCTTATTAGATTATTCAGAAAAGCCCATCATGACCAGGGTTTAATTTGTGGGCAATTTAAACACTATCTTTGGAGATAATGAAATTGTGCTAACTCTGAGAACGAGAAAGAGGACATGAACACCATGGAAACTGTCACCGAAAAAAGCCATAATACCGCAGAGAGGTAGTTTGCCAGCCTGTTGAAAACACCCAGCACATTCTCTTTCTTAATATGGAAACGGGACAAATATTACTCAGTCTGCATGTGATGCTGACAGAGAACAAAAGACCAGTTTGCAGTTTGCAACGGCGGTTTCCTTCGGTTTCTGCACCAGCTGTACACGTGTCTGCGGGACTGACATCCCGGAGCACCCTGAGAGAGGCGAGGCAGGATGCGTTCACTGGAAGCTTCAGACCATGTTGAAGACAACTGCTTTCTCCAGGCACTTTCCAGAAGTACGTTTACTTCTCCAGAGGTCTATTAGAAAAATGGTGAAAAAAGACAAAAATAAAAATGTTCCTTCTGCCTTTCCTTCCAGTATAAGGCTGTTCACTAGCTGAGGTGCTGGGCCCTGTCTGTATAGCCCCAGGAACAGCAAGCACCCCACCCCATCTCCGCTTCCCATAAAGAGTGCTTCTTTTCCCACAAGTGACAAAACTCAAGAGCTGCCTGCAAGCGTCGGGGCCAGCCTGCGGGAAATCCCCCTGTTCAGCGGCCCCGGGGACCCAGCTGAGCCTTGACAGAGATAAACACCACGTGCCACCAGCAGTGACCCTTCCCTGGCAGAAAATTTGCTGCTAGTGGAGTAATCAGAGAGATGAAGAAAGTATATTTGGCTTTAGGGGCCTGGCAGCAAGATGTCAAGGGATGCTGCGAGACAGACAGAGGTTTCAGAAGATGCTGGAGCACCCCAGCGCTGGCACTGGGACAGCCTGTCCTTGCAGGGCACGGCGAGACGTGCTGCCCTGTAACACACCCCAACACTTGGAAAAGGCAACATGACAGATGAGGTAAGCCTTGTTTTCTGGTGGCAGAAATACTTCTGCCTCAGCTCAGGAGCAGAAATGCTGCCCTGAAATTATTCCTGATCAGGAGCACTAGACAGCAGATATGTGCAAACCAGGCTTCACGCCATTAGCTACTTTAATGAGGAGGTCAGTGTATTTTGCACTGAGGGATTTGGGATTTGTGTATTAACTGGAGTGGCATGTGTTAGAAGGACATGTGAATTAATGACATTATTTATAACCCATCTCATTATCACACACAGCTTGATGCCTCAGACAGCCACTAATTCTTTTAACCAATTTCTTTTGCTGGAAATAAAACTGCTTTGCTTCAGCTGTGATCTGTTAGAAGAATGCTGCTGTTGTTATTGTTTGTTTTTTAATGTAAAAAGCTCTTTTCAAAGAAAGGCTCCATGATTGCATGATGTAACTCCCCCGAGTTCAAATCTCAGATACAAAAATATTTGTGTTGAGTCTGATAAATGAACAATGAACAAATTACATGCTTGATTCACCTGCACTGCCTTACTTTTGATCTCTAATATTAGATTGCCATTATTGTTTTTCAGCTCCTTGTGCGCATATTACCAATATGTATGTTGCTACAGAAATGTAAAATTCAACATATTGTCCCTTAGATTTAAAAAAAAAATGTGCTCCTCCTTTTATTTCTGTCCATCTTTGACACAAAAATAAGAAACCATCATCTAACAAATATTAAAGCCTTGGATTTGCTTCCACTCTTTTCCCTTAAGAGGTTGTAGCACGGCACTGGCTTTTCTGACTCTTTCAGCTGAAAGACGAAACTGAGGCCTTGTCCTGCTTATATTGAAAACAAGATAACAGTACTTTTTTTTATCCTATCTATCTGTATCTATACATTTATACGGGTTTTAAGGTCTTGAAAGCACAAAGAAGAGTTATAAAAAAACCAGATCATTTTCCTAAACACAGACATCCAACAGCAAAATCTATTCTTTCTCCTTGGTGCTGCCAAAAGGAATTAGTGTTTGCAAGGTTGGCTGCCCAGGGGCAAAGTCTCCAACCTGTCTTCAGTTTCCTCCTCCAGTACTTGCACATGACGACTTTCTAGGCAAAGAAATAATTAATGCTCACCTACAAACCGGGGCGGATTTTTGCTCCTCGTGTATGCTCTGAGCTGGGACTGGCAGCGCTCAGAGGACCCAGGAAAATCCTCACTTCCCTGCGTCTCCTCCAACCAGCTCCTCGGGGCTGTGCAGAGAGGGAGCTTGCACTGGAGATGGAGGCGTGATGTCTTCATCTGCCCCGACTGATCGGGAAAAGAGAGGAGAGACCACGCCGTGGTGGAGAAAGAGCAGGGCTGAAGGTGGAGAAAGCGTCTGCTCGACAGTGAGTGATGCTTTTTCTGCTCCTGAGAAAATAAACACAGGGAATCAATTAACTCTGACTATAAGTGAAAATAATGTGACTTACCAGGCACCAAAATTGTTTTAGTGATGGGAATGGAAATGAATTCATTATGACTGACAATAATGCTAATAAAGATCCATTTCCAGAGGTGTGGAGGAGTGGAAAGGGCCATAATCACAGCAGCGTGCTCCACTCTTGCTTTCCAATGGGATGAAAGCATTGCTGCTTGCTCATTACAACGGCTAAGGGGGAGCAGAAAGGGAGTCTGGAAGGACAGGGTGGTGCTGAGTTACCAGTGATGGGGCCTGGTCTCCCATAGTCCCTCTCTGCTCCCAGGTCATCTCAGTTGGGCTCACTCCAAAGGGGAGCACAGGAGAGACCTCCCGCCTTGTCGGTGGGAAAGCCTTTTCCAGAAGGTATTTTCAGAAGCCTCTTCTGGCAGCCTCTACATGCAGGTGCTAGGCTTAATTATAGCCTCCATCAGCTGGCAAATCTACTGCCTCGCAGCTAATTCTCCATCCCTGCTGCGCCACTGGTAATCATCTCAGCGCAAAGCCCTGCCCCAAAACCAGTACTGCTCGGTTACATTTCAGAAGCATCATTTCCTTTGCACGCATCTCTTTCCAGACTACTCAGGGACTTATCAAGTGGAGGGATAACCATATTATACACTGGGAGGGGGTAGGAGTTGATTCTTCTCTTGCCATGAGACTACCAGGATGGAGCATGGAGGAGGAGGATTTAACTATGCGCGATGTCTTTAGGCTAAAATGTAATGGACAAAGAGGACCTCACTCAAAACTGGCCAAAGGATGGCCTTTTACTAGTGAAAGGATGGCCTTTTGCAGGACTTTCGGAGAACTCTGCTCACAGCGAGCTCTTCCGGACATCTTCCCCTGCAATGATCCGTTGCTGTGACCAATCTGTAGTGTTAATTTAATGTGGCAGAAGGTGAATAGATTGCACTTCACCCTTGCTAAAAACCTGAGTGTTTACTGGTGGCTGTTTGCATGGACAGAACATTTCCAAGTGCGTTTATACCCCTCCTTCTCCCCATCCAGACCGGCTGGGGAGGTTTCTTGCAGAGGACTTGGTGTGCTGTCCTGTGATTGTCTCCGAGAGTGTGGCTGTAACCAAGTATGCGATGACACCACAGGTTTTGCTGCCTCTGACTACAGAAGAGTTATTGATGCTTTTCTCAGGCCCCTGTGAGGCACAGCCTGACACCTTTCACAGGGAGGCTTGTCTAACTTGACTGGAACAAGTCAGAGCCCTGCTCTTACTCCTTGGCAGGGGAGCTACCTCTCCCTCCTGCCATGTAGGGAGCCCAGCTGCCCTGGCTAACCTTCCTACTGGGTTGCAGAGTAAAATAATGCTGTCTTCACGTCTCCCTACCAGAAGTAGCATAATGTGTGCACCATCGCGCCTGCTAACTCCACGAAAGTTACGAAGCAGGTGATGGCCAGCACTAAAGCCATCAGAAACAGCCCTCTGCACAGAGCTACACCAATATTTTAGAAGTATTACCCCTCTTGAATGAGCTGAGTCACAACTTCTTCTATCCAGATGCATGTCCATGCCTGACACCATTTGAAACACTTTTTTTCCATCTTTTTTCCCACCTCCACCAAAGCCCATTCCCCAGCTTGGTGGCTTTCTCTCCTTGGATTTTCTCTGTGGAGCAGTTTCCTGCTAAACACACACTGAGGAGATCAGGTCTGCCTGGGTACTTAGAAGCCCTCCGAAAGATAGAGTCCTCACCCCTTTTGAAGCGGCAGTTACCAGGAGAGACATGCTGCTATCTCCAAGAGAGCAGAGATAATCTCGAGAAGAACAATAATGTTACCTGAGTTAAAAGGCAGGGTTGTTAACAACAATTAAAGCACAAGCAAATACATAACAATACACCCAACGATCTGACTTTGGTGTAGAAGCTAACTAAAGCAAAGTTAATCTTGAAGGCAAAAACTCTCCCATTTTCCTCCAAATCAGGCGTCAAAATTCTGTTGCTGCAACTGAATGCAGTGCCATGGAAGCCGGAACTATTTGACACCTGGATCTAACGTGACCTCGATTAGCCGCTGTGACCCTAACC
>VZSC01017471.1:52138-77494 GCA_013398225.1 Steatornis caripensis | reverse complement strand
ACCCCCCCCCCAATGAAATCTCATCCCAAAGGTTGTCCCCAAGCAAGTGCCAGGGTCTGGAAAGCTGCATTCGTCCCCTGAGCTCTCTAAGATAACTTGGAGAAGTTACCTCGAAAGTGAAGCCTTAGAGCCAGGCTTGTCCATTCTGGGCACTGGACCAGCTCCAGGCACATGCCACAACCCCGGCTGCCAAACTTGAGGCCTGAATGAATTTTTCTTTGGCTCTGGGTGGCCCAAAAATGGGTGGCACTGCCAGATTACACCTACTCAGCAGAAAATGGGGATGTGAGGCACCCCACACGCACTAAGATGATGCCGTAATCAAAATCTGTCACCCAAATAAGCCCAGCACCAAGCAGGGAACAGATCCTCTCAGGGACTACGTGGATGCAAAGGAGCGCCAGGAAAATATTCTCCCTTCTGTTACAGCTCTTGTTTCTCCTTAACGTCATTTCTGTCTAAAGAATCTTTTGCCATGCCATATCATTGCGCCTAAATACGTTGCTTTAAATGCAAACAGGGAAAAGCAGAAGAGAGTGAAATACCCACTTAGATGGATATTTTCAGAGATTCAGAAATTGCCAAGCCGGAGGGGACGGCTGTGATTATCCCTCCCAACATGGTGCCTCAGCTGGCTGCAGCGCCGCCCTGCATTAATTCCTGCTGCGAGTCAAATTGCTGTGGGAACCAGAGCATAGATTTCAGAGAGGAAAATCTGGTCGTGTTTGGGAAACTTTCCTGTAATAACGACTTGACCACAACTCTTCTGCAAATTGTTCCCAGAGTTAGTTTTCCTCACTCCAGAAAAAGCGCTGCTTTTTATTTTTTTTCAGTTTGAACTAGCTTCAGTTTCCCCTGAATCTTGTACTTGGTCTACTGCACTGCAGCACCTGCCGTTACCAAATTGCCCTCCATCACGAAGGCAGGTAAAGATGGCCGTGGCAGCGTAGTCCAGCCAGGATTAATTGTACCCAAATAAATCACTCCTTTTCCATTCTTAGAAACGTATCTTTCCTCTTTCCCCATCAGGAGAAGGTCAAATACAGATTGCTTCTGTGCTAAACGCAACACTTTTTGAGTCAGGAGATTATAATCTATAATTACAAAATATTTCAAGGATGTTTTAGCACTGACAGCCTGAGACTTCCAAGTGTCAGACAGACTGAAGTCCCTCGTGATAGCTCAGCTTTCCTCCCCACAGATTACAGGATGGTGCATGAGGATCCCATCACCCTGCTCATCCGTGGGACGCGGTGGCCTGCAACCGCGGTCAGTGTCCAGTTTCTGGGCCATCTCCCAGCACGCATGTCCCCAGGCGGCCACTGTCATTCGCTTCTGCACTGTCAGACGATATCTTTCCATCCCTGGCAAGACCTGTCTGCTCATCCTTGCTGTTTTCAAGATAAACAGATTATAGTCTAAGAGGTTAATCACAGGCAGCAGTGACATCTTTACTGTGATACATGCTATCTTTAGCTTCATACATTTATAACACAATAACAGTGTGTTATAAAAAAAAACACCTAGAGTTTGGAAAAATATTCTGTATTACTTGTGATAGAAAAATTAACTATGGAAAAAATTTTTACAGATTTAATGATCATTGTATTGAGATTCTTACTAAAATACTTTTAAACCATCATTGAAACACTCAGCACCTATTCTTCATTTTTAGTATCTAGTTTCTTGTAAATAAAAATTATTCTAGAATTTGACTAACAAAAATTTTTCTAGAACCTTTAGCAAAAAGTATCATGAATATTGATGAGCGTTTTCTCAGTGAAAGCTTAACTCTTCCTGGGAAGATACCGAGTGTATAAAAACAAACATAGAAATTGGAAGCAGCAGAATTCGCTGGCGAGGTGTCTCAGAGTTACCCGAGATAGCTGCTAATCCTGCACAGACAAAGATGTCATCTAGAAATAATGGCTTCTGATGCAGCTCAGCGACCGCGGGTGCCCCTCCTCCACAGCGTAGGCAGCGCACGTGGGTGGGTTTCTGCTCCGCTACACCTGCCCTGCCACCACCCCAGGCAAGCGTGGGGAATCCGTTAATAAAATATCAGGTGAAATAACTGTACCTGACTAATGCTACACATTAAGGAAAGCCAATAAGCAGTGCTTGGGCTTTCCTTTCCTCTGACTTAAAACTGAGATTTTTTAGTTTGTCCATGAGGTTGCAGTGGGGCGGTTGAACAGATAATTACCTTTGCATTTCCTATTCTTCCTCTTCACTGAAAGCTTAAAGGACACTCGGAAAAAGCAGTCACCAGCTAAATTATAGTGTAATATGACAGGAAAATGTCTCTTAGGAGGGACTTCACTGAAAAGCGAAATTACTAAAACAAAAGTTTGTTCTGTCCTAGCTCAAACCAGGACAGTAGGCTGTACGGGAAAGTGATGTAGCAGGTATTACACACTGGAGAAAGCGTGGCCTTTTCCTCCCCTGAGATTTGCCCCAGGGCTTCTGTGCCTGGTTGTTTTTATAGTTTCATAGCTTTTCTCTGTTGCTGTGGCAGGAGCGGTGCTGTCGGCACGGGGGGGTTATTGCTTGCGACGAAGGGAAGCTGCCACCTTCTCACTCATGTGCAGGAGGAGGCAGCTCACCGCCAGTGACCCAGCACCTCCCCACTGCCCTGGGGCTTTGGGCTGAGCGCCCCCAGACCCCCCCAGGCAGCCTGTGCCTTTCCCCCAGCACCCAATTCAGAGCGTCTCCCTGGCAGGAGGAAAATGTTTGATCTCTTATTCCTCAGCTCAGAATTTCTCAGTCTCAGTGGATCATAAAATACAAGAGTCTGCAGAACAGTTGAGGAAAAGAAAATACAAAACCACATGGATGCATCCCACACAGGCACCAAAAAAAGGGCAACATGGAAGCAGCAACAAGCCCTCAACATCGGCAAAACTTTGGTTTGGTTATAAATGAAACCTATTTATCGTTGCAGCTTTAGAAATGACAAGCTAAATGCAAACCATGGAAGATGGGAGAAGCTAAATTGGTAGGTGGGAGCTGGCAGGTCACTGGACAACTGCCACGTAAATAAATACGTGTTACCTCCCCAGGAGGGGCCAAACCTAGCCTGAAACATCCCGACTAGCATGAAACGGGCTTTAATAATTAAGCCTGCAAAAAGTGAAGATTAAAAATTTATTCTGAACTAAGCGAAGCTATTAGCAGAACAGTTTTCCCCCATTACACATTTATGATATATAATACACTAATACAAACAACTTCTTTTGAGACCACTAAAACTCATTGCCCAGCCTCCCTGAGTGCCTCGGAGCCACGCTGTCTCTGCCACCTTTGCTGCTCGCTGCCTGGACTCTCACTTTAACACTGGAGGAGCAATGAAAACACTTCAATTTTTTAATTCTGTGAAGTATAACAACCATGCATTTCAAAATGAAAGTTAATTTTGACTCCTTAAGCAGAACATTGGGAAAAAATGTCTGAAGAGGATCTATCAGAGATTTTAATTTTTTTTTTCTGCCCTTTTTCATAGAATTTCCAAAGTATAAAATTCCTTGAAAACATCTGCTATATAATAATCCATTATAAATTATGGAGTATTCAGCAAAATCTGGGGTTATGCTAAAAAAAGCATGCAGTAAAAAACCTGTCAGTCATTCCTCTTAAAGGAATCCAGAAAAAGCTGGGCATCCGTACGGCTGAGGAGACAATACTGAGTTATAGCAACAAGTAAATAAAAGAGGAAAACAGAATTATCATTGTTCTAATAAATCCAGATGCCCTATAATGTGCTTAATCAGTTTTAACACGACTCCGCTGGTCAGCAAGAGCTGTACCGGAGCTGGGGAGTTCTGATCCTCCTGGGGACACCCAGGGCTTGGCTTCTTCATCCTCAGGAGAGCCCGATACCGCCCTTAGCAAGGTGCTTGTCCCTCTTTGCACACCACGTCATGGCTCACTGGGTGACTCCTGGTCCCAGTATACCTCAACTTACCAACTCACAAAGATCACAGTGAGATCAGCCCAGCATTTAAGGTCCTTGGTAGAATTGCTGAGTAACAATCATGACTGAAAGGAACCCCCAGGTTTTAAATACAGTAGGAGAATGAATTTCTGGCCATGCACGTGGGCTGTGAGTGGCTTGTTGCACCCACGCACACCTCCAGTCCCTCTGAGCCCTCAGTATTTCACGTGTGGTGCTGTAGCCATCTGGCCCTGGTAGATTTTTTGATTTCTCCCTTTTCTGACAAGTTCTAATAACTGCACTCCTGGCTTTATTAAACACTGTGGATAGTTCTACTTAAGATGAAAGTAGCTTTCAGTTTAAAAATGTTAAAAAAAGAAAACATAGTTTTTATGCTTTCTCTTGGTTAAGGTGCTTGCCAGTACATATACATTCAGGACAGAGTCTGCTTCCCTATAAAAGTTTGATGGTGCTCTCGGTTGGAAGGCTGACAAGACATTGAATTCCAAATTCAGGAAATGTTCAAATCCATGATGTGTTGATAATTAAATTTATTTCCCTTGAATGCAACCGAGCATCTCCCTCACTTATTGTGCAAGGCAGCTGCATGTTAAGGATTATGCCTGTGGAATCAAACAGATTGATGACAGGATTTAGGACCTATCTGGAAAGATTTATTGAATTAAATGTAATTTACACAATTTGCCTTAATCCTCTGAGGAGGACTTGACTGACTTCACACCTTTGCTTTGCTCTAGAAACCTTATTAAAAGAGAGAGAGAGAGGGAGAAGGGGTGATTGTTTTATATACTTAATTAGGAGCTTTAAATGTTCAATAAATTACTACTACTCTTTGGAGGGAAAATCTGAAATATTTATTGTCTCACCCTTTGTTTTGCTTATTTCACTTTTTTTTTTCTTTTATATAAATCAGCAGGGTGGCTGCAGACCTCGTGGTGGGGCTTCCAGGTCCCCGCAATTTAAATGAGCAGATCCTTGCTGCAATGCCTGCACCACGCGCAGGCAAAAAAGCAAAATAAATTAGCCTTGTATTTCAGGGAATTTTGCACTGCTCTACATAACAAATCTCGTAGATTTGCTTTGATGATGAGATAAGACAGACGAGAGCCCAGCCCTGAACTCAAGGAGCATGAAGGCAGGTAAAGCATCGTTCCTGGCAGGTATCCCATGTGGGCTCAGTACCTTGTCGGTGGATGGAACTGGAGGAATACTGAGTTGCTGATGTAACACTCGCACACATGACGCTGCCATTTCCCACATTACCATTTTGTCTTCAAGCTCAAAATTGTACAGACAATTAATAAATGTAATTTAAAATACGACGAATTTTTTCTCTCAAGAACAGTTAAGGGGCTTCCCCTGCAATGTGCGTTATCCATCAGGTCTTACAGTGCTTTTCCAAAGGATCTTGATGTTTTGTAGGGTGATATGGAGGCTCACAGCTGGCCCTTGGCTGCATCCCACCTTTACACATCTCGTTCACTTTCTCTTCCGCTGACCATAAAAGAAGGGTGATGTCCCGGTGAGTTGGGAGACCCTCAGGCCACCAGTCTGCACCTAACAGGGTTCCCTGGCAAAGGCTCTGAAGGACTGGCAGAATGTCACTCGTTATATTGTGTAGGTAGTCTGTCACATCACCTGCCTGTGGCACAGACAGTAAAAGCAATACTATATAATGTTTTTCAGGACAAACCATCAAGAAGTATATTCAGCTATAGCAGCAGGGGCACATTGGTATGCAGAAACTTGCTCTTTGGCTTGGATTTGGGCCAGGAAACAATATCTAACATCCCTACTGGGATGGGAAATGGGATTTTAAATCTCAAAATCTTCAGCCAAGTAATTAGATGGACAATAAAATTCACACACTCTCATCCAACAGCCAAGGGCTTTTCAGTGGTAGATACCTGATTTTTTCCTTGCAATATCTTTAGTGAAAATAGCACTGAAATGTGATATCTCATCACTTACAGTTTGAACACATCTTTAAATTGCATAACGCTTTATTAATTATATATTTAATTACAGTGGCCTTGTAGATACATTAAGGTGACATTTATAACTACCTAGAAAAATGGCAAATTTGCCATAGGAAAACAATGAGGCGCAAAGACTTACAAGTGCGACATCTTCTAAAAAACCAGCATGTTACATATGTGTTCCAGTACAAATGCCTGGAAGTTCAGTGCCACAGTATTTCTGCTATGTAGTCTATTTATCACGTAAATATTTCTGTGTGTAGAAATATTGATGTTCTGCAAGGACACAATTTGTACAGCATTTGTATATAATTTGGCATCAAAACAAAGAGCCCCCTTTTGCTTTCAGTTCAGATCTGGCATAAAGCTACTAAATTTGCTCCAGATTTGTACTGCAAGCAGAATTTTTCCCATTGTTTCTGTAAGGCAGCTAAGTTTCCAGTATTGTATTTTTGTTCTCTGCCAACTAATTTGGATACAACAGATTGAATTTAAAGGTCAAAAAGCCAAGAAAATTGACTAGCTGAGGAAGGTAAAATATTTTTTCAAAACTGATTTAAGAAAATTGAAACAGCTCAGAGAAGTCATGGAGCATTTTATGAAATCTGTATTTCATAGGAGGTAAAATTGAATCTAGGTGCCAGCAGCAGCCTATTATTGGTCTTAGCACGCTGGCATCAACTCAGTGATTTTATCAAAAGCTATTTTACTTCTGGCATTGTTGATGACCAAGGGAAAAAAAATTACATCTGCACCTTAAAGTCCACAAAAACAGACACCAGAAAAAAAGCAAAGAACCAAACAGCATTCCTGATCCAAACCATGGATCTGACCGTTGGAAACTATCTGGGGCCAGATTTCGGCTTCCACACAGGTCTTTTCTCCAAAATGACAATGATAGATCAACGTTCTGGATCCAAGCAGCCTGGAAAGAGCAGTTTTCTGTTATTACAGCCCAACGCCATATTCAGCATTTCTCAATAATCCAGTACAACTTCTGTTTCCACCATGGCAAGGAGAGTGAACACTCATATTTTTGCTGCAATAGAAGCTATGAAGAGAAGCAAAAAGGCTTTCTAACCTGGGGTGATACAAGGAGAATTACTAACTCCACGTTGCAGGCAACAACGGTAGAGTTTGGAGTAAATCTCCATTTCAACGGGGCTGCCACAGCATGCCAAGTGCCTTGACTAGGAGACCCAGGGACATGAATGGGATTTCTAAGGGACAAAGGAAACGGGCCTTGGAGTCAGACTAAAGCCAGTGCACATGAGTTGGGATAATTAGTGCTTATTAATGCTTTGTGGCATATAAAGTCGTATGTTTACGTGGGAGTAAACCAGCTATTCCATTCACAAGGTGGCAAGCCACTCTAAGGATAAAAGCTGACTTCTAAGTAGAGTTCATCCTGGTGATGAAGCACAAAGAGCGACAGCCAGTCTACGACTCCTGCAGTTTTTCTGAAAACAAGCTGCTAGCATCTTGTCAGCCCAGAAGCGCACTTTGTGCTCTTCTTGCCCTGCACAGGTGCTCTCTGTGTGTACGATCACAAAGATACTATCCCACCCCCTGTGCTCGAACGCTGCCCTTTAGGCAAGCTGGAGACTGCCAGCCCCCATGCAGCTCAGTGCAATGGCAAGCCCCTCACCTTGCACCACTGCACAAGCACTGCAAAGCCAAGCATTTACCCTCATGCTGAGGGACACGGTGCCACCACGCTGCTCAGTCTCAGACATGTTATTTGCATGGAAAATTCCTCCTAGATTCACTCTCACAAGGCATCTCCAACCTGAGCAGCCCTGTCAGGCTGTGTGCCACAAAGTGCTCAGCTCTCAGATGCTCTGGCGTTGAACATAGCGCAGGCGACCATGAGGGCTGGGAGCCATTGGGCCATCAGAGTGCACTGGGGAATGCTGTGTGAGCCTAAATGGCAGATTTGCAGAATCACAGAAAACAGGGCTGGAAGGCACCTCGCAGGTCCAGCTCATACATTTTCTTGCCTCAGACAGGATCAGCTGAACCTCTGCCTATGATGAGATAAGTCTCATCTGTCCTTAACCACCTCCACAGACTATTCAGGTACTTCACTACACTGCTCACTGGGAAATTTTTCCAGATATCTGATTATGATCTTCCCTGCTGCAGTGCAAACCCAGTATTTCATACCTGACCTGCAAGCTCCTGCCTTCCCTTCTGTGCCACATTTTATATATAGACCTGGGAGGTGTCCCGGGGGTTGTATGTACCCAGGGAACAGAAACAGGGGCCATGTCACCAACACGCCCCTGCCAAGCCATGACTGCAGGGTGGCAGCTCAACCAGAGACAAGGCACTTTGCCACTAGAGAAGCAACGCCCAAGAGCAAGACACACAAAAGGCCGCTTATTTAACATGGACTAAGGGAAGGCCTGTTTGTGTGGTCTTTTGTGCTAATACAATCTAAAGCTGTTTTACCAGCACGGCTGGCAGAAGCCATGCAATGCCATGACTACACACTCATGCATCAAATGCTAGTGCATCATTCCTCCATTTCACCACTCAAAGGAGCATCCACACCAGGCAGGATTGCCAGCCCAGAATAATGCCAAAAACTCTGCTGGCCATCTGCTAACCTGTTCCACAGTCCACAGTGGATTGTTCTGTGTGAATATCACATATACCGAAGTGTTGCAGTCAAAGGTTTTTCAGCAGTTCCGTAGTATACACACATCTACTCCTGCTCAAACACCCACATGCACAAGGAAATTAAGGGCATTTTACACCTAACAAACAGCAAAAAAAATTTTCTGTCTCTAGTGGCAACTCAATAAATCTTATGCAGAAGAAGATGACCTAGGTTTTTCAGGATGGTATAGAGGTACGCTGGGCAATTCTCTTACTGAGAAAGCAAAGGCACGTGGTGGTGTTTTCTATGTATCACATCAGAGATAAATTCAAACCTGTTAATACAGATGAAAGTCCTAAATGTGTTTGGACACACAAACATCTATATTGAGGTTCTTTGCTTGAAGGGACTCTTTTGCAAGTTCTGCCCATAAGAGGCAGGTAGGTTTTGGTAAATCAGAGAAGAGCTCAGACACAGTCACTTGCAGCTGCTGAACACCAGCCCCTGCGTTGCTGACACACACCATTGAACGGAAGGAGCACATTTGTTAAAAAGCCTCAGAATAAAAAGTGTTCTTTCCCCAGGTATTTTTAGTGCACTTAAAGCTGTGTTCATTTGAAAGCAGTGTCTCAAATGATGGGCCCTGGAGCATCTTGCAAGCTTCGGGTGGTGGGTGCCAGCCCTGGGTTGCAGGTGCCAGCCCCACGCACACCCCCACAAGCAAGCCCATGTATGTACAAGCCCTCTCAGTGCCGCCAAAGAAAACAGGTCTTACTGCTTGGTTAATTTTTAATGACCCTTTCCCACAGTCTCCTTTGCTCCTGCACTGATTTACACCCTTTGAATGCAATATCCCCAGCCCAACAGTCAACCGTGTCACCTGAAGCTAGGATCTGGCCTCAACGTCTGTAGAGCGTGTACTTAGTGCTTCTGGTGCAGGAACACAGATATGGAGCCATTGGCATCTCTCCCCTGGACAAGTGATTGTTGACCTCAGATGCCGACAGCACCACCAGAATCCTTCGACAGTGCTAGGAAGGTCCCAGGTCCTGAGAGGGTTGAATCCAGACACACAGCTAGGTGAAACACTGCATTGTAGCCATCCTGCCCCAAAAGCCCATCCTGGCAGCACTCAGCATAGCATTCACCAGGAAACTCCAGCCTTCCAGTCTCCAGGGATTACCAGCTGCTAAATGGCACTGTGGATCTGAATTCAAGGTGGGAATTTCCATTTCATCTCCATTATTAGCATCCTACAAGAACTACTTCCAGCTTTGTCCTTGGAGGAGAACATGCATTATGCATAGCAAGAATTTCTCCATTCATCTTCCAGAATGCAGTATCACTCTTGATAAGGACTTTCCAAGTCACCAGTCTCAAATGAAAGGAAAGTGAGCTGACCCATGAATACCACACACTGCAGCTCCAAATGCTTCTTGCTAGAAAAAACATCAGAGGGGCACAAGGGGCTGGGAGACTGTTTACAGACCCTACAGACTCTGCAGCCAGATGACTTGCACTGGACTGTCCCTCAGGCGGCCTGTCCCATGCCCATTACTGCTGCATGCATGGAGCATCTACAGAGAGCTGCAAAAGCAGGGGAAATGGAGGGTACAGCTTCATGGGAGTACCAGCGAAAGAGTCAAGATCCAAGGGATCTCCAAAGGTCTCTTGGAATTCCCCGAATCCAGCATTGTGACAGGAAGACTAAGTTTAGCATATTATGTAGTTTCCTTGTAATGGGTAGCAGGATAGCTTAGGGATGAGCAGTATACACACATGCAGAAAAACAATTAAAGCTTTGCAGGGCATGCTATATAAGTGTACACAAATATATTAAAGCAAGAAGTGCTACTCTATTTTACGTTCTATACTGTAATAGCAAATTTCCTATTTCACTAATGGAATGTGCAAACGCGGCATGAAGTCTGAACCCTGACTCATAGGGGCTATTTTTACAGCTTGTAGAATCACAGAAAGATACTTCCCAGAGACACAAAGCAAGGCAATCAACCACGTCCTGCAGTTGGCTGTTCCCTTAATGAGCAGACATCACATTGATGTTTCCAAAAAGGCTACTCTAACTACAGCTCTGTTCCAATTGTGTTCCAGTCCCACCCACATCAAATGCCAAAAATATCTATGCCTGCTGTATTACATTATAAATTTATATTTCTGAAAAGTAATGAGCTATGACATTACACCAGGTGTGATAACTGAACCTCAGGGCCCAGCCCCGCTGAAGTTGCCCTAGAGCTGTCTTACCAACAGCGGTCTTACTTTTGGGTGTTAGAGTAACTTCCAAATGGCATTGGGGATGTTAAAAATAAAAACAAGTCCAAACCTATAGACTGTCTTTCCGCCAAGGGAGATGTCTAATTATACATCCACTTTGCTTTCCCTTACAATGTATCGAAGCAATTATTTTAAATAGATAAAGGGTGTCAGTGAGGTTCTATGTTCCTCTCCAACAGCTGTGCAATATGGGCAAGCACGGAGTAAAGTCTTACTCAGCCATGGTTTGGATGTGTCCTGAAGTTGCATTCTGACATTCGTGAGTCTCACTAAATGTGCTTCCTTTATTGATTTGTTTGGTTTTTGTAATTGCAGCACATGCACTTTTTTAATTTTTCATTTATCCTCTTAGCATTTAATTTGAAGTGATACTGAGTTTAGTGCCAAGACACAGATCAGAAACGACCTTCAATCAAATGACCATTCATTTTAAAATCTGTCAATAAGCAATAGGCAGAAGCCTTGTACATTTAATAGCATCAATCAAATACTTTCTCTCAAGAACTTGCTGACCTTCTTGGCAGAGGCCATTCAGCAACACACCACTCCTACTCACCACCTTTATCAAAAAGATGGGATAGCTACTAAGTCATTTCTGCACTCATAAATTAGGTCAGCTATCAACAGTAACAGATTACAGAACTCAAACGATCTGTTCTCTCTGCTTGATGAAAGTATGACAGTGGCCTTTGAGTGCTTTACAGTCAGGGCAGCCTCATCGCAGATCTGCTCCCGTGTTACATGACTCCCCTTTTTAGGAGCACAAGGATTTAAGGAAGAGGCTATTTAGCAGCCTGTAAATCCACTCAAGGGTTGTTACATTCTGATTTTGCCAACAGGAGACTGGATAACAGCTGATTAGATAATTTGCAGTGAATATTCGAGGAGTTCCTCATGCTTTACAGCTGTGAAAGTCAGATCTGGAACAGAATTGGCCCCAGTGAATTCCACAAACACATTTGACAGAAAACTCATTTTCCAGTATGCACATCACAAGAGAGAAGAAGGAAATTTTGAGCGACGGCCTCTTAAATAATAGGTTTTTGATTGCACAGTGGAAAAATTACAAATTAAGATTTCTGGAAAGCAGGTGACAAGTTAAGAAAAGTGTTTTCAGATGATCTGAAGCTCTAAAAACACATCCTATGCATGAATTACAGTTTTAGTAGAATGAAATGATCACATTTCCAGAATCAATTCAGTAGCAACAAGCTTAGCAGAAGATAAAGAGTTGCAACTATGTTCCTGTATTTTATTTCATACCACACATTCGTTTTGTGATAGAATCCCCTTTGCATTCTCACCAGTAGTCAGCTTTGAAATGTTTTGGCTAGTTACAGATGCTAAAGACGCACAGCTCTCGGATATCCTTGTCACAGAGCAGTAACTTGCAGATGTCCACAAGCACTGAGCAGATGGTGCACTGGAGAATTTCTGCATACTGAAGGGCCATGCAGAGTTAAAAGGAATTTTTTTGAGTCCACCAAGTAGTAGCTGCAAGCACAGTTAATTTCTAACTTTCGGACATTCATCATAAATAGGACAAGCCCTCTGTGTCGTGCTTCAGCACATTGGGATAGAGAAAATGCTTTGAACAAAAGTATGAATGACACCAGAACAGAATCAAACTGGCGTGGCTTTTCCTGAGCCCAAATCTTTGCTGCTGTACTCCCCAGGTCCCTGCTGGAAAAGGATGGATCTGTCCCCCAGGGAATCCCTTGCGTGAGATATAGTGATTGTTTTCTGATTTGCACATCTACAAGGTGAATCAATGAAGCTGATGTTTTACCCAAAATTACTCTCAGAATATACATTTATTAATAAAAGTATCATCATTTCCTTACTGGAATTTACTTTTGCATAGTTATAAGCTAGAAGAATGGTGAAAGGAGGAAATCTATACCGTTAATTCCTTCTGCAAAGTAATACTTCATGAACATTAGGGATTTATGGGCACTGAAAATATATTGAACAAAAACCAATCTACTTTTCATTAAAAAAATAGAATCAAAACTTTAGGGGAAATAATTATAGCTGAGCCAGATTTCGTCCAGACTTCGAAATTAACAGTTTCACTTGCACAAAAAAATAAATTTGCTAGCTTTCTAGTCTACTATTTTTTACGACTCTCAGGAGCACCGCTAAGTGGATTTTGACAGGTTAAAACCGACAGGCGGAAAGCTTGTAAGGAATGCACTGCAAACATGCAGACATACCAACAGAATTCAGGGTGTTATACAGGATGAATTTTGGAGTGGAGATGTTTGTATCTTAAAGCATATACCTCTAGAACAGCAAGAACATATATTTTATTTTGTGAGATCATACAGATTCATTGCTAACAAGTCTGTGCCATCCCACAATTTCAAATTTTTTTTTAAGCTTATTCTGTTTAAAGCTGAAAGTAAAAGTATATAATTACACAACATGTAAATAAAATATAACTTGCTGTTCTATATCCTGTGCCTTATCTTTGGCAAATAACCAGAGTATTCACAAATAATAGCAATTACAATACTTTTTTTTTTCAATGTTGGACGTGACTTTTACTCAGTGTGAAAATTGGTATTTTCAAATCTTCATTGGCAATAAAGTTTTCATTAAAGCAGGAGGACATTTTGGAAAAATCTTCACTAAAAACCTCATTATTTTTCCTACCAGCTATAGCCTGGGATATTTTTTTCCTGATTCTAACAGCTAAATAAGACTTAAAAATCAATATTTTCTGTAAAAAAGGCAGGGTATACATTTTAGCCCTTAGTTAAAAAAATAACGGCCACCTGCACCTCCTCCTGTGCTGCCAGCCACTGCCACCCCAGGTCGGCACTCTCCTGCCTGCACCATCGCTCCTCTGTCTGTGCCTATCAATCAAAAGCATCCACCTAAGCTGAAGCATTTTAAAGAGAAGGTCCTGATCCCAGGAAAAAAGCCCTTTTCCCTCAGCATTTCTCTATGAATTGTCAGACTGGGCGTGCATTAGAAGAGCTAGAACAAAGCCAGCTCCGAAATACCTGCACGTGGGGACCAAATGCATAACAGCTATACCAGAAACCAGCATGCTTTCCTCCACTGGCTTTTTATTTATTATTTACTTGTTTTATTATTAAAAAAAGGCAAGTTCTGTTATTAAAATATTCGATCATATTTATAAATAATAAAGAAAACCCACACATTGTCTTTCTCTCTAGTCAGTTTAGAGCCCTATATATCAAGTGCAGATATTCCATGCAAAACTTTCAGATTTTAACTAATTATGTTGTTAATCAAGAGCATGACTGGATTTTGATTGCATTCAGTTATCTCTCATCTCTTCGTTCTCATAACAGTACAAAAAAAGATCCAGAACAAAAGGTTCACATCTCTCGCAGCTGCTCTTTATGCACATCTAATTAATCTTGGGACTATTAAAATTCAATACAATGAGAAAGTGGTCAATACCATTATTAGATAAACGAGCTCACAGAGTAATGAAACAATCATATCAAACAAGCTTCATCAAATATTCCTCATAAGTGACAGAACAAATACTTTTCAATGCCTGTTTTAAAATTCCCTGATGATATTAAGATTGCCCTGTCTAATCTTTCAGAGAACAACAATGGTGTCTCCTACTGCTTGTGATGTATTATCGAGACCCTTTGAAACTCAGAGAATTTCTCTCTAATACCTTTCCGGATCAAACACTTTTTGAAATTCTAAAGCAACTAGAAATGGCTATTCCCACTCCAAAACAACTCGGCATCTGCAGAACAAAGGAGCTAAACAAACATTTCTTGTCTGCAAACCTAACAAGAAAATCTTTCCAGTAGCAAAGCGATTCACTACATGTGTTCCTTATCTCTCAGCGGTTTTAGATTTTTATGTTCAGGAGTGAAATGGACGTTATTTGAAATAGGACATTATTCCTGTCTTGATAATCATGTTATGTTTAGAGCCTGTCATGAGAGATTATTGAAATCCTCCTGAAATGCAGTCATGAGAGAGTAACTGGGTAGGTTATTTTTGTTAGCTGCTTGAGAGTATTTGCGGGCAGCTTCTCAGAGCATAAATACCTGCTACTGAGAGGAGAACTGGCTCCTACAGATCTTCCAATAGTTTAAATGCAGTTGTGGAGACAGGAAAAAAAAATCCACCCTGTTGAATAGCCAGGCTTTGCGTTACTGCAGAATGATGGCTGATTAATGGTGCTGTTGTTATGCTTCCTGCAATACACATCGGTGACATGGAGAAAGACTCAGTGATTAATGCCACTTAAGCTCATGCACTGAACTCACGTGAAGTCCTCACAGGACATTGGCTGTATTAATTTATTAGTAGTGGAGGAAAATGAGTGCGTCTTTACTGCTTCCTGTGCTTTACCTCATCCACTTACCACCTTCATCTGCTGCTATCCGAGGCAGATTTCTGGTATTGCTTTACCAGCAACAGAAACAGTTTGTACAGACAGCAGCCAATAAAGTCACACCTCTGAAATGCACCTCTAAAAATCTCCAGAATGAAACAAGGTACTTACTAGGAAAATAACTTTTAGGTGACAATATTTAGACTAGAATTCTTGCCAGGATTGCATAAATTGATTGGTTTCATATGCCTAATCCACCCTGGCAGCAAAATCGTTACATGCGCGTTCTGGGTTATAGGCACTGAGCAGTGTGCTCCCCAGAGTGACAGTCCAGCTACCTGCCCGGTGTTGCTCCCATTCCGATCATGAATATTTTTGCCAGTCTCTCCAGCAGATGAGATTTAGATTCCACATTTGTGTAGGTAGCTGCTTTTATGAGCCTATTCATCACAAACTCGGGCGAAATTGTGAGCATGACTGACAAATATAAAAATGCTCAAAATGGGTCCCCTTTCCAATCTTTTTGGATCCACATCATTTATCAGAGAATTCTCAGTGGAAATCTAAAGAGCATGCTTTAATTCAAATTAAACCTAAATATAAATTGGACTTTTTAACTTAGAGCCCACCACAGCCCAGTGCAGCTCTCCAGGTGACGGACTGGACGTGTTTAAGGTTACATAACGCAAACCTTTCTTCTTGCTGTGAGGTTTCTTCAGTGGCTTGAGCACAGTAGGAACAGGAGATGGCCCAGGCTGCTGCTCCGTTAGGCTGTACGCTGGTTACACTGGCAGGGTAGTAACCCCTCATGCTATGCAACCCAGGGCATAAGCACCTGGATAATTCCCACGTTAAGTCAATTTGAAAATCTCTATGTCCTTTTCTCCCCACATTCCTTATTGCTCAGACTTGTACTGGGATTGATGAGAATCCAGTTTTATTCCCCTTCCTGCCGTGACGACCCTATGTCACCTTGCACAGTCTCTGCTCACATTATACGCTATAATCCAGGGAGATTCGCCATCCTCTTCATACAAGACAAACCCACAATCCCAGCCTGAAGCAAACCAATAGCAGCTTTAACTAGGGAGACGAAACACAACAAAACACCTACAGACACCTGAGCGTGTAGCCCAGCACACACTGCATTTCTCCTGCTCTGCCTGCCCTGGGGACTCTCTGCACCCTCTGTTTCACTTCTTCCTCAGACGTCAATGCTGCTTCAAAATGGTGATTTCTGCCTCTACTGAGTTGCTTTCTACGCTCAGGTACTCGGAGTTCTTTGCCCTTGCTCCACTGCTCTTCTGAGGAGGGAAGGGTGGCAGCGTAATCGGCTTTTCTCAAGGGTGCTTCTGTCTTGCAGATCTTTTAGAAGCATTCACAAATTGCGGAGTTTAGCAATTTTTAGCACAGTTATCTGTCTGTCAATTTGGATTAGTCACATGTTTTATCATTTGCTATTTGTTATAGTTCACTATGTCTACAAGACCCATGTTTAAATATTTTACTATCTTACCTCACCATTCCTAATATTTAGAGCAATTGAAAATTACAATCCAGTATCACTTGAACCATCTCAGCTTTGGGAAAGGCAGCGTGCTTTCCCTAGCCTCGTGTCATCAGTGAATGAGGCTGCTTCCAGAAAAGCCTGTAAGAACTGGAGGGTTTTTCCATCTGGTTATGCCCACTTCACATGCTCTCAGCTCTGCTTCTTCAGCAGGAATTCAGCACCAGGAAATAACAGACTCATTAGCCACTTTCCCTCTTTCCTTCGGCCATATTCCCCATCGCTTCGGCCTCAGTAAGGGCTTTGCTTCCTCACCTCATGGTCCTGTTTCCTGAATTCACACTGCGCTGTCTGAATAACAAATTGCTTTTTTCTGGCTCTGTGCGTACACACACACCCACCCACACGCTTCTCATAACAAGCCACCAAGACTATAGCTGGCCTGACAAGGGGAGAGGAGGAACCAGATGCAGCCCCACAGCCCACAGATATGTCAGTCCATTGCAAAGCTGGGCATCTAACAGCAAAGTTTTGTCCACAATTTTGGATCCTCCTGAGGAAGGGGAGAGACTCTTGTAACTGACCCAAGGGGCTGGGTCAGCCCTGCCACGCTGACTGGCAAATCTGCATCACTACAGGCTTGGCTTGTCCCCACAGCGGCTGCGAATTTGCCATTTTATGCCCTTTGCCTGGGAATCTGGGGACAGCCCTGGAGTGACTGAGGCTGCAGAAAGTGAAGGAGGGATGGAGGCACAGGATCAGCATTTTCTCCTCTGCAGTGGGACCATTATCCACCAAAAATGTGGACATTTTGTCCCACAGGATTTCTGCCAAAGTCACTGACTCACAGAGTTCAGCACAGAGGCAGTAAGGGATTTTTGCTCTACCTCTACCCTTTCAATCCCACCATATCTTTACAGGTCTCTGACTTCTCATCACCAGGGCATACTGGGGTGTTAGTGTGAAACCGCCTGCTAACTCACACAATGCTGGAGGTTTCCAGTCCTCAAAGGTCAGAGGAACCCAGGGCTTAACCCTTACGCACACGAAAGCAATTGGAGAAACCTCACTGTGCCTCCAGACTGAGCCCTCCCATCATTCTAGCAAGCAAATAAATTCTGCAAAATAACCCATTAATGCCTCACATTTTGTGCTTCCCAGCATTTTCCCTTCAATTACAAAACTACATTAACATTTAAAAGAAAAGGGGAGCAGATACGTTACCTTGGTTGCCAGGGAACTTTCAAACACAAAGGCTCATTTCTGCAGGCAGCAGCCTGGCTGCTACCCTGGGTGCAGGGCCGCTGTGTTGTGAGAAGCCTGATATTTTGCTGTGTGCTGCAATATCATAAACTAAAAAAATCCATGGGAGGTCAGCATCACAAATACCTGGTGCTTCCAGCACTTTAATGGTGCCAGTAAGTATTTCACTTCTCCGTGGAGAGAGTTACGCACCGTTCAGAGTGGCTTTGCTAAGAAATTGCAGCATTTGTCCGCTCCCCTGCAGTCCTGGAACCTGTGAGAGCTGCTGCAAACACAAATGCACAGGTGGGCAGAAAGGAAGAAAGAGCCAAGCTATCCCACATGAACAGTGGTTCTCCTCCTCTACCCAGCCCTCTTTCAGCCTTCTCCTGGCTAAGCAAGCAACCGGGTTTGGAGATAGCAGACATCCCCAGCAGCTAATCCTTCCCAAGAGCAGGAAAGCAAGTCTGCAGCACCTTCTGCACTGGAGAAAATTAGTGAGGGAGAGATTTTTGCTGGCTCTGCACAAGCAGGGCCACCACTGAGCCTCCCAAAACAGGAGTTGGGATGATTTCTAGAGGAAAAAGCACTCTCAGTTCTCAGGAGTGCTAAAACAGATCCCACAGTGTCTGAATTTTCTTGTTCTTGTGTTGTTTCTGTCTGAAAATAGAATTTTCTAGTGGCTTAAGCTCCCAGCAACAGCCTGGAGATTTGAATCTATTCATATATATATGTATATGAATGGTTCTGCAGAAACATGTGGAAAGTCAAAATGGCACAGTTGTGGTGAAATCGTAACATACTTGTTTAAGGCAACTGTAGCCCCTCATCAAGGCTAGTTTCCATAGGAGATACATATTCAGTATCCCTCGAAGTGATTTTAAATCCCCTGCACTCTGCTCCCTTGTTGGAAAAGTGGCACAGCCCTGCTGCCAGGCCCGTCCTCAGCTCCGGAATCAGCCCCAGCCCTGCAGACGAGTATCACGACTTAAGAACAAGTAAATGCTCAAAGTCACTTGGGCACGGAGCTGCAGAGAGCCAGCTGGACGCAGAGCCAGCCCTCCTCCTGGCAGACCCGGAGTCTGCTTCCATGTTTCCACGCCTGCTCCATACCCTGCGGGAGATGTGCACTTTCTGACAGCGCAGTCTAAGATGCTATGTCAAGAAAATCCATGTCCTCATTATCCAGTGTCCCTAGCACAGTAAACAAAACCCAAAAAAGGAGAGATTTCTCCTGTTCTTTTTTTATATTCTCTCTCGCTAGGTACTGTCACTAACTTCATCTGGCAGTTGCGTCTCATTTCTTTAATAACGATAAGGAATATTTGTGGGTGGTAACAACATACAATGCTTTGATGTACATTTGATAACAAAAGTTAACGTATGGCTTAGAGGGAGAATCAGAGGAAGGAGAGTTCTGGATAACAAACATGATCCATGGTGTCTTCTTCCAGTTTCCACCTCCATGTGTGTATGGCCTAAGTGCCAGAGAAACCCCTGATAAATCAGTGTCAGGGCAGTGGGAACTGCAGCCATGCTCATACGGTTGCACTAGTGAAGCCTGTTCCATTTCTAAGCTGTCACCGACATTGCGTTCCATCCTTGATGGGTGATGCTCTGACAAAGCTGTTCCCTCATTGTCATGACTGAAAGATAAGAGCTTGGCTCACTGGAGAGTTTACAGTTAAGTTGCTTTGGCAAGGAGGCTGCAGCTGCTCAGAGTTTTAGAGAAGGATGTCTCAAAGAGGAGAAGCAAAAAATGCCGTAAGTCACTGCAGTTTCCAGAAGCTTGCCTGATGTCTCTATTTGGGAAGAGGGTTGTAAATCCAAATGAATGCACAGGCCATGAAAACAAGCTACGCACAAAAGCTCACGTCCTTGCAGGAGCCTCTCCACAGGCCAGGGTGCACAAGCTTGCAGACCACCATTGCCCTGTCACCATCACAGTGTGGCTGTGAAAATCACACCCGGCACATCCTCCTTCCCACTGCGTTTTGGGCCAAGGGACCATTTGTCATTCCTGATGTTTTGTAAACCATGCTAAAAACACATCTGGAGGCACTGCTCCTCATGCAAATATCTACTTAACGCATATATTCACAGAACAAGTTAGGTGGGAAGGGGCCTTGTGGACCTTCACTGTGTACGTTCTAGATGACCCTAGCTCATCGTTCCTTATGGCCCCCATTGTGGGTAGTTCAAGATGGCAATTAGTTCCTGCTTCTTCTCATCTCCAGGCTGAACAGCTCCCTCAACCCCCTCCACGCATCCCACACTCCAGCCCCACCCAGCTCAGGTTCCGTGTTTCAATTTAAAAAAAACAAACACAAACACCAAACAAAAGAAACCCCACGAACCAACCATGTAGGAAATTCAGAACAAATGTGCCTGCTAATTATGACATCTTCAACTTACATCATTCAAATTTCAGCTTTTTGAATATATTCCATGCTCTTGGCATTTGACTGAGTTTATATGCTTGGTTGTAACTTGGGAAAAACGCCTTTAAGAACGAAAAAGCCAAGGCAAATTTTAAGACTCTTAGTCTGTCTCAGACTCTCAGCACTTACAGAAATTGCAAATTTTCCCATGCTGATCCTGCTCATTCATATTAATGCATGGGAGATCATTGTTATTCTGATCAAAATGCATACTCAGTGTCGTCGGCTTATTTATTTAAAATAAAGTTTATTGTCAGACTGCAACACTAAGAGAACATTAATATTGTGAAGGCAGCAAGGCTTGCTAAAATTGCTTTGAGGATACTTAACCAGAATTAGGACAATGTTATCCAGGATACCTCAGAAGTTAATCAAGTACTTTGTGGGAATTATAGACCAGGGAATTAGGAGTCATACCGGAGACACGGCACAAGTGATAATCTTTGAGTGATTTGGTAAAGTAGAACTAATCCAGGAAGGGACAAAATTCTGTCCAAAATGCCCAGTGAGAGAACATGAATGTCACAAGATATCTCAGGATAAAGCCGAAAGTTTTTTAGTGTCACTTTGTCTGAAGAAGGGAAAGAAAGCCAGTTAGCTCATCATACTCTTTGAAGTCTGTCATGAAAGACAACTTAAAAAAATTAATTTAAACATACATTTAAACTAATTTCTGCACAGATAAAATGTATTTTTGGAAACGTTATGCCAATATTTTAGCTCAGAAAGATTCAGGAGATAAGAGAAAACTGAATCTTTCCTTACATGATAGCTCATGTGAACAAAAGCAGCCTGGCAGCCTTGCACATATGAAATCTATATTGTTCTTATTCTTGTGGATTACACGGTGCTTGAAACCTAATGTTAAGAAGCTAAGAAAGATGAGAATAGTTTGACAGGTACTACCATTTCTCCCCTCCAGAAAGGATTTTAAAGCTTGCAAAGTTGATTACATTCTTTACATTTCGCGGCTCCTATGTCAGTTATTTCTGTTCCCACTGCTAGTGGAGAGAGATCTCTCTCTCTGTCACACATCAAGCCAAATCCAGCTGTTTATATAAAGAGTTGGAAATGAGATCTGCAAAACGCTGACTGCAAGAAAGGGCAAACAAGATAGACACAGTTCCCACGGTATTAGTGGGAATCACACGGTCCATCTTCAGGCTTTGTATCTCTTTTTATGCCCGTCATCTCCGCTGATTTTGCTGTAATTTTCACAACCCTCCTAGAAAATACACACTTCTTAAATAAGAATGTTTCAGTATTTCTCCTTGCTAGATCTGATCTTTTGAAGCTCTGCGAATCTCAGCTGCCATCTGAATGAAGCTTCGCACTCATTATTCCAGCTTGTTGCTGCTATGTTCTCAAGTAACGAAGCACAGCGCATGATCTGGCTGATCATCTAACTTCAAAGGACAGAAAGGCAGAATTAAATAATAGCAGAAATTGCACTCCTGTCAAAAGATATTTTTTATGAGCCATTCTGAAGAATGGTTTTTTTCCAAGTTTAATTTACTGTCACTCAGAAATCTACACATGCTCTGAATGTGGACAATCATGAGAACAACAGCTACTGAATTCAGTGAGACAAAGATTCTGGTTTTTTTATTCTACCTCCCCTGCAGGATAGGTGGTACTTTACTCTCCGCCTGGAGCTCATTTCAGCTAGTCTGCATAGGCAGTCACAGCAAGGCTTCTTCCTTCTTGCTCCAGTGCAAAGGGACATTCTGCCTGCCTAAATCAAGCTCATGCTTCATTAAAGTCTAGTTATAGCAGCCCTGCACAGCAAGGCATTGGCCAAGGCCAGGAAAGGTGCAGCGAGAGTAAAAACCAAGAGTTCCCTGGAGTACCTAGAGGAACCGAAAGCAGGCAAATGTCAGGCAGTCAGCAGAAAGACCTCCACTACTTTCACGGGGCTTCGATTATTTTATTTAGCAGGAGGCACCCTCTGTGGGGCAAGGTGGAAGGGAGGAAGGAGGAGGCCTGACTTTCCTTGGGCACCCACCATTTGTAGGGCAACACAATTGCCAATAGCAGAGCAATGTGGCCGAGTTGCACACAGGAACCCAGGAGCATGGTGTCTGCAGAAGCTTGTGTTTGGGGCAGTCTTTGCAATGGCTCACATTGCTCAAGAGCGATGCTGCCCCAAGACAAGGAGCAGTGGAGGGATGCGCTGTCAAATCCTACCTCACCAGTGAACATTGATATGGAAGCAAACTTGATATACATGTAAACTTTTGCAAAAACAACAATAAAATATTTGGCAAAACAATGACCTACAACAGGGAAACATCTTTGTCCTCGGTTACCCTTTATGAAAGTTGCACAGCTCCTTTCATAACCAGTAATTTGGGAGTTTCAATTCCATGCCTTGGACTCCTTCGCAAATTGCAGAGTTGGGCCCAGGTGCTCAAATTCAGTCTGCCTCACTTTTGGGGTGTAGCTACTCTGTCTAGGCGAAGTCAGCTCTCCAGGAAATCTCACAAGACATCTCACCATACACCCATCTGACTTCTCCTTCCCTTCTGGCCACATGAAATCTGTTTGCTCAGGTGGAAGCAGAAGGATGGGACAGCACCGCAGGCAGTTGTTCTGCACTGCTACAGCAAAACCAGCGTCGCAGATCAGCTGCAGGGCCACGGCTTCTCAGGAAGGACGGGGAGAGCTCAGGCAGTGCAAACAGACACGCAGCATCCTCCGTGGTCCCTTCCACCACCACGACACAATACTCCATGTGAGAAGGCAAGAGGTAATCCCAAGGGAAGAGCCGGTTTAGTGAACATTCATTTATATGCAATGCCTCCCTAAATAAGGAGTTCCTTGCCTTTGACTCCCATAGACATTCATTTCTGCCTAGGAAATGCTGTCTCTGCAATTTTCACTCCGCCTTTTTAGTTGCTTAGAGTTTTAAGCCAGGTTTCAAAAATCTCAGTACAGCTTTCCACAGCACAGGAAAGCTTTTGTGTTGGGCTTTTTTAAAGTGCTCAAAAGGAAATGCTATGATTTATAAATCCAGGAGGATGGGGGTAAGAAAGAGCTGTGAAAATATATCTGGCTATTATCCTACCACTGTCTAGCCTTAAGAACAGTAGTACAATTGTCCGTATGTAACCTAAGTCATCCTGCATGCCATCTCTTCATGCCAAATCACAGGAAAATGTTTGACCAAAACAACCCCTAAAAACTCAAGAACCATTTCACAGCCCATGACCACTGCCATCACTCAGAACAAAATTGTTACTAACCATAAAACATTTTCATAAATGCAGGATTTGTGAAGCTGTCCTTCTCACAAGCACGGTTGCTGGAGAAGGGACTGAAATAGCAGCTCGTTAGGAGACTCATTACAGCCAGCCCACAGACATTTTTATGACCTAGTTAACGTTTGATGGCCAACATGAGAAAACGCAGCCATCCGTGTCAGAGCACCTCCGTGATGCCCATCTTTGCACACTGCCGAGCGATTGCTGGACCCATCAGAAGCCCTGTGGCTGCAGCAGAAGGAAAAACAAGGGCAGGACTTGCGCCTTTCTGTCTCCTGATGCACCAGAAAAGAAAACTCTCCATTTGGTAAGCTAATGGTAGCAGAAGGTCTTTGGAAAGGGTAGTCCAGAGCTGAGCAGCTCCTAGACACACAGCCCGACTCTCACGTACTCAGCTGTTGGCACTGTGGCTCTGTGTCAGCCAGCAGCTGCGAAGTAGCTGTTAACAAGTGCCAAGGTCATTTATCCCTCCTGCTCCGCACCACAGCAAGCATGAGGCTGCCGGGGTGCAAGCGTGAGCAGCAACTCCTGCCAAGTAGGAGGCTCGGTGAGCAATATCCATACTCCAGCAAGCTTGGTAGTAAGAGGCTGTTGGGCTTGGAACTTTAGGATCCCAACCCAGCTTTACATTGGGCACCTAGTGCCAGAGCTCAGGAGCTTTTGTCCACAGCCACTTCTGAGCTCAGGTCACAAATGCACCCATGCAGAAGCAGCAGAGAAAGCAAGAGTATCACAGGCTCCCGTGTGCCGTGCCAGCCAGGCTGCTGGTCCTGTCACTGCTGCCCTACAAACCCATGCAGACATAAAACCTGCTCCATCCTTAAGTTCATCAACTACACAGGGCATTCCCCTGCAATGGCTCCTCTCTTCCTTCACTACAGAAAACCCTTCACATTTCTCCTTTGGGATCTTCTTTTCCACACCAGTGTAATAGAAACATCTAGCAGGCAGAAGGGCAAAAAATTGCATCCAGGCTACAAACTCTCCTTTGGTGTCAGATAAAGTAGTGCTACTGCCTGGTATCTGCTGCAAGCAATAAAATCCAGCCCCTGCTGTTGCTCACACGAGGAGCTGATAGGCAGGAGCATGAGACCTGGGGCAGCCACGCTGGGCCGTCAGCCCTGGAGAGCTGTAAGAGGGACTCGTCATTCTTGATTCATGCTAACAAATTCTTTTTCCGATCTTGTTTCCAATATTTGCGTGGTTCTGTTCTGCCTCTTGCCCTCTCACACGTACAGAGCCCCAAAGGAAATGCAGCCGTGTCAGTTTACCTTTAAGTAACAGCCCCCCAGGCCCACATGTGGCCTGCGCACTGCAGGTCTGACAAACAGCACCATTCACAGCATAGAACATCCCCCACAAATACGTTCTCCCAGAACAACATGGTACTCTCAGGCATTCCCCTGAAGCAGGTTGATGCCTCTGGAGCTCCATCTTATTTAGAGGAGGCAGCTCACAAATTTCCAGGCCCTGTAAGAAAGCCTCACAACCTTTGCAAAAGGCCTATTTGGTGCTCAGGAGTTCTGATGAAAAGCAGCCCCTTGGAGACAACCAGGCACACAGACACATGGCTGCAGGGTCCCAGAGCACAGTTCTCCTGTGCTACAATACCGCAGGCACGACGTGTGTCCAGGGCTTGTCTGTCATGTCATGTATCAGGACATGGGATTAAATTGGATGCAAATGTGGGGAAAATAAGAATTCTGCCCCCCCCCCCCCCCCCCCCC
>VZSC01017471.1:0-44227 GCA_013398225.1 Steatornis caripensis | reverse complement strand
CCCAGGAAAGGGCTCCTGTTACATTCCTCTCTTTTCACCCTTGTTTCTCACTTACCTTTCCACCCCCAGGCCCCTCCTACTCGCTCCAGTCCGCAGGCATCTACCATCAATTTTCTCTCTGTGCCTCAGGCTCATATTAATTGGTTCCTTGCAGCTCTTCCCTTGGTTCATTAGCTGCTGCTTGCATTTTCCCACTAGTCTTCTGAGCCAAAGGGCCAAAGCCACCAGGTGCTCATCTCCATGAGGTTCTTCCACCCTGCCCCGTGGGCAGCTTTGGCCATTGGCTTCCGGAAGTGCCAGAAGTCAATCGCTCGCAGGCTGCAACGATTAGGGATGATTGCACTTCAATCAGCAGCCTGCCCTCTGGAGTTTATCAGCTTTGATTTTTCTTGATAGGAGAAAGAGCTGTTAGAAATATTCCAGCCTTGATCACAGCTGGTCAGGTAAATTTTTAAAAGATAAAATGGAGTAAAGATTATGCTATGAGTGGAAGAGATTTATTTTTTTTTCCCAAGTCTGAACAGAGCACCAGTTATGTTGTAAATAATACGCTGAAGGCACCTGGACTGGGGTTCACAACCATAACGGGAGGAAACCCAAATGATGCTCTGAGCTGGTACAGAGCACAAGGGAAAACTCCACCTAGTCAAGGAGCTTTTGCAATGAGAAATCGCACTCTAAAGGGTATCGTTAGAGTTAATGCATGACGATGAGAGGCTGGATCCATATTTAGTTACATCCCTAAACAACAGCTAACAAAATGCTTCTGGATGATTAATGAAACCAGAAGCGAACTGAGGGTACAGTTGGTCCCTCAGCACAAGAGGGGAGAGCTCTGTGCACAACAGCGAGGAACAATTCATGGGCTCCTGTCAAATATCAGTCTCATCTCCTCTGAAACCGCCTGATCACTGCTGCATATTTTTCATGCTGTGGTAATTAAAATGCAGCCTGAATCCTTGTCGGCTTCCCTTGAGTAAGACAAGAGAACTAAAATCCACTTGCAAGTACTCTTAAAGTTCAGTCACTGCTGTTCATACAGCAGAGCCAGGAACAAAACATCTCGGAGGCAAGAAATCAAGGAGCCTGCCCCAAATCCCCCGTGGTGGCAATCAGGCTGATCTCAAGCTCATCCTTGTCTTACTGCAAGTTGTATTTAAAAAATGTGCAAATAATCTGCTCTCCCTCTTCAAATCAATAAATTTAAAAATAATATTTTTTTCCTGCGTGTGACTTCAGGTCTTTGTGTTATCTCCATAACTACCAGGCAGAGCTGAGCTTTCTGCAAGGCTAAGCTTCCCCCGATTTCCAGGCTTACCCTGCACACAGGCTGCCTTGTCCTAGGAAAAGCTGACTAATCTATTGGCTAAAATCCAGCCAGTAAGGACATCCCAATATAAAAAATTACTACATGGAGACATTTCTAATATGTATAGTTATTCCGGAGAGACAGATTTTCAGTCTTAATGTTAGATGTATGGATGCAGGAGAAGGTACTGCTGCTGAAATTAAGCATACCTACACCCTTCTCTTCTAGACCTTGTACATTTTACAAATCAAAGATCTTCCATTAAAAATCTGAAGTCACTTCAACATGCAGCTTTTAATTTTATGTATCTTTTGTCTCGTTGCTAATGTATCCTGACTTATTCTGACTCTGGCCTCCTTCCATCATACCATGCTTCAGGTCAAATCCCTCTCTGAAATCATGATATACCAAATGGCACAATACCACACAGCACATCTGTCTAATAGAGTCTTGTTTCTTTCATCTTCTTTCACATCAAAACACAAAACATTTCCAGGCACTCTAGAAAGCCAGCGTGGTCTCCACAGTGCCTGAAGATCAATCTACAGTTTTAATGTAATTTTGTCAAAACATATTAATGCATCTAATTTTAACACAATAAGGCAAAGCTCAACCCAGCTGCATGACAATTCAAGCAGATGAATATTATTTCACAGGATCTAGTCTTTTAGCAAAGAAGTCACTTGCCTATCTGCACGCCAGATTTGAAGGTACGGTTTTCTCTGATGTGAAACTCTTTCTGATCAAAAATTCTACATCTGACATGAAGAACTCGAGCCAACTTGATTTGCACTGATAATCTGCAGTTTCAAGAAAATTACCATGTGGACCAGCTATTAGAAACATCAGAAAGTCCTGGGGTGGGGTAAAGCACATAAAAGCCGTGTAACTGTGGTTTCGAGTACTCAGATAAAGAGTGCTGTACTGAGGCAACGTCCTTGCATGTCACTCTGCCATTTTCAAGGCTGAGATAAATCCTTCCCATGCTGTGCTTATGCAGAGATACTCTACATCACTTCAGTTCCCTAAATTTTGTTTCTCCCTTTGCCTTTGTACGTTTTGGCTGCTTCGTGAGTTCTGACATCCATCCCCAGAAGCCTTCCACACCTCCTTTATCCTACATGAGTCCCCCAAAAGGAAGGATGGAGTGTGGGTTTTGCTGTGCCAGGGCAGGAGCCTGGGCCTAACAGAAACATGCAAAGTGGTCTGGGAAGTAGCGAGAAAGGTCATGAGCTATGGAGATGGAGGAAGGCAGGACCAAGCAGCAGCAGCTGGTAAGACAACAGTCCTCTTTGCACCGCTCCTCGCACAAGGCTCCATTTAAATTGCTTTCCACATCTATGGATATACCTCTGCAATGAGAGCTGCTCCTGCACGGACCTGCAATACTGATTGCACGTGCTAAGCATGGAGAGTATGAATATTGCCCAGAGAGAAGGACAAGGAGCTATTTGAATTGAAGGAAGTATTCTTTCTCTTGTCAATGAAATGCCATGCCGCTTTAAGGATATGTCATCATTTAGTTTTGTGGTTCTGAAACACTGGAGAGCTTTTCTCCCTGTTGTATGGAAAAATACTTGGAAGAAAGAATACAAACTCTGTAGTAAAAGCAAGTGATTCACATAAATGAATTAGACAAATGAGTTATAGAAATCAGACAGCAATGTCAGTAAGTCCAACAGGGCACAGACATCTGTACATTTCGGAGAAAGGAGGCTAGAGCTGCTGGTGAAGGCAACCTGCATGCTCTCTGCATGACACACAGCCCTCCTTGCTGGACACCCAGACTGGAAAACATGGGTCTGCACATACATTTTTTCTTCCTTTGGAATGCCTTCTCGGCATCCATTCCCCAGCCAAATTGATTTCCATTTGCCGTATCCCTGAGCATCTCGGCTGAGCAGAGGAGACCAGGAAGGGACCGTCAGCACAGCAGACAAGCAAGAAATTCGAAGGTAAAGAGGTCCAGCGTGCCTGTTGGAAGACGCTCAAGGAATCTCCTGCAAGGACAGCAAACCCCGAAACCAAACACCATCTACCCTGGGAGCCTGACTCTATCCATGTCTGACAGATAGTGAGCTGCAAAGCACAAGCAGTGCTGTAAGCCAAGCAACTGCCCCAAGATGCCTGGTTCTGTTTGCTTTCCCATTGCTTCATCTAATTCATGAAAACTGCAAGGTTTCACAACAGTCCTTTCAAGCACCATAATGCTGCAGGTAGAAATACAAACGCAAACAATAAGGGAATTTTGTGCACCACAGAAAAGGAACTAACAGAGCAACACCCTGAAAAAGGACAAATTATAAGCAGCCAGAAAAGCAGGAAAGGAAGTGAAAAATGCTGGTGATGGAAGTGAGAGAGCGCAACAGAGCAAACACTTGCCAGCCAGGGGATGCCACAGGGCAGGGAGTTCAGCACACAGGAGCTGGCTGGCTTGTGCTCAGCAGGTTTCTGTTCTGGCTGTGAAAAAAACTGTTCTTCCCAGAACAGTGAAACTGGCCCAAGAAGCCACACCTCCTGATGTGTCTCCGTGGGCATCTCCAAGGAGGCCATGTGCGCTTCTGCTCTGTCTGCTGCAGCTCCTCTGCAAGTGGACCAGAGCTCACCAGTGCCTCCCCAACCATCACTTCAGACAGATTTCACTGGGTATCCAACCAGCCATGAGAATGTCATTTACAAACAACCCATCAATTATCCATTTGCTAAAAGAGCAGAGTGAATTAGACACCTCCTGGGCTCCCTGGGTCAACGAAACATTCCCAGATGGATGGAAGCAGCAGTGGATAGTTCTTTACATCTTCTGTCTTTGTGGCCATGGGATCAGAAGCCTTGTACTAGAACTGCTTTTATTCTCATCTGTTTGCTTTTCATATTTTATTTCAGATCTGGGACCAATTTAGTTTAAGTCCTGATGTGCAGTAAATGCATATTGTATGTTGATAAATTATTAGTCTTCTTACATAGCATGCTGTTTGGTAAACCCATATAGAGAGCTGCTTACCATTCCTCATCACGAATCAAAGGGCATTTGCTTAATAACTCTATACCCAGATGTGTTCAGTGAAGCACAGAGAAAGTGTCGTTGTTTACCAGTCTGGGAGAATGTCCTTGATCCAGGAAGACCTGAAGCCTACCCAGACTTGCTGCCAACTGTGCATGCTGCTCTTTGGAAAAATCTAGTTTAAAGAACGTAATTAAGGCAGAGTCTCCCACATGAGCTACAGTGATGTGTGCCCATCTCACCTGCCCCCTCACATTGAGCGGTACACAAACAGAGGCACTGGGTACCAATAAGATGGGCATCTGGATTTTTCTCCATGGAAGAGTAGCAATAAATTGGCTAGGACACAAACTCTCAGCTGGGTTAACTCGTAATAGTTTCACATTTCTAAGACGATTCCTAGCAAAAGCTACAAGCAGGTGAAAAATTCACCTCCTGGTGTTCCTGCTGACTTCCTTGCTGGGGCAACTGTCGGTTTGGAGCTGGCTTGAACTTCTGTGCTGTTCATTCTCAATTCCTTTTGTTCCTTATTAGGAACCTAATCTGCATTGAAATCACTTTGTTTTAGAAACAACAACAAAAAGCAGAAAAAAGTTATTTGAGGGCGGAAAAACTTTCAGCCGTTCAAGAAGACAACAAAAGCAGGTTCTGTCCAAGCCAAGAAAATGCCTTTAAGGTTTGTCTTTTAGGAACTGATGAGAGACTCTGTACTTTCTCATTGCCTCAAAACTGAGATGTAAAATATGAAAAATGCTGTCTCTAAAATGGTTGGGTTATTAACTTCTGCACTAAGAATATTTGCTAAATTACAGCTTATTTCCAACAACAGGCATCTTTTATTAAGAAACACAACTTGGATAATCAAGAAACACCCACTGTGAAATGAATGAAGTCTGTTCTCCAGAGATGCAATGACTTTCTTTACCAGTGCTGTGCCTGAACAAAACGGTAATATATCACTGACTTGATGAATGTGGCTTTGGAAAAGAAATGCTATTATTTATTTATTTATTTATTTATTGCAGACAGATTAAATTGTTTGTTAAAATAAAGTCTTAAGGAGTAATAAATAGTGAACAAACAACAGACCAACATTAAAAGCAGAGTCCCTCTTCCAAACTGTCAGCACCAGCTGCAAGCTTTAACGTTTCATTCGGAAGAAACTGAGTGAGCCAGAACATGAAAGAAGGCTACGCTCTTCTCTTTCTTCAAACAACACTTAACTCATAATAAGTAAAAGTTAGAAGCTAGTTAAAGGACTGCTGACAGCATCTCTGTCTCACCATTTATGAGAATGAGCCTTGTTTGCTGACTCTTTGTAGTGAAGCTTTTGGGATCTGGTAGACAGATCTGCAGGACGACTTTGCTGTTTTCTGCAGAGTTCGTCACTGCATGGTTGGCCAGGTTAGGTGGCCCTGAGGTGAGCATGGCTGGGCACGGCTAAGCCTCACCCCAGGTTTCCTTCCACACAAAACACCCTATTGAGTGCATTAAACTGCCCCTCAAGGTCAGGATGCCCTGTTCCGGAGATCCTGCACACACCATCGAGCAGGAGACTTCAACAGGGAAACTTGACCAGGAAACTTCCCTGCAAGGCAGCAAACACTGCGTGAGCTCAAAAAATTCATCTTTATGCACAGGGAGAGATCTGAGGACGTGCCCAGGTCGCCCTAGAACATGTAGGGCAGATGGTTTTGTAAAATGTAGTGAAAAATTTCAGGAAAAGGTTGGGGTTTTTTTCTCCTTGGTTGGCCTGGAAAGAAATTGATGCACCTATGTGCACTCTGCTGTTCAGGCAGCTTGACTCTGAGTACCTCTTGCACAAGATGCCTCTTGCACAACACAGCAATATCAAAGATCCGCACGTTTGTCAGCTCTTAACACTTAAAGGACTCCGAGTGGAGCTCAGTTTTACCCGATTTGGTACAAGGTTATATCTGCTGAGCTTTGTTCACAGAACAGCAGCAAGAGGGATGAAATTTTTAGAGGCTGTATAATGTAGATGTTTCAAGACAGGTGTCAAGAAACTTCCAAATAAAAGATTTTTCTTTGCCATCTGTAAAAGCTAGGCTTTTTTTCCACTCTCTGTGAGCTTTTCCTGCCTCCTGCGGAAGCAGGGCATGTGCTGGCAGCAGATCTTCACCAATGCTGGCAGCTATGCTGGGGCAACGTGACCGCTGAGCTTCACAAGTCACAGCAGCAGGCTGTGAAATTGGCATTTGGACTCACAACAAAGAGAAATCTGTTTTAAAAGAGTCTCTTGACCAAACTATGAAACTATTTCTTTTTTTCTTCCGTAAGCATTTCATATTCTTACAAAGAATAGCGAAAAAACATTAAGTGTACTTTGCGTATCTAAATGATGCACCAGGACACACCACCCTCTATAACAACGTAATGATCTGATCCAGAGAACACTGGCGTCAGCCGGTATTTTCAACTATGAAGCAAAACGTACTCTCTCCAAATTTCATGGTTGAGTCTTTTCTCTACTTCCATGGAGGTTATGGATGGAGGTCTACTTTTTGGGTTTTTAATATTACTGGATGTGGTGAAATTATATTCTGAATGATTGAACCACTGCATTTTGAAAGGCAGATTTTTTTCCTCTTTTTTTACCACTGATACAACATCATTACGTTGTTTGTAGAAATTATGGATTTTATCTTCCTGTCAACAAAATATGCATGCAAATAGAGTTAGATTATTTATAGAGCAACATCAAATTAAACTGCTTGTATAATGACTTAAAACTGGTTATCGCCATCCTGCATAATATCTGTTTAAACACACCACTTGCAACAAGCTTTCCTCATCAAAGGGGGAAACAAAAACACAATGTCACTAATTCTATGCATGCTATAATGTGCTGTTCAGCTCTCAGCATTGAGGCCCTGTGCAGTGCAGGAGAGTGATGCTGTTATTACCAATATGCGCTCTTCAGCTCCAACACAGCTCTGTGGAGAGTATTGTATTAGTCAAATTTCAAATTTCAGGGCTTGGACACGTTTGAAGAGCTGATGGAGACATTCAGGAACATTCTCTTGCTCCTGCTGTGCAGTACAGGAGTATCTGGTGAATGTTGGGAGCTGTGGGAGCAGGGTCTATCCAGACCTATCCCATCTACAAGCTCTATCCAGATTGGGGATGGGAGGTTCAGGATAATGGAGGTTATTCAGTCACACCACAGAGCATTTTAAACACCCACAAACCTCTGTGGGGCATGGGAGGTTAGGTGGGCAAAGGCAACCTGCCTGGCTCTGGAATGGTCATCTCCTGGCCCGAGGCAGCCAAGGAGCAGCAGCAGGTCTGTGTGGCTGGGACACACTGCAAGTTAGTTTTCTCTTCACCCAGACAAGCTGTTGTTGCCTCCAACACCTACCTCCGCCAGCCAGCATGGCCCCACGGCATCGCATTTAGCAGAGCTTGGCTGATCTGCAGCACCTCGGTTGGCCATTGGAGCCTGGCACGATGCTGCTTTCCCTAGGAGTGCAGCAAGTCTCACATTTTGGGCTGCCCCTCCTGGCTTAGCCTCATCTGCTCACATTAACTGAAAACTATTAAAATCACCAAGCGCTTCAGAAATGGCTTTTGTCAGTAATACAGCTGCATTCTGGCTGCCTTCTCTCTGGCCAGAGCTACAGCGCAGACTGCAAGGAGCTTCAACCCGATGTCATGAAAGCCACCTCTATCCATTTCCAAACTTTCCTCCTTGCCTCATGTATTCACATACCTGTGACAGCGGCAAGACAGTGTCCTTACACCAGCAACACAGCTACGCTGAACATGTGAGAGAAGGAAGAGTTACCCACAGCAGCAGCTCATAACTGCATTGCCTTTGCTGGAAGCCATGGGGAGCCCCAAACTAGCTGCAAACACACAAGTTATTTAAAAACAACAACAACAAAACAAACCAAAAACTGTACTCACTGCCTGAGCAGTTGCAAGCTCAAAAGAGTGATAAATGTGCAAGGGTGTGAGGGCAAGCAGACATTTGGTGAGCAGGGCTTTCGGATGCGGTTGAGCAACTCGTGGTCCAGAGCAACTCGTGGTCCAGAGCAACTCGCGCGGGCAGAGCACGTGTGGTGTGCCAGGGATGCCGGCTCCAAGCAAGGAGAGGCTGCTCAGCACTCGCAGGGCCGTCTTCATCACACTGAAGCATGTGAGAGTCTGACAGGAAATAAATTGGACCTTCAGTCAACCATTAGAAGTGTCAGAAGCTCCCCAGCGCAGGTCATTTGATTTGGTAAGAAAAAAATAGAAGTGGATTTTTTTTTCCTTCCTCCCTGACTATTCTTTCCTCTTGGACTCACTCTGCTGGTGATGGAAGAGCTGATGCCATAGAAAGAGTCATTTTGGTGGCTCTGGTGCACACAGAAGCAGGAATTGACCTCACTTTCTATGAGCTCCATTTTTCCTGAACAGCTTAACGGTGCTGGGTTTGAAGTGGTGCCATTTACTCATAGAAGAAAGTGCAAAGGGGCAAATTCTTCCCTTTTATTTCTGTTGTTTGTCTCAACTACAGCTCTGGTTTGCATCACTCGTGCACTCAAAAAAAATGTGCAAGTCAAAGGACAGGCATTTCCTTGCAAAGCTGATGCTGGTGGCCAGTATGGATTAGGCAGGGCAGGCAGGTGAGGAGGACTAGAGCCCTCCTGTCCTCCTAAGATCGTCTTCTGCCTTCACCTCCTGCATGTCCCTGCTGGGAAGAGAAGAAGGAAACCATCTCTAATTTCCAAAACTCTCACCGAAAGCTAAGAGCAGTGAAAAACTGAATAAATTGTCTCCCCTCAAAGAGAAAAAGGCCAAGGGAAGGAAAAATAGAGACACTTGTGGATCCTACATCCTCAGTTTTGCACCAACAAAGACCTATTTAAAATGGGAGCAAGTCCTACCCTCAGAGCCCATTCACTGCCTTCTGTTCAGAGCAAGTTTGCTTTCTCAACATTCCCCAGCAAAGTTATGGATTCACTGAACTTTAATCAGCACAGTGCTGGCCAGCAGCAAAGGCAGAAACAATTCCGAGGTCATTTCCTGAGCCGCCAGCCTCCCTCTGAAAGCCATCGCCATGTGCTGCTGCTTCCCGCAATCCTCGTGGATGTCCCAAAGGTAATAGTATTCCTGATGATACCTGCCTGTTCCTTGCTTGTGTAACAGATGGACTGCCTCTGATGGCTACAAGATTTCACGCACAGGTGTAAAATAAACGAAGGTCAAAATCCTTTATGTGAGACAAGATGAATTGATTGAGAACCTGGATTCTTAACAGGCTGAAAAAAATATTGTAACACTAAATCTACAGCAGTGGGAAAATCTTCAGGCTCTGAGGATAGATTTTACACATCCTGCTGAAACTTGTTGGCACAGGAAGGCTTCCTTAAATCAAATTATCATATTTCTCTGAAGGTGTAAACTAACTAACTGGTCTGCACCCATGCGTTGCAACCACGTGGGGTAGGTGTGATCTTGGAAAGGTCTCTACAGCTAAGTCCCTTGAGGTCAGGGCCAGAGGACTCGGCTCCCTACACCCCTGCAGCTGCAGGTGGCCCAGGTGGCAAATGCTGGTGTGGAAATCAGTGGCCAAATCAGGCCCGCAACAGGGCTTGGGAGCTTCACACCTCTCACGCTGTTGCTCCAGCCTCTCAACAGCGCCAGACCTGTGCTTCCCTGAAACCATGGCAACCAGAGATTTACTTTAAAAATAAAGAAATGCTGCGTTTCTGGCAGAGGAGATAGCAGCTTCTGCAAAGTGTGAGCGTGCTGTCTTCCTGTATTCCAGATCAACTCTGGGCCAGACACAGTCTCTGTCCAACTGCATAGCGAAAACTCATTATTAACGAGGCTGCAGGATTAAGCAGGAGAGGAAACATCTGTACATATGCAAGCATGAATCCCAGCTGGCTGACATCAGTCACTGTAAGGTGAACCACTGGGAGAAGGAAGCACTTCCCAAGCCATCTCCACATCACATTTGCCCTCACTGAGGACAGATAACCCAGTAACAGCAGTTTCCCTCTTTCAGCCTTGCTCTGCAGGGCAGGTTTAGTCCCTGCTATCACGGTGGGACCTGGGTGCTGTGTTCGGTGGCTGGAACCCCGGGCAGGGGCTGCAGTACCAGGGAGGGGGCATGCATGGTCCAGGCTGCACGGGTCCAGCCCAGCTGCTCAGCGCTACCCCTGACACCAAAACCCCTTGACAGACAGCCATACAGAGCACTCCGCAGAGATGAAGCTTCTGGGCAGAAAAAAAGGAGACCTGCATTTCTTCGGATAGGCAGCCCTGCTCAGCACGTCCCTTTCCACACCCAGAAACTGGATTTTGTGACCTGACGGAGGAGGTTGCCAGTAAATCACAGAAGAGCCCAGAGAGATTTGCTCAGTGGTGGAAGCAATCCGAGCGAGGAGAGACACTCATATCTGCTGGTGTAAGCAGGCAGATAAACAGCCGTTTGTCTGGACCATGAGCTTCCTAGTTGGAAAGGTGAAGGAGGGGAAAAAAAAATAGTCAAACAGGAACTGTAAAGCCTGACCAGATAGAAAATCAGGCCCCACTTTCTCCTCCCCATTTGACAGCTTTCACATTTTGACTGAACCATAACATTAATAAACAATGTATCATGCATGCTCAGTTTCATGGGCCTTTCACTGACATGTTGATGTGCATTTTCTCATCCTTTTTTAATATAAAACATGAGCACTGTGTCAGGACTCTTCCAGCAGTTAGAGCTGACAGCTTGGAGTTTTCGCTCATCACAGCTAAAGGCATTAATAAAAGCTATTTTGCTCATGTGCGTGAAGTTGAATCTAGGCATAATGGCTTTTTCTGCCACAAGAAGAAAAACATAAAACAATATATTCTGGAACTACTTAAGTCTTAAACACGTAACTGAATGAATGGTAAGCCAAAGAGAGGAAAAAGTTTTTAGTGAAATGTGCTCAGGCCTCCAAGCAGAACTTGAGAAATGAGGAAATGCCAGGAAGGGGTTTTCTCTGCAGCAGGCTATTGTAGTAGAGCCTGCACATTGTATGTAAACACTGAATTGCTCCATTGTTAGAAGCACTTAAAACATAAACCCGAGCAGAAACAGGTTTCCTTGTTGTGGTTGTGGGAGGTAGTGGAGCTTTTAGATCAATTGTTACGCAAATCTGCTTCTAGTTTCAACCTAGGTTAAAAGCTATTCTCCAGTCAATTAAAATCGGAGTCTCTAAAGTGGTTCTTGCACCAAGCCTAACTTTCCATAGACATCAGGCTGTGGTTTTGCGTTTTAAAATGTAGCTAGGAGTCCCATTCCTCTCTCATGAGAGATGGAGGGGGGGACACTAGAAGGACATTGGTGCAGGTGCACCAGAGGCGTGAGCTTGCCCTGAGCCAGCCACCGCAGCTACCCCAGCAAGGTCCACCAGAAAATCCCACCCCAGGCCAAGGGCTGACAGTCTGCATGGATGCCACCTGGCTCAAAGCAGAGCATTTGGCAGGGTGATATGGGTGGGCTGAGATGGGTCAGAGCTACAGATCAGACACAGCCTTGGGACACGATTCCAGGTTTTGTGGCAGGGCACTAGCTCAGAGCAGCGCCCAAAACCAGGGCCCAGGCACAGCTGGCAGCTAGGGTGAAGCTGCAGTGTTTCAGCCACAAAAACTTCACTAATCCTCTGTCCAGAGGCTCACAAAGCTTTTTTATGCTCTCAGCCTTAGCCGAGGTTCAGGAGATGCTGCCAGCCCAGCATCAGGCTGCATTGCGCTCAGCTCAGCCCTTGCACAGCCCACAGAGCAATGCTACTTCTCCTCCCCACAAGCACCGCCATGCCACCCCTGCCAGCAGCACCAGGAGGACGTTACCAGCTTTCACAGCACAGAATTCAGAGGGCGCGTGGTAGCACTAACCACACGTATGATCGCAGTCAGCACTGCTGCGTCCTGCCCTCTAGCAGCAGCCAGAGCCATGGGCACTGAGTTCTCCACCACAGCACCCAGCTGCCCAGCCCTATGGTCCCCCAATGCTTCGCTCCCTGCCTGTATTACAAAAACCACCTGCAACACCAAGACACGTACCACACAATCTTCCTTTTTCTAAGGCACTTGGTCTACACTTCCAAAATTAAGCATCAAATGGCTAATAGTTCAAAATCGCAGAAGTCTGCAATTCTTAGCAGGGCAGTGTACTTGACCTTGTGTTTCCGACTCCCTCATCTCAGACCACAAGCTGTTACCTGCTCCTCCTCCTCTCCAGAGCAAAGCCTGTGTTTCTGGAAGACCAGTGTTGTAAAACTGCTCCTGGGTTTGTGGAGCCAGATAAACAGCACACAGTTGATCTAAACACACCATTTTACAGCAGGCAGACAGGTTTCCCCTTCAGCAACATGTTTTCCTCGCCAGTACGCTAGTGGGTCAGTAAAATGCGTAAGTATGTTGTTAGTCAGGATTCATAAATGTGTGTGATGAGCAGCACATACAGTGCCAAGCCCTTCCCTGCAGGAACTGGTCTTGCCAGGCTGTGAACACAGCTGATCTCATGCCCAGCAAAACCTGAGCAAATAACAGCAATACCCAGCCAAACACTGCAAGCTGGTGAGCACCCAAGTTGCCCCAACCACATAGCATGCAGGGGGACCAGTGCTGGGGGCTTGCGGACACTAATCATGGGCTGGAAGATGGCATATGACACAGCGCACTCTCCAGCGAGAGCAGTGAGATGGCAGGTGGGATAATGGACGATAATAGTTGTAAAGTTAGAAATCATAACGGTTCAGCCTACACAGAGGGTTAGTTTCCAAGAGAGACGTTATCTCAGTTCTGATGCCTGGATGTCAGACCTCCTGTGCCTGTTTTACTGGTTAACTACATTGCTTTATTGCTGTTTATAAGGTATGCCTGCATACAGAGCAGCAAGGGAGCACATCAGTTGTGAATTGCTGAGCTTGCACCAACTGCTGGGTGAGAGCAGCCAGACTCTGGCCAGGCCCCCGCCAGAGGGCTGATAAGGCATGTGGGAGGCTGCCTTAATTTTCAGGCTAATATGTGAAAGCAACTCAAAGCACTTTTGATGAAAACATTGTTAACAGGGAGGAGGGAGTCAGAGGAAGAGCAGGGCGAACCCCTCCCTTCTCTCGGGTCATACTTGGACTGTTTCTCCCATCTCCCTTCCAGGTCTGTGAATATTTCTGCACTCCACCACTTTCTGTGTTAAATGCCACCACCCATTAGTGATACCCTTTCTGGTACGCTTCCTGGGCTAGCCACAGCACCCCAAGCCTTGCTCATCCTAAGTCCTCAGCTCTAAAAGTAAAACAAGCCCATAAAGGGCTGATGCCCATGTCAGTCTGCCCTTGCGCTTGCCCAGGGCAGCCCTGCTCCCAGAGGTGCAGATTTCCCCACCTCTAAAAGAGACGACATGGCACTGACTGCCTTTGTGGTGTGCTTTGGGAGCTGCTGAGCAAGGCAGGGGTTAGATCCCACAGTAGCAGTAATGAAATAGAGTCTCAGCTGCCTCTTGCCAGTACAAAACTTTCAGCTTCTTTCCACAGGACTGAAAGCAAAATTTGCATCATTCCTCCTTCAGATGAGACAGCCACACTATTTCACTCTGTCTCAAGGGAAACCTACTTCTGAGACAAAGGTAAGCTGCAGAGATTTTACTTTCATACGTATAAAGGAAAAACCAAAGGGCACAGGGAGGGAATCGACCACCTTTGGGGAGCTGTATGCAAAGTACCACCTGAGCAACGGCTGTCTCTGCTCCTCACCCTGTGCAGTTTCCTCCATGGTTCCCACAGCCCATCTTGACAGGACACTCGTGTCCTCCCAGCAGCAGGAGACACTCGCACATCCAGCCGTCACCCATGGAAGTCTGCAGACACCCGGACTTCACCTGAAATGAACTGAAAATCCCTCCCTGGTGCATTCAGCAAAGGCAACAAGAGGCGAGTAGATTAAAAAGTCCTCAAACACTAACCATTAGCAGCTACAGAGAGGCTGTGGGAACTGGCACATTAGGTACCACAGCTGCACAGGCTGCTCCTTGCCTGTTGCTGCAGACTTCCGCTGTGTGGCATTTGACAGCCCCACAGCATCCCGCTGCCTGTGTGTGGGCTCGTGCCACAGCAGCAGGTGCCCAGCCATCCCCAGCTCACAGCATCCCCTGTGCCACCTGCACAACAGCTCTTGGGAGAAGAAAAAAGGAAGGAGTGGGAGAATACAACAGGCAATAGTTGTATCTTTGCATTGCATTAAGTTTTGTTTGTCAAGCAAAATTGCCCTCTCACAGGGCTTAGAGCACTGAAATGCTGGGATATTTAACTGCCTAGCTTTCAGGGTTGGCTCCAGACCCCTAGTACAGTCTGAAATCATTCTGGAGATTGTTCCGTTCCCCCTGGAGCAGCATTGCTTTAATGACATCTTTACAGCTCTAATGAATGTCCTTGGTAAAGATTATAGTCCTGCTGTTAGAAATTTGTTGCAGGACAATGCTTAGACAATGATAAAATAGCTACCAGGGATGTAGGAGTTTGACAAGGTGGTGCAATTCAAAGGGCACCACATGAGTTGTTTGCATTCATTCTTTCTGTGGAAACAGAAGCATGAACCATTAGAAATGATTGTAATTAGCATATGACTAATTCATTGGGCTATTTTGGTTTCCATTTCGTTTAGAAAAAGTATCAAGACCACACGTGATCCTGGAGAAATGTATTTCAGACCAGCATGCAAATCCCTCAATTTTCTGGTCCAGTCTCATCAGCAGTTCCTGATAATAATGGTCATGCTGCAGAGCAGACATAAGCCATGAGTGAGCCTAACTCTTTCATATGCTATCTTGTTCCAGACTGACCTTATCCCTATGGGAAGCACTCATGCACCCAGCAAACAGCAGTCTCTGCCCAAAGAGCTCAAGGGTTGGGTTCACTGAGGAACACAGTGCTTCAGAGGAAGAGTCAGATCCTAGCTTTACATTTCCATGTAGAAAGCTGTCTTATACAAAGACAAGGTGTGGAGCCAGCTACGGTAACATACTGTTGAGGTTTGTGTCCAGATCCTTCACAGAGCAAAGAAATGAAATGGTCAGGTCCTTTCAGAGCCGTTCAGGAGCTACCTACTCATCATATGACTATCACAGAGATTTTGCAATAAATCATACAGCACTAATGATCATCAAACTACTTAACTATGGAAAATTGCTTTAATGCTACCTCAATGCATTAACGAATGATCCATTAATTAATTTAAATTATTGGACATCGGCCTTGCTTTCCTGCTAGGCTAGAATGACATCATGTCAAATCCAAACAGGAGAGTTGTGTTTAAGCCATCTCTGAAATCACGATGGGCCTGAGGACCTCACATACCTGTGGGTCAGCAGGAGCCAGTGCTTATTTGCTGCAATTACGCTGAGCAGAGAGGAAAGCATGAGGCTGCTCCAAGCTGGAAAGAACTGTGTGGTGAGAGGGAAAAGGACCCTTTATAGATCCAAACCATCATTGCATCTCACCCAGAAGAGACCTTCAACCTTGAAGCTCCTTTGAACTGACCCTTGGCAGCCCCAGGAACAAAAGCAGATTTGCACCCACTGGCTGGCCATGCTGTTTCTGCAGGTGCTGGTGCCTTGGGCACAGAGGAGAACAAGTTTCTGATGTACCACCACTGTGCTTTTTAATTTTCCAGGGCAATCAGTAAAGTCTGGAAAGCTTTTACATCCTTTCTTTCCACAGAAGTACTAGATTATTGATTCTATGCTAAAACAAACAAACAAACAAATCTATTTGGACTGTTTGTGAAGAGGCTACTAATGTAGTAAATTGGTTGATATGGGAATAAATTCACTGTAGTGTCACTCACGTAACTAGCCAGCAAGCCAGTGATACCCACCAAGCAATGGTTAGAAACTACAGGTGTTTCGACCATAGCGGGAATCCAAATGCAAACAACAGCTGGGGGGTGACAAGTTACACACAGGAAAGAGTTGAGATGTTTTATATTTCATATTGAAGACAATGTCCGATGCCTGGAAGGTGAAGCTGGGTGCATTCAGCCTTAAAATAAACAGCAGTGTCCCAGCTTGGTGGGACACTAAATGTGGAAAGAACAAGGAAGTCTTTAAAATGAGACCTTTCTGAACAGCAAGATTTCACCTGCATCCAGGGAAAACGTCCTTTGCAAGTGCAGGCTCACATCAGCCTTGCTGCATCGCAGAAGAGCTGTACATAACAGATGGATGGGAAGAAAGCAAGTGCCACTAGAAAACCTGAGCAGGTCAAAAAGAGAGGTAAAATGATCAAGGAAGGGACTAAGATCTCCTGAGCTCAGACTTTCCCATCTTGTACCTTTTCTCTGAAGCACTGGGATGCTTATGATGCAGACTCCCGTATGAGCTTGATGTCACCACACTGGCAGAGGAAAGCTCGTACACCCAGCTCTGTTCCAAAGCAGCCTTGCTCCCTGGGGAAGCTGAATCTCTGGAACTCACCAAGACTTCAAAAACAGTGGATGATAACCTTAATTCACAGCCAGGAGGAACTGCAGCACTGATTTTAACAGAAGCCAAATTAGATCAACTCCAGCTATTAGGGAAAGTCTTCCCCAATAATCGTTATTATCTCTGTGGCACCAGCCACAGAGATAATGTTAACCATTTCCATATAGGAGCTCATTAAAATGGCAAAAACCCTGCATGGGAGGAAGCACTCTTTCCTTCTGGTACAGAACAGTAAATGAGGAGGTGAGAGTCGAAAGGACTCACTCTTGATCTCCCCGTGTACCACAGCAACCTGACAGACTCTCAGCTCCATCCCCTGCCTCAGAAAGTAGCCAGCCCCTCATCTTATCCTCAAGGCCTGGCTGAGGGAATACAGGGCATGTTACTAAAAAGAGAAGAACAGCTCCTACGTAATAACAACTCCACCTCTTTTTTAAATGACTTGGGGAATCAGGTGTGACACTGAAGCAATATAAATGAGAGGGGAAATTACAAAAAAAAAAAAACAAACAGAACCCTAAGGTGGTGAGGATTAGCCAATTATGGAAGCTGTGTTAATTAGAAGTTTTTCAAGAGAAGAGTCAAAGGACTTTGCACACACAGATGGAAATCGATTTTAACAAGCAGTGGTAAGTCCCAGCGCTGGAGAGGCATCGGCAGTACAATGTCTTCTGCTGGCATCTCCGGTTACTACAGGGGATGGCTCCAGCCAAGGCTGCGCTACCCCAGCGCCGGCAGCCACCTGCCACCCACCAAGTGCAAGCCAGCAATTAGTCTGATTTATGAGATTAAAATGAATAATCACGTAGCCGGGACTGGTAAAGGATTATTCCCTACATAATGGTCATAGCTTTTTATGAGAGCCCAAAAGCACCTGGGTCATCTGATCTCTCACAGGCAACCCATCAGTGCATCAGGGAGGAGGAATTGATGTTTCCTTTTTTCTTAATGACGATGTGTCATGCAGCAGCTTTATGCACTAGTCAACAGAGACCCGGGCTGTTTAAGAGGATTTGATAATAGCTCACACCTGAAGCAGTTTTTTTTTCCCCCCTGGTAGTGCAGAGCAGAGAGTGGAACAAGTCACAATTAATTTGCTTTTTCTTTATGTATGATTATGGTCATCCTCTTTGCTGTTTAAGTCAGGGAAGCTCAGAACATGGATGTGGATTTGTTTATGAGCATCAAAATGGGTTCTTTAAGAGTTACGTCTGCCTTCTTAAAAAGGGCACATGAAACCCATTTAAGAATTAAAAAAAAAAAAATCTAAGAGACTGACCAGAGCTGTTTTAGTTTATCCTCTAATGAACGCTAACTTTGAGGTAATTCTTGAGATCTCTTGCACTAACCAAGAAAACCATATCACGGAAAATGAAAGAGCCCGTATTATCTGTGCAGGCAAAAGCGCCTTCTCAGCAGAGACCTGTTCACTGTACTTGTCCTAGACCATTATTTTCGCTTCCCTGAGATGTGCTTCATGAGGAATACTACAGGGACCAGACATCACTTTTGGCGAATTGTACGGGACTGGGCTGCAAGTTGGAAACAAGGACTGCAAACACCAAGATGTGACGAATGTAACACCCCCCTCACACACGCTCCTCATCCTAAACGAGTGTGCAACTTGGAGAAAAATGCTCCCAAGAAGCATCAGAGGGAAAGAGCTGCCCGACAGCCACAGGCACAGGAGGTGGAGTCCCAGAGCCCAACAACTGCTGACTGACTGCCAATGCCCCAGCCCATCCTTGCAAGCAGCTTGTTTGTGTAGTGACATACTAGCAATAAGCGGACATGATTTTTGTCACAATAACCCTCAGAGACCTCAGCAGGAGCTTCCAAACTCCCCTGGAGCACAAGTGCAACTGCTCTGAGTAATAAAGCTTGCAAAGGACAAGCCTTGGTGTGGTGCTCAGAGCGCTGCACGAAGGCTGAGTGTGGTCACAGCATTTGCCATCTGCTATGGCAGCCGGGGTAAGATCGCTGTCACTCCGTGTCCTTTGGCCCTCTATGCAGCGCCCCCAGCCCACCAGCCTGCCTTAGGGGGCTTGAGGGGTTACGAATGATACACAGAGGCCGAGGCCATCAGCACCCACAAACATGAACTGGGGCCTGTCTTGAAGTTTAATCACTTCATGGAAATACAACTTTCTATATTTCATTAGAATCTCTCCCATCTGTTAAACATCATCCCAGAGAGTTTGGTGACACTTTAAATGAAGCTGTGAAGACATGCGTTTGTTTTAGATGTAATTGGACAGCTGTATTATTATGAATTAATGAACTATGATGATTAAAAAGAATCCAGTTTTAGCAAGCCATGTATTAACAATTACTCCTGACTAAAATCACAACTAAGCAAGTGCTAGAGGACTTTCACGACAGTGACTGGAAGCAGAAGATGAAAAGCAAAACCAGTGAGGTGCAACAGGACAAGAGGTTCTTTCAGGCCAGGTTCCCTGCACCAGGCATGTGTTCCCTGGGCTGTCCTGCAGCAACCAAACCACTCCAGATGCCCACACTACCACTCCACACCACCGCCATCTCCTCTGGCCCAAAGCCCCCTTTGGCCCAAATCAGTCATCAGGGTTTACTCACGCTCTTCCATCTTCTCATCCCCTCTTTATGCCCTTTATGCCCCCTCTCCCCTGGCCATAGCATCCCACGAGAGACTGAGGGAGATGCGACAGCGATGGCAGCAGGCTCAGAGGTAGAGATAATTGATCTTTTGTGGTTGCAAAACATATTTCAGACTCCTTTTCCCCCTGCCGTGGGTCACTTTGGCCGCAAGGACATAGGGCCACGGCCACACTGAGCATCAGCAGCACCACAAAACGCTGATCCTGAGCTGGGGAGTCCTGCATACATCCTTTCCACACTTTCCGGTTTAGAAGAGAATTCTGTATTTCAGCAGAAGCCAGCGCCAAAGACCAGAGGCCAGAGAAAGACACTGTTGAAGTTTCAAGAGGAGCTTCCCAGTTTGTATGACACAGTTTTTAAGCAGTGAATTCTTTGCCCTGAGAGTTTCAGTGCAAAAGCTCCAAAGAGTTAAATGAGGACAGGTACATATGCCATGTGTGCAAATCACTTATCTCCTGCTGTTAAAATAAATCTGTTCCAAATCATTGTGGCTTCCCAACAGCTGCCTCTTCATCTTTCTCCACTTCAGCCCTCAATTTGGCCTTCTTTTCTATGTTCATCTTCAGTAGCGTGTGATCCCTTTTAGCTGCCTTGAAAAAAACAGTGGAAATCATTGCACGCACACGTTTCCCACCACTAAATTTCCCCACATTTGCGCCACTTGCTTTGATAACCCACTGTCCTTTCTGATATTCTGCAGCGACAGATGTTAATGTGTTTCCTTGTTTTACCAAATTTTCAGCATTTGCAGCTCTGATTAGCTGGAAAATTACACTGTAAATTGTTTACAGGTGCACTGGGACACACAAGCCAGGCGGGAGACCCTCCTTCCCCACCAGCGGGATGGGAAGAAGCAAGTGTCACAGCTCTTGGTGGCCATGAGGGCATGCAGGCTAGGCAGGCAGGACTGTGGGAGTCTCATGGCCCGTGAATTCAGGGCAGGACCAGGCACCATTGACATTGTCTGAGCTACTCCACAACCTTTGCACCGGCCTCTTGCTGAAATACCACAATACAGAGCATTGCACCACGCAGGTTCATGGCAAAGTGGGTCAGAAGGCACACCTTAGCCAGCAGGCTGTGCGTCCCCATGCCAATCTCTCCTCTGGAGAACGCGGTGATACAGATCCTGTGTAAATATTGCTTATGTGAACTTCTCAAACCTGTCTGTCACCCAGGCACTTATTTACAAAGAGAGCATACACAGACCATACATTAAGTGAATCAGTTCACCCAGAAACAATACTCACTTCTTTGCCTGTGATTACCATGGCCAAACAGCCCAGCAAGGTCAGTGCAATCATGATGTAGCAAACCTTTATCCTGACGCTGCTCCTTGCTGCATCGAGGACCTCAGACCTGTGCAGAACAGAGCAGAATTTCCATCCTGCCGCAGCACGTGTGAAATGAGATCATGGGGAGCTGGGAAATGAATCCTCAAGTCTTCCAGCAACTGCCTATTGATGCACAATTTGTCTCAGCCTTCTCTTTCTGCAAGTGCTTAGAGGAGAACTCCAAAAATTAGCCTATAGGGGAAAGATTTAGCCACCCTCCCACACAGGTGGGGTATTGCTACTCACAACAGTCATCAGTAACAACAGAAATAACGAATTCTGCTCTCCTGCCTTCTTTTATTGCATATGGGAGTGAACACCTGAAAAATGACAAGGACAGGAAAGTCTTTTCATCCTGATAATGGAATTATGAGACACCCAGCTTTGGGTGTTGCAGGGCAGGGCATGGGGTGCTGCACAGCACCAGGGGACACTGGGGCCATGCCACCAGAGCTGGGCAGTGCCACCCTCAGTGGAATAAAAGCACACGTATGACATCTTGGCTAAGAGCAACGGAGAGTTTTCACACAGCAAAGAGGGACAGCAAGTCGTGACTGGGTCTGTGGCCACATCCCATCCCACCTCCACATGGGATGAGGATTTGCAGCCCTGTCCCACTGCAGCGCAGCCCTCTGCCAGGCAGCTGGCACCAGCCCCACAAGCATCTGCCTGCAGCGGGAGGCTGAGCCTGAGCTGAAGCAGGCAACAGCATCATCCAGCCGAGCTGTCTTCCCAAGCAGCTGAACAGCCACAGCCATCACTGGGGAATCTCCATCACATTCCATGAGTGACTCACAGCATTTATCTGAGGATTCATGCTTGCAAGAGACTGCAGTGTGCCAGTGAGTCATTCATGAAATTTTATCCAGCCATGGATTTACTTATACCTGCAAGGGGAAGACCCGCTGGAGGAGCCCCAGGATGACACAAGTCAGGAAGCAGTAGGTCTCCAAAACTGAGTGACAATCCTTTAACAAAATATCTCAACAAGGAGGCTCAGATGTGAGGAACTCGTTGCAGATGTCTGTCAACAAAGCTGTGCATATCTCCACCTTTTTTTAAAAATTTATGCATCATTATTAATTGCTAATCAATAAAAACTAGCAAAGCATGCAAAAATCCAAAGTGGATGATATTTTACCATGGTGATTTCTGAGTTATGAAGCCACTTGTATTGCAAGAGACTCTTCAGCTTAGTCTGAAACTTAAGATATCTAAAACAAGTGAATCCACTTTACTTCACTGGGCACGACAAAAATTTCATTTTCCCCAAAATTCAAATTGTTTGTGGACACCAGTAGCAGCAGGCCCCTTCAGCATGGAAGAGCACTAACCCTCACCATGTGAGCACAATTCTGGGTAATGCAGACTGGGGTCTCGATCCATATGTTCACATCCGAACACATCATTCAGACAAGTCTACTTACGATATGTGCTTGGGAATGTCCTCCTCCTTTTTAAAGCGTCCTGCCCATACTAACACCTTTTTATCAAAATTTGTAGGCCTTCTGTCATTTTTGAAAGCTTTGTAACCTGTAAGAGATTTTATAAAAGAAAACAACAAGCTAAGCTTAAGGAAGGGAAGAGGAAAAAAGCCGTCATTACAGGAGGAAAAGGACTGAAAGTTCAGAATGGCACTTTTCTATTCCACGAGAGCCAAATGTGCTTTCTAACGTCAAAAGGACTCAGCAGCTGGTGTGAGATGCTTTGTTACATTTTGCTTAATTTTTTCACCCCTTTAGTTTATGCAAGTTTAAAACTGAAGATCTGTTTTACCCTTCCTGATTAAGGGGGAAAGGATGCTGGGCTGAAGTCACCCAAGCCCGTGGTATGCTCTCACCCTGCTAGCATCTTACTTTTAAATGGCCCCACTAGTGAGTTAAGCAAACTGCCAGTAGTTCTAATCACTCCTCGACAGCATCTCCTTCTAAAAGCGCTGATGGAGAGACGAGGTCTGTTAAAATACAGCCTGGTGGGAGGCTGGCAGTCATTCTCATGCAAGCTGGGTACCACATTACTGTACTCTAATGATGATACATTACACTCTACCAGACTACCAGTGATGCCATTAGCATGCTGTCACTGTGAGCACAATGAGGAAGGCACTCTGGCTCCGCTTGATGGAAACAAGTCCAATGACAGGCCACGATGAGGGCAGTGTCAGGGAGACCCTGCAAAAATAGGGTAAGCAACAGCTAGCTCAAATCTGGGCTTTTGCATTGCACACCTGTAGAGGTGGTCATCGCGAGGTACCTGGAACTGCTCACACACCCACACAGGTGCTCCCAAGATGCTAGGTTACAGTGCCCTGTGCTCGCAAATGTGGGACTAGTGTTTAGAAATGCCCTGTGGGTGACCAGAGCATGCAGGAATGGGTGGACATGAAGACGTCCCCAGCCTCAGTGACCCACCCTCCCTGGCTGTTGCTGGATTGCTGATGCTTGGCTGAAAGGAACTCACTGCCACTACAGGACGGGGTGCAAGGAGCATCTCTTCCTGCCTGTGTTGAGATGGTGAAATTATACTAAGTGCCTTGGCCTCAGGCCTGCTCATGCATGCCAGGACTTGTGAACGGCTGAAACATCCCAGGTGTAAATCTTGACACCCGGAGCCACAGGTAAATTTAAACTGCTGCTTCCCCTACTTTTCTTACAGAGTGCCAGCGAGACCAGGAGAGCATCACCAGCAAGTGTCTGAATCAGATCTGCAGCAAGCAGTAGGATGGATCACTAAAAGGACAGGCGGCACCCCAGGAAAGACAGGGGCAAAGCCCCATGCTGGAGGCTTCACAGCCATCCCACAGGAGCACAGGCAGCCCAGCCTCTCTGCAGTGCGGAGTCTGGGAGCTTGCTCATGTGGGAGTAGCCCATGCCTGCTGCCTGCCAAGTAAGCCAGGGCACTGCCTGCCACAAGCACACAGTTGTGGGTGTAATCTGGCACGGAGTGTCAAGGGGAGCAGAGGGGTACAAGTCTGCCACTTGCACCAGCCCTGCACATGTGGGGATGCGCACCAGTCCTTCTCCGAAAACCCAGCAGCCAGGTACGAGGAGGAACATCTATTTATTTCTTTTAATTAACAGGTTCCCTGACGTGATGTATCAGTTTGTATTTGCTGCTATAGGAGGAGGCCTATTTAACACAAAAACTTTATCCCCGTGCACTGTGCTAGTCAGAGCTCTCAATTTGCTCCGTGTCTTGGGAGCATTTGTAACCCCAGGAAATGCAGCACGGCAGTAACACAGCCACAGACAAGAACAAGCGTCATTTTCTTGCCCTTTCCTGCAAATACCCTCTCCCTCCACGCTGCAGCATGAAACAGCAACAAAGCCTTTCTACCCACCTGAATTAGCCGTCTGCAAAGCCGCATCCTGAACGCCCTTCACTTTGTCACCAGCAGCTCTGGAGGCGTGCAGGACTGGCCGAGCCACTCGCCACCACAGCCCAGGGTTGCGCCCCAGCAACCTCCCCAGCATCCCAGCACGGGGCTGCTGTCTCCTCACTGCCCTGGAGCACACAGGGGGACTGGCAGGAGCCCAGAAGGCTGTTTCTAGGAGTTATTAACATAAAACTACCCCTTCCTGTAAGAAAGGAGCAGCGTGCACTTACACCCTGGCTGCCAACAGTTTTTGCTTGCATCACGATGACTAGTTAAATTTCCTGCCTGCATTTACCAAAATGACACACCTTCTGAGCTAGGAGGGCAGAGATCACTGCTGTGACAGCTCACACCCAGCCCAGGCTCTGCCCCAGACTCTCCATCCCAAGGAGCCGCTCAGGAGGGCCACGAGTATTTACATTATTTTCTCAGCCCTTACTATGGTAGGGCTAAAGTAGGACAGCATGCTGTATTTCCCCAAAGACAGGCTTAGTGACTGCTAGTTATCACAGCCAGTTAAGCTGTTAGAGTCCTTAATTGTTCTCAGCTAAAAAATAATCTTGCAAATCAATTGTGTTAAGCAGACTTTTTGAAGAGGAGCAGCACTTCCCGTATCTCAGAATAAATGCAGTTTCGCAGAAGGAAACTGAAGTTGATGTTCGTGGCTATAAATGCAATAAATGGGGAGTCCATCTCACATCCGGACTGCAAACTTTCCTGGCAAAGAAATATATTTCAGATATATTTCAGGTTTAAAATAGTAAACTAAGAATTATGTCAAAAACTTTGGGTGATATCATTGAAATGTAGCAGGACCTATAAAGTATTTGCCCTCTTTGAATTCAGTCTCCATGAAGTCAGGATAGCGCTGGTTGTTTTCCATAACACAAGCTGTTTTAATCAGAGAACACACCAAAACCAATGCTATCTTATGACTTTGACATTTTTCCTGCATTTTGCACAAAATTCTCCCTGATGGGCCAGGAAATGGAAATGCAAAAAACTTGTCTCATTTGGAACAGTGGGGTATTTACTCTCCTTAGACATACAAGGCTCTAACACTGATTTACAACTAGGGAAAACAATTCCATTTGAAAGGGAAGAAGTGGTTGCTGAAAGGAAAATTTTCAGAATTATTTAGTAATACTATCAAATGCAATATTGCAGACAATCAAACTGCATCTAAGAGCAAGAGGAGGATCTGCAAGGGAAAGGAGCTTGGGATGTTGGCAAGGATATTCTTTAAGGGCTGAGAGGATGAAAAATGTGAGACAGATGCAGCTCCAGCTACCCAGCTCCTGGCCCCAAGGAAAAGCTCTACCATTTATAGAGACGTTTTACATTTTTTGAGAACTGATACTGATGAAAGAAGAAACTCATAGCAATGATAAATCCAGTTTTTCCTCTTTCATGAAAGCTCCAGAATGCATCTGGACATAACACAATGTGTTTAGCTTAATTTGCTTGTAATTTGGTGAAGCAAATTACATCCATTTCCAGATTAGGAACCCATACAGAAAATAAATGGTGGTTTGAACTTCCAGCTGCAAAAGAGACCTGCAAACAAGCAGAAATCAGTGGATGTGATTATGCTGGAAGAAGTAGAAGGGAAACCTGGTAAAGTCACCGATGGTATTCGTGTCCTGCTCAAGATTTCCCTGGGGGGAGATGGGCATGAGTACGAGGAAAAGTGGATTTATAGCATAAAGTTTACAGGGCTCAGCACCCTGAGCATCCCCACAGGCATGCTTGTCACTTTGCAGAACTGCTGCTGAGTGGCAAAGAGGCATTGTACACCTGGACATGCCTCACTCTCCAAGCCAGGTGGGCAGGAGGGGCTGGGGAGCAGCGGCTGGGACTGGGACGTGCTGCTGCGATGCCCACATTGCACTTGGAGCCACCCAACCCCACAGGGACTCTGACTGCGCAGTGCATTAGAGCATTTTCACTTTAACAAGCAGTCTCCAAAATGCTTATTGTAAAAGCCACTGTCTTTACATCATGTCTTCTGCTTATGGATTTGAAGAGGAAAAAAAAAAGAACATTTTTATTTTGTCTCTTAGTTTCTCAAATGTGGAGAAAATAGCAGCGTTTACAGGCCTCTGGTGCTTATCCACCTAGGGGTTGCCAATTGTTTCCTCTAGAAGACGCACCATCTAACAGCTATATTAATCACATCTGCTGTGAGTAAAAAGCACTTCAGGATTTATTACGCCAGCATTTAGAAGTGCAAAGACACATAGGTCCTCACGAAACCACAAAGGCAGTTACTTGTTCCTGAATTGTACTCATTTCTCTGGCACCGTGAATGCTTAATGCCAGGGTGAGTTTTACTGCAGTGCATGAAAGTTAATAAAAAGCTATATACACCACTATGTTAGGAAATCCAGCTTTCCCTCACGAACTGTGGGTCCCTCTCTGTCCCAGAGCATCTTGAATCCCTTCCTGAACAGCAGAGAGATGCAGAATGCTCTTGGAAAGTTTGCAGGCTGGATGTGAAGCCTGATGGCCTTAGTCCTCCTTAGAGATGTTTTGTGTCCAGCCCAGTAGGTGCACATCCACCCCTGCCCAGGTTACAAAACATCCCCATGAGGCCTATCCATTCACTCCCCTCACCAAGCCATCGCTTGATACCCATCAGTGACTCATTAGCAGAGTGAGACCATTATTTCATAACCATCAAGCTCACAGATGGAGGTTTATTGTATAGGGGTAACAACTCATTAAGAGATGCAGAATTAGCAAAACCAGGCTTAAAGCACCATCTTCTCCTCCTCCCACACCCTTCTGCCAGGAGAAGAGCAGGACCCAGCTCCTCAAGCAAGCCCTGGACACTCACACACTGACCAGCTGTACAGACATCCGCCGGGATTCCTCTGACCCTCGCTGCAAGGCAAGAGCACAGATCGGAAGATTTTTGAGTTACAAAGGAGTAGGCTAGTTCAGAGAGAGCAGACGACGGTTTGCAGTTGTGGTGGTGGTGCAGAGTCTTGATTTCTGTTTTCTATGCAAGGGTGATATGTAGTCGTAACACTTGCTGCACACTGGTGCCAAAACTGAAAATGGAGAACTAAACACAAAACCTCACAGAACTCTATCCCGGTTCTGCATCATATTCACGTCCCTTCTGCCACCTCGGACTCTGCTCTCGCAGCTGACACCACAGCAAGGACCAGCAGGCAGTCATCCTCCCCTCCCTAAATGTACACAAAACCCTTTGCAGAGCTGGACCTGAAAGGCCACAATATAAATCCACTGCTCTTTGTAAAAATCCACTACTCTCTGATTTCTGACTGACTGTATACTGTCATTCCCAATACCTTAAATATGATTATTGTCAGCCTATTGCAGCAATGAGAAACTTGGATTCAGGTTTTCTTCGCCTCTTTTCTACTGCTTTCAACAGCCACAGGAATTAAAGAGTTTATTCCCCCAGAAGCCCCAGGTTTCCACACATCTCTTTATATTGCCTGGTTAATTGTCATAAGATTGCACAACAAATTTTTTTAGTCATATACATAAAAGAATTCATAGGAGTATTCAACCGAAAAAGGTATTACTCTGTAAAGTTATTTTCACGTGCCGTGGGCTCAAAACCAAACCAGGCTCTTTAGATACCATCAGGCTCTGTTTTGCATGCCATGCAAACTTTTTACATGAGGCCTGTGAGGAGGAGCAGAAGATAATCTTATCTGAAAATTCTTTGCCTTCCCTCCATCTAATTAAATATGCAGCGGAGCACTGTCTTGGTTCCTAGACAAGATAAACAAGCAATCCTGGATGGGCTCTTAGCTCATGAAATTCTAAGTGAGTGAGTCAAGAAACATTCCTCTATGGAACTGTGTATTCAGTTTAACACAGTAAGAGCAATGAATTACTTTGAAATACCTCCCTTACCTGCAGACACCCAGCCCAAGAACCCATCCCTCCTCTCCAGAGGCCCCAGGGAGCAGCTCTGTTCTCTCCAGGGCATGAGTCACACCCTCCTCCTATCAGGAAATCGTCTACCCTAGGGCAACTCAAATGCAAATCCCAAGAAACTAACCGCTCCTTAACTATTTCTCACCATGGCCAAGTCAAATCAAGGGAAGAGTCACAACATCTTACAGCAAAACTAGACTCAGAGGGTTTGTAAACAGCTCTGAAAACAAGCACCAAGCAGGAGCCTTTAAACACCTCAGGACACTCAGGTTAATTTTTTTATAGTCTTGAGTGTTATCAATAAAACAAGACATCTGCTAAAAGAGAACAGTGACAAAGAAAGTGTCCCTCCTCTCTTTCTGTGTTAAACTTGAGCTTTGCTTAAAAAAAAGAAATTAGGATAACTCTATCCAGTTACTGAAAAGTCCTGCATTTTCTACCAATATTGTCCCTATTCCTTCAAATTTAATAGCATCACTACCATTTGAAAAATCTTGCCTAGCAACGATAAAGAAGACACTAAGCCACACAACTTTAAAAAACAAAACAAAACAAACAAAACAAAAAAAATCCCACAAACTCCACCGAATCTGGTAAATCTTGCCTAACTTAGTGTCTTAATAGGGAAAGGTAATCGATGTAACACAGTTTGGTATTTTCTACAACAGGAGAGGTCATTTGCCCCAGATGAAAGAGATCAGAGCTGTTCTCAATGTCTGCCACTAACACAAGAATGAGCAAGATTTGGCCCTGAGTGGAACAGGCCTGAGCAGAAGTGCCCAACATTGCTAGATAAGGATGTCCAAATGATCTTCATCTGGGAGGATTCATCCTCTCTGCCATTAAGCACGTTTATTCTTAAGGGAGTTAAACCCCAATTAACAGCCTGGATGTTTCGCTGCTTAAGGTGTGTTCACCTCTGGATCAGCACGAGAATACACTCCTGCCTCTCCTGACGGTACTGGAAATGCCTACAAACAGGGACACTGCTGTAGCCAAGGATCCGTAAGCCATACTTGCTTCCGTCTGCTCCAGGTTTTTAGCTACAATGCAAGAGAATATTTGTTGGATGCAGGAATGCAGCTATGACTTGTCTTAATAGGAGCCAAAGTCAGTGGAGCTTGTGAGCTGCACCTAAAGCCACTAACCTCTGCAAACAAATACTAAAAAGGGACTTGGGGTATACCAGGGACGTGCCCTGGGTACAAAGTGCAGGGTTTATAACAGCTGGTGTCAGAAGGACAAAGCTCATGGTAGCAAAAAAAAAGTTAGTCATTGCTCTGGCAAAGCCCCAATATGATCTTTCCCAGGGCTTGGGATGATCCTACAGAGGCAATGAAATGGCACGTCACCTCCAGCACAGCGTGACTTGGCACACGCAGCAGCCGCCTACCAATGGGCAGAAACGCGGGGTGGCTGCCTCACGGCAGCCTCACCATGGAGGAGCAGACACATGCAAGCAGCAAAGACCCCAGGACCCACAGGAAGGTGTTCAGGGTGTTGTGATGATGAAATTGCAGCTTTTACAACCAAGGAAACTAATGCATCGATGAGCTTTGCACCAGGCCACTGGTTTCTGGAATAATGCACAATTGCACCATAGAGCAAAAATGTGCAAAACCCTGAAAGGAAAACAAAACCATCAGAATCCTCAGAATTTACGTTTTGACTCAGAGTTTGGAGAACCATTTAATTTAAAACTTTTTCACACCTGTTTCCCCAGCTGAGCCTGAGAAACACACTGACAAGGACAGACTTCGTGTTCACTTGTCTTTTAATGAATTTCTTTCCTGAGAAAAATGTTATTGTCTTCAAAACCAGACACATTTAGAAATTTTTCAGTCCATTAGTCAATAGTTTAGGGAAAAAACTAACCTAATTTTAAAGGATTGAACAATTCTTTGTGGAAATCTCTTTCCCTCACACATTTTTAATATAAGGATGACTTATATTTTTTTCAGCTCCTGCAGAGAAGTCAAGTACCAGAAGTCACGATCAGGCCAAGACACCTGCTGAGATCATTACGAACCCCTGCACTGTGGGGTCAAACTTCCTGTTTTAGTGACCGGCTGAATACGTATGCGATCAATACAAGAGCAAATGCATCCCGGGTAACACAGGGGAAGAGACTACCCTGGGGAGACGCAGACGTTGGTGAGAAGATAGTCTAAGAAAGCTGGATGACCTCAAGGCCTGGTGTTGTAAAAATGGGATAAAGAGCACACAGTGCAAGGTCATGTCTTTGGGGCTAAGGATGAGGAGTTCTGGCAGCGTTTGTTTAACTTAGGGGAACTCCAGGCTGCCAAGTAGATGATGCCATGGAAAAAGAAGATGAAATTCTGAGATGTACAAGCAAAGTCATTCCAGTAGAGAGAAAACAGTTTTGGTATCCTCACATGAGATGTCAGGAATAGCCTGCACTGCTCTGGTTACTCAAGAAAGTTACTCAAGATGAAAAGGAATAAAGGCAAGGAATGAGAGGAATATATCTTTTTCTTGGCTAACAAATTGCAAACTATATTTGGTAGATACCTCTCAGAGAGACTCAGTGCCAGAGAAGAAAAGCAGTCAGGTAGGCTAAGTCACAGCACTGATACCTGAACAAAGGGTATAAGCTGTTCACAACGGACGCCAAGGGCTGCACTGTTCTGGTGCTGCTCCTTGTACCTTCCAGCAAGGGGCAGGGGCTGTCTCCATCCTCACATTAGCTAATGAAGCACATGTGGTAACACAACCAGCCAGGCCACATAGCTCACCAGGCTCCTGCAGCGCTGCTGGGAGGCTCAACTTTGGGCCATAACTGCACAGTCATTAGTGTTTACAAAACAAGTTTCCAGGGAAGCAAATTTACACACTGAGGAAATAATAAGTAGCAATGTAATCAGATGTGAAAGGGAGATCACTTCATTACCTCAACCAGGCCTCATTATTCACCGTTTCCCTGGCAAGAGCTGATACATGCAGCCTAATGAATCTTAGCGCTCTGGACAAGTGGGAGGAGTGCCCGCTCGGTGGTGCCACATGCTAAGCAGGACCAGAGAATCAAACTTTCAGCTGTAAGTCCACAAGTAAAATATGAACTCATCCATTGCAGCACCGCAGTGAGATGAGGGTTTTTTACCCACTGCTGGCTTGGTCTTTCAGAGTAACCCTGGCTGTGGGAACCCTGTGTGTCCCATCTGGCCCAGAGGAGTGAACTGAACTCTATGCATCCCAAGAATAATAGGGGATCTGCCACACGGTCTGCATACACTGGTGATAGGTGCAAGAGCCAGAGTTGGCTCTTTAGGGAATGCTTTTCAGGACCAACAGTATCAGCTGGAGAACTCCCAGACTGTCCTAGCAGTTAAATATCACCCTGGGCCTGTTCATGACACAAGGAAGACATCAACAGAGAAAGAGGCAACAGCGTCAACATGGAAACGCACAGTAGCAGGACCTTTGTCCATTTCTGTGGCACTTCCGTTTCATCAATGCTGTAGTCCATTGGCTACCGTGGCCATTCTTCCCCCTACAAAAACAGGGAAACAGCAAATACACCACTCGCTGTACACAATTATTTAAAAAATAAAAAACCCAAACAAACAAAAAAGCAATGCTAAAGAAACCATTAGAAAAAGGGAGAAAACTTTAGCATAAACGAGTTCTCAGATTTGCAAAGACTACCCCTGTTTTTTCTGTACTTTGTGCACACCTCACAAGCAACGTGGCCCCCAGATTTCATATGAAGGACCAGAACAGTTGGTAAGGCTCCTCTGGAAGGAGCTTAGACACCAACAGCCAACATAAGATGAAAACCTATTTGGAGAGTGTCCTGGTTTCGGCTAGGAAAGGGCTAATTTTCTTCCTAAGTGCTAGAACCACCACAGGGAGGAGCACGCCTATCCTGACATTACAGGGAAATGCTGCCCTCATCTGTCTTCCAGTGACAAGTTTTATTTTCCTGCCTACCGTGCCTAAACTATTCACCGCTTCCAGGATGAAAAGGTGATTCTATTGTTGCAAGCAACAACAGAGTCTGTGCCTGGACCTCAGTTTGCACTGCAGCCATTAAGCAATGAGGTAACTGGAGTCAATATGACCATGTTGCTGCAATGGAGTTTAGAAATACCTTGATTCTCTGTATTGAAGATAGTGGGTTTGCCCAAAAGAAGAAAAAGGCTTACACATCTTCATAAAACTAAAGCCAACCAAAGAAAAAACTGATCTCCAATGCCAGGAGAGCAGGACTACTGAAGACAGCACTGGGGTTACAGCAAGAGCAGAGCAATCCCTGCTCCTGCAGCGATTTGCATGCCAGGGCACCAGGCAGCAACTTGGGGATCCAGACACCTGCAGCCCAGCCTGTTACAGAAAGCCACAGAGAACAAGGCTGCTTTGCCTCTTTCATCCACGTTGGTAAAAATCCAGTACACACACACACACACACATACACACAGAGTGGAGGTACAATTTCAGTGGCCCCCAGGAAGGTGACATGAAGGAGAAATTGAACATGCATTCATATTCCATAGAAATATAAACTTTGAAGTTGGAAAATTACATCTAGTAGGTGAAGTACAGAACTGGTCAGTTCTGTATGGGTTTGGGGTGCAGAAGGAGCATCTATTAAACCTCTGTGAGGCAATGCCACTGGCCAGCCAAGGTCCTCAGGAAGTACTCTGGCTGATGAAGGTGCAGATCACAGTACATATCTGTTAGCATTTGCAGAGCTCCAGAGGAGCACGGCTCTCAGAGTAGATGGAGATGCTTCTCTGTCAAGGCCTGTGTCTTTTAGTTCTTTCAATGAAGTTAGCCCTGCTGAAACTCCAAGAGAGGAGCTGGAAAGTTCAATTCTGCTGATTTACTGACATTTCTCCTTACTTGTGTCTTTCCCCCTAGACTCCCATTCCTTTTGTTTTTATTTGTAAATCCTGCATTTAACCAAAGTCTGGGTCTCCAAAATTGAATGTACAGTTGCCCGGTGTCTTAATACCTGGACCATCATCCCACCACAAGCAGACAGGTCTTGTTTGATGGCACCAAACTGACTCTCTGGAGACTGGGGGCAGGGGTTTACAATCAGCCCCAGGGTTTGGATTCCAGCTGCATAATTTCAGGTCTCCCACAGCAGCATGGTCAGCTCTCACCCAGCCAAAACCTGGAACTGGCCACAGGCACTGCCCAGCCCCAAGCGTTGTCCAGCCTGGCAGCCCGGTGATGGGAACAAGGCCGGATGCTGCCTGTCCCACGAGCTCCACACTGTAAAGTCCAGGCTCTTGTGTCCCTGACCAAGGAGTGCAGGCAGCCCAAAGCTTGCCAGAAACGTTTGGACTTACACAGAAATGCTCACTGGAATGGTTTTAATGGGTTTGTTGGAAAAAACTCTCAAGTTATTTTGATATCTAATTGCTATCAGTTTCCTAGATGAAAAACTTCAAAACAATTCCCCAAAACCTATTTTCATGGAAATATCAATCCCAAATGATCGTTTCCAAGATCTGAGAGGAAGCAGTGCACTCAGGACTGCCCAGCCTCAGACCCTCCAGCTGGACCCAGGATCCCTCCAGCACCTCGCCCTCCTGCTAGCTTCTCCCAGGTCACCCACTCCAGACCCTGGCTGACATCTCCGCAATCAAAGTCTCTCATTACAGCCTTTCTGCCTCTCACCTTAATTTGATCTGTCACTTCACAGCCCAGCAGCTCTGTCTGAACAGGTGGAATATGGCAGATTCCTTCCATTATTTTAGTCTTTGTCAAATGATCACTATTAATTCACAGTATCCTACATATTTCTAGATTTTCCCCTAAGCATTCCTCTTTCGCTGATCGACAGCTGCATCAAATACACCACTATATTACTCCTTCCCACATTGCTGTCTGCCTTCCCAATCTATCCTGTACACATGACCGGTGTTTGGTCCTTTAGGCTCTTACTTGGTGTTTGCTTATCTGTTTTTTGCTTTGCTTTCAAAGTACTTGAACAATGTTCATTAAAGTAAAAGTAAGGAATAAAATTCCTGGTGGTCATTTCACTCATGTTTAATCATTGATTTAATCAATCAATAGAGGACTGGAGCATCTCTGTTATGAGGAAAGGCTGAGAGACCTGGGTCTGTTTAGCCTGGAGAAGAGAAGACTGAGAGGGGATCTCATCTGTGCTTCTAAATATCTAAAGGGTGGGTGTCAAGAAGGATGGCGCCGGACTCTTTTCAGTGGTGACAGGACAAGGGGCAACGGGCACAAACTGGAGCACAGGCAGTTCCACCTGAACATGAGGAAGAACTTCCTTACTGTGAGGGTGCCAGAGCCCCGGCACAGGCTGCCCAGGGAGGCTGTGGAGTCTCCTTCTCTGGAGAGATTCAAAACCTGCCTGGACGCGTTCCTGTGCCCCCTGCTCTGGGGGCACCTGCTTTAGCAGGGGGTTGGACTGGGGGATCTCCAGAGGGCCCTTCCCACCCCTACCATTCTGTGATTCTGCTCATGTAACACCTGGAGAGATTCTACCTGTCTTCATGCTGACAGTATTTTATTAACATATATGTGTGGCTACAAGCTGCTTTGCGGGCTATTTTGCGGTTGTGAGAAGGGATCTACCTTTTCTGAGCACTGAAGCAAGTAGATCTGCCGTACCATGTACCATCAATGCTATTGCACCCTGCTCCAACCGTAACTGCAGTGCTCCAGCCAGCCACAGACTCCTCAGTGCTGGAGCAGAACTCACCGCCTCCCAGTGACTGTCCCCAGCAGCTGGATGCTCCTAGCAGGGTCAGAGCCTCCTCTGTCCTTTCAAAGAGGGTCACTGCATTCCTCATGGAGTTTGTCTCACAGCAGTGGGACTTCTCAGAGAATTGAAGAACCGCATGGCTTTCACAGCATTTCAGGGAGTTACAAAATGAGCCCAGGGGCTGCATGTGTGTCCTGCCCCTTGCTGGAGAGACTCCCACGCCTGATGGTCCTGGTGGCAGCGGCTCTTGGCCAACACTTGGCTCAGTGACAGAGGGTACTCCACTCTGCGAGGCCAGAGAAAGGAAGGCTAGTGCCCCGCGTGCCCTTTTTTTTTTCCTTCTCTGCATCCACTTTAGGTAGTTACAGTGAACATTAGAAAACTCTCTGCTTTCTTGCAAACCCCATGATTCATTCTTCAAAGTGAATTGTCTTTCTTTACCTTATTTTTATTAACACGGGTGGAGAACAATTATCCTTCCTGGGGAGGGAGCCTGGTATTGTTGGTGCTTGCTGTTTGTTTCACATTGTGGAGCTCAGGCTGTCCACAGCAAAGCTAGTCATGCTTTCCCTGCTTTTTTGTTATAGTAAGAAAGACTGCACCAGAAGAAATTCTGCTTTCCTGACTGCTTGAAGAGAAATAATCAAAATCTGGAACTCAGGAGATGATTGTGCACTACAGGGAGATGTCCAGCTGAAACTGTGTTCGGGCTCTGTTGAACATGAATCTGTTTGCGTCTGGCAGAGCACACACAAGAGAGAAAATTCAATAGGTTTCTCTTGGCAGCAATCTGCATTTTCTTGTAAATGAGTTATAGTTTGCAGCTATAAATCACATAGTTCAAGGTTTGCTCTGTAGCACAGCTGTATGAGATCAAACCAAAGGTCCAGTCCAAGGCAGCATCTTGTCTCTGACACCAGCCTAGCACAGACACCCAGGGAAGAGCGTAAGAGCAGTAGAAGCATTACAGATCCACTTTCAGAGCATTCTCAAAGTTTCCTGAAACAGAACTAGTATCTTGTTGAGGTTTTTTATTTGGGTTTTTTTCTTCATTAGGTTTTCTGAATGATTTTGAAGGCATGCAACCATTTAGTACCAACACCTCTTGGCAAGTTGCTCCACAGCTGGACTGAGCACTGGACAAAACATTCCTCCTTTCACTCTAAAGGTGCCACCTGATAAGTTCCCATCTTTTCTCTGGTTCTAAAAGTATTAGAAATAGTGAATAGCCATTCCTTAGTTCCCTTTGTCACTCCTCTGATGATTTCCATAGATGGCTATTGGCTCTGCTCTCCAGCCCTAATTTTTGCAAAATCATCTCTGCAAAATCATTTTTCATTTTCCTTGCTTGCTGAGCAGAGCCTGTTCAGGCTATCTTTTGGTGCTTTCTTTGTAGCTCTTCAATTCTGCTCTGCTTTTTGAGCTGGGGGAGTTGCACATCACATTCAAGACACACACACACATTTCACCTCCATGCTGACTCTCTGCTTCACTGAGGTGCAGTTTTACTCTTTAATAATGGGCTGAGTTACCATGCGCTGATAAATCAGTTCAAGAAGGTTATCTCAAGCCTTCTTGAGATTGTTTTATTGAGGAAGAAAACCATCTTTTATTAGCTGTGGCTGTGCTATCAGTCGGCCTGACTTTGATTGAGAAGAGTCAGCCCAGGTAAGGCTGCTGTTTCCCACTGCATTTCCTTCAGTGGAAGATCCAGTTTAACCTGCTGCTCCGTCTTCCCTTTCACCATAGCTTCTCAGTCCCACATCACCTCCTTCTCTGCCTGGTCAGAGGTTGCTGTCTCTGAGTCATCAGATTTCCATGGCTCTAGGGGATCTACTAAGCAATCCTGTGGCAAAAACCACCAGCACTGCTTTGGGGGGCTTTAAGGGTTTGGTTTGGGTTTTGGGGTTTTTTTAAACCAATCATTACTCCAAATTAGTTTACAGTAAGATTGTTAATTCTTGCACAGCAATAAGCTCAATGGTATTGCTAAGCAGGCACCAGGGCGAGAACTGGAGAGGTGGTGGGAACAAGAACCTCTGAAATTCGATCTGGCCAGACGACTCAACATCAAACTGCAGTTGCAATCAGCATGGGTTGATGAACCAAGTCAAGTTAGCACTGGAGGGAAACCTCTCCCCACACACAGTTCAGTTCACACATATTTCTATTCTCCTTGCGTCCTTGCTGGGGCAGGAGAGAGAATGAGGAGAACCAGAGCCAGGAGCTGGTCTTCTGTCCTGTACATGTTCTGGAACAGACCTGAGGTTTGGTTGCAAAGTTTCATTCATATACTCAGTTATGCCATATTTTTACAGACAACTAATCTATAAAAATCAATGAAAAATACTTACATGGGAACAATCAGTTCTGTATATCATCTTCTTTCCTCATTTCCTTCATCAAGTGCCATTTACCTACAGCCCATAGATTTCAGTTCATTTTTTCCCCTCCCCTTTACTCTCTACCCAAAAGGCTAATCTATGCAGAGGATCTGGAGCTTCCCTGGGACTCATAGGAACCTGAGATTAGATATTGACTCCCCAAAACCCATTAACGGAGGGCCACATGTTTTAAAAAAAAATTATCATTTAAAAAAACTAATATAATTAGGATAATTTTTTTTCTTTAAAGGGTCCTGCCAGCCTTTGCCTTATTTGCATCACAGAGCTAAATTAGAAAAGATTTTTCTCATCCTTCAGACAGTTGTAACAACAGTTTTCTTATTCCCAATCAAGAAGCCAAAACATCAACTTCCCTCTCACCTCCCTTCCAAAGCAGCTCGGATTGAGCAAATCATTTCAAGGGGTATTTGATAAACTTCGGTATTTTTCTTCTTTGATACTTCGTAGTCTGTATTTACTAACCTTCCAGAACAACCCTCCTTTTCAGACTAAAAAGCAAACATCACTGAAATCACTGAAACCAGGTCCTTCCAACAACGTAAAACCTTTTGCCCCAGTAATTTCTTTGAGGCCAGCAGACATTAATTTGTTTCACAACCAGTTTTGTTTTGAACATTTTGGGGTTTTTCTGCTGGATCAGACATTGTGGAACATTCCCAACCCTTTCGAAAGGAAATACATGATTTTTCCCTCAACAGGTGGGCTGTGCAATCACCCCCTCACTCCTGCGCAGCTCCCCAGCAAGTCAGCTCTGCTCACACACTGGTACCTCTCGCTTCTCATTCAGCCTTCTCCAAACAGCCGTGCTACAGCTGTGTGGCAGATGTCCCATCCCTCGGAGCCTGACTGTGGTGCCACAGTGCCCACATCAAACACAGCCATGGCCACGCGGCTGAAGCCAAACAGTGACACAAATCCCTGCCATAGACCCACAAAATGATGGCTATTAGATTTAAAGCTGAAACAAGAAAATAAAGCCTTCAATTAAAAACATGCATGCTTCTTCTGGGCCCATGCTGCTGCTTCTTACAAAAAAAACCCCAAGACAATCCAGGAAGGGGGCACCTCAGCAAGGCCACATCATCCACAGGCATGGAGGATGAGAGAACACGAGCTGAGCACTGAGCTCAGCTGAGCTCTGGCTACTTGGGAGTCGGAGCGCACGAAGAGCCACAAAATTGCAATGTAGGGCTGGGGCAACGTCTGCTTAGTGGGACAACTGGTCTTCCAAGATAACGCGTGCTGCAGAGGCCAGAGTGGCATTAACAGGGCAGGCATATTGCTACCGTAACGCTTGTCTCGAAGCCATGCAGGAGTTCAACAGGAGCACCAGCTATCTTTTTCACACATCTGGAACTGGACAAAAAAAGACCTTTCGATACGGCCAGCCGGATTCAAAGCTCAGATGCTGCTCAACAGCCACCAGCCAGGCAGAAGCGAGTGCCAAATGACAAGCAGCTTTATGGCTGCTGCTTTACAATGCAATCTCCAGAGCCACGGACGAGCACGGAGCGCACGCTGCTCTCTGCCAGTTAGCGCAGCCTGACGGGGAGATGTCCTGCTGCAAAGAGAGGGCGGGGGGTAGGAGCGAAATGAAATACTTCCTCCTTCTTTTCTTTTTTAAATTTGACTTCATGCTTATAAACAGTCTCTGCAATAAAAATGACCTTGGGGTTTTAAATTTGCTTTCATAAGCTTGGCCCCTAAGTAATTGCTTTACAGGCGTATACAAATGCCAGTTGAAATACCTCTTTGTAAATGTTTCTATGTTATAGATGTGGCTTTTTGGAACTGCACACGTCCATGTTCTCTTTCCTCACTGAAAATACACTTGTGTTTTGAGCCCATCCAAAGCAAATGTACTTCTTTTCCACTTCTACTTCCCTCTTTCAAAAATTTTTGTTTTCACTCCTGTTTAGCTTTATCCAAAGTAGAATAATTTTCTTTTTTTTTCCCTCAAAGCAAAACAGAATCCAAACCCCAACCACCTGCTCAGCACAGAGCATCCTCCCTTACCAGGAACGCTGAACTGATTGGCACTGCTGATTTTTCAACCCAACAAACACCACTATGTTTGGCACCAGCTTGTGTGGGTAACAAACACACCCAGGTCTGCTGGGTCCAGCCTGCCTGCAGGGCTGCACTGAGGGACACCACTTCTTCACGTAACCCTCAGGAGCCCTTGAACAACCCCAGCACCCGGACCAGAGCTGTGACGGGTGAGGAAAATGAATGCTAACTCCTAAATACTCTTTGATGCCAGCAGTCAGCTCATCCAAAGAGAGCCACAGAAACTGGATATACTGGGAAGATGACAGACACAAAAAGGGATCCCAGCTCTGCCAGGGGCCAGGAGAGCAAACCTTGCCTTCAGAATGGGGGATTTTCTTATATTAGAGAAAAGAGAAAGCACCAAAACCTGATCCCCAACCCCTGAGAAGTTTTCTTCTGTCACTCTTCTGGGGGGCTTAGACCATACAAGATCATGAAAAGAGCTCCTAGAAGCCCAGAGCAGAAGAAGCCTCAAAGGGGCAGCAGCAGAGGCTTCCTGCATGGCAGTAGATGACTGGTATTAGCCGTCAACATCTGTTTTGCAAAACTTTCCTGGATTCTTTCTAAAGCTCGTTTGGCCAGCCTGCTTCCCCACCGCCTCTTGGAGCGCTCTCAGTCATTACTGGACTCACCTGTCCCTTCCCAGGTATGAACTGCTGCCCACCAGGGTAGCTCCAATGGATGGTGCACTGGGGGATGAGCACCACAGCTTCACAGCTCAGCCTCCCTCCCGCTCACTGCCTCTCCATGCACTAGGGCCAGTGACAGCACTGTTTTCTGCTGGTTTGAACCTAGACCCTGACCCTAGAGCAGATGGAGTGCAGGAAAGGTGTCCTCTTCACCAGCTTCTGTTACAGGTTCTAACACCACAGGCCTTTTTATACATTCCCATTCAATTACTTCTGTATTTTCCGAGCTTGTTCCAAACCACAGCTATTGCACTAGATCCTAACTTCTATAAGAAAAGGCATCCAGTTCAATCTCCCAAAGGCTTAGGAACATAGAAGAGTTGGTGGTACTCCCCTTCCCCCCACCTGACTCCCCCCACCTCCATACAAGAGGCTGAAATCTCATTTTCCAGCTCCAAAATCATTAAAAACAGAAAATCACATTTTATTTGCCATAAAGTATTGATTTGTCACAAAAACACCAGTATAAAACACACACCAAGGTATGCAGCTTGGGCAACAAGCCACTATCCATGCTCCTTCGTGTCCAGAAACAGTGACAAAGCCCTGAGAGGAAGTGACAGCTAGAAATTGAGCTGCGTTGTTCCCAAGGAACCATTATCACAGTAAGAGAGACATTCCTCAGCACGCACAAAAAGTATTCATTCAATCCATAGATCCTTTTTCCTTTATCAGGAATTCATTTGTATTATGAGTGAAGTCAGGTTCTCTTAACCTAACCCTCTAGTTCCTAGGTAAAAGTATAAGTCTGCATTTCCAAATGCCTTAAGAACTTCCCAACTTTTCAATAATTTCATTATTTCAGCAAATTCTGGAGCAACAGCACTATAAGGCAGTTGTAACCTTCACCTGCAGTAAAGTTCTTCTTTTAGCTCTACCGCTACACTGATTGCACTGTTTGAATCTTTAAAAAGCACTTTGGGATTCTTTTGGAAGGGAAAACCCAAGCCTGAGTGAAAGATGCAGAGCACAAACTGCTAGGTAAAGCCTTGGTGAGTGTAGGAGAGCACGAAAAATCAATGGTTATCACAGAATAGTAGGGGTTGTAAGGGACCTCTTGAGGTCACCCAGTCCAACCCCCCTGCTAAAGCAGGTGCCCCCAGAGCAAGTCGCACAGGAATGCGTCCAGGCGGGTTTTGAATCTCTCCAGAGAAGGAGACTCCACAGCCTCCCTGGGCAGCCTGTGCCAGTGTTGTATTTCATTCTGCAGAGTCTGATGACAGAATATGGATACACAGGATTTCTGAATTACAGCGAGATGAATGCCAAGCATGGGTCATGAAACCAAAGATGGCTTTTTGGGGATCCCCAGGGGAATAATGGGAAATAGAAAGAAGCCTGCTTTTCACCATGTTAAGGCCTTATTTCCTGTGATGGCAAGTTTTTGCCACTCCATAATTACATGTATGGACAAAACACACACACACACAGTATAGACAACATCAAATCCTGAGCAGCCTCACAGCACTGAGCAAGGCTCAGACAGAGCAAAATTATTTCTGCTCCCGAAGCTGCACTGCCAGGCAGCAGCACAGCCATTCACCTCTCTGCCGACTGCACACCACCGTGGATGGTAAAGCACAGCAGAAGGTAGTAACTGCCCACAGCACATCGGGCATGCAAGCACAGCACCTTTTGGCTCAGATTTCCTGTAGCTGGGGAGCACCAGAATATGTCTTTGTTCTCTTCCACACCCGTATCTGCAGTCCAGCTCAATACCGGTTGGATGGGGTTAAGCATGCCCAGGCCATCAGCCTGGGGAGCCTGCAATGCATTTTCCTGCCCTCTCAACCTAAATATCTGGGGAGATGACAGTGTTTAAATTTACCTGTTCCTCCCCAAACATACAGCACTACAAATAAATAATATGGCTCGCTTTCTTTTAGGGGCTGGGTTTTGAAGGGCAGAGGGTTGATTTGCATTGGCACTTTCTAATAGTTAAAGAAAAAAACCCACACGTTAAAAATCTGTCATCCAAATGGCCATCTCATTGTTGAGTGTATACGAAGCCAGACACAGTAGGAATCTCGTGTTCCTTTTCCTTTTTGGCATCTACAACATGGCTATATCTTTCTCCTCGGTGACACTCCAGGTAAGGACCCCAGTTTGCAGCAGGCCTGCAGCAGCTTACAATGCGCTGAAAAGTAAAAACAAGAGGCATTTGATGTCTTCCTTTAGTCTGGGTATTTTTAAAGTTCAGTAAAGCTGTAACTCTAGATATGTCCTGCAACAAAACAAATAGCAAACAAGTCACCAGCCTTTTTTAAAAATAATTGCAAATGTCTTTGGGTTCAGTGGATTCTGGACACTGAAGCCAAACAAGCAGGGAATGCTGTGACCAACAGGACTCTCTGGCACAGCTTGGCAAGAAGAGCATAACCTTGGATCTTGCACTTGCTCGTTTCTGTAAGGAATGGGAAGCACGACTCCAGAAGATGACATGGGCATAGAAAGTGATGCAAATTCTTCAGAAAATTTAAAGCAGCTGGAATAACACTAGAAACCATGAAAATCACTATTGAATGTGTGGGTGCACTCCCAGAGAATTAGACTCTTAACGGAACACAGTACGGTACATTTGCCTGTGATGCAACTACCAGAGCTGTGTTTTGGTCTAAAAATCCAATCAACAAACACCTCAAAGTACTGAGCATGTTTTTGAGAAGAAGGTACAGGCATTCCTCATCATGCCAAGGCAAGTAAGGTTTGAGGCTATGACAGCTTTTGTGTGCCCTTACCTGACAAAGGTTTCCTTCAGCTTTAACTATTTTTAGAATAGCAACAATGGGAATCCAGATGACACAGAAGATAATCATGCACCAGCCAACAGCGGTTCCCCAGGCTGGATATACAACTGAGCCATAAGTGGGAGGTGAAAACGTGACCAAAGACCACACCAGAATTGCCTGTAAAAAATGGCAAAAATATTAAGAGAGAAAAGCAGATTTCCAGCTAACTTGACCTTGCACCATATTTCCAAGTTGGTTAAAAAAAGACCGATGTACAAATTCAGCACAGTTCTCTCTTGCTTTGTGAGTGCAAAAACAGTTGTGCAGGATTTGGTGTTCAGTCATGGCCAAGCAGTAATTCTGAAGCACAGGACTCAAAGACAACACTGATATGCACCCTAACACTTTAAGCACATCTGTGTTTCAACAGAACTTCATCTCTGGGTTCTGTTGAAATCTCCTGTAGGAGAATATATACGTTGCTGGATGAACCCAGTACTTTTCTCTGTATGTTTTATATGTTCCCACATTGTGTTATTTACAGGAATATGGGAAAGAATATAAGATTAAACATTGGCAAATAGTGCTGCAGAAATAAGATAGCTTAGGAACAGCATTTTCCAAACTGCAGCATGGAGAGATTAAAGGTAATGTGTTGGCCAGAGTGACTTGCCACTGTTCCTGGATTTAGGATCTTAATCAGTTCTCTCATAGTAACATAATCCAACCATCTACACTCACAATTAGAAATACACGAGGAACAGAAACTTGAGACACACATAAGAGGACATTAAAAAGTCTCAGACAGAAACAGCTGCACATCCAAAGAGCAAACCCAAGTCAGAGGTCTGTCCTGAAAATGGGATTTCCCTCAAAGGGGAAATACCTAAGTTTTCAAAACATTTTCTCAGTCTGAAATGGACATAATCCAGCTACTAAAATGGACAATCTGGTTGCTCTGTGTTACTCCTCGGAGCATAGAGCCAGCTCACTAGCAACTGATCTGAACGTCCAGCCACTACTGCAGAAGACCCAAGGATGAGCAGTAGGTATTAGAAAGCACAGCTAGCACATAGTTTCCTTCACTGGCGCACACACAGCCATACAGCAGGCCTAGGCATTCAGCCCTGAGTCTTCACATGGAAACCTCTGCAGTATCAAATTAGTAAGTTCTGTCACACTAACACCATCTAGTCATCTACACTCACCACTAACAGCACAGGAGTAATGAAAAACCAGCACATTCTCCACCACAGCCAGAATAAAAGGCTCTTCTTTCCAATCATCATCTCAATGTCTTCAATGAACCTGTTTCCTCCTGTTGAAAGACAATCATAGGGTGCATTGTAAAGCAGGTGCCTCCCTTGCAGGTGTGGTTGCTCAAAAAGGGTAGAAGAAAGGCAATGGCCAAGGTCAGTTTCTCCAGTTCTGTGGTAAGCATTAAAGCTTTTCAGCCAGTTAAGTTATAAATGCCTTGTTGTGGTAATTAATGTTTAATATACACTGTACCTGGGATTGCATAGTCAAATAATGGATTTTCAATGCAAATAATTTACCGTAAATGTAGATGACGCCTATTATCTCTAGGACAGCTGCGAT
>VZSC01017468.1:11549-33569 GCA_013398225.1 Steatornis caripensis | reverse complement strand
CTTGCTTATAGTTATCCCTATGGAGACCAAGGTCGATGCTTGCTTCTGCTGACTTTCTTGTGCGCCGGAACTGAAAGAGCAGAGAAGGGGTCACACCTGCGACCCTGCAGTGGCGAGGAGTGGGTTGGACAGGTGACCCAAAGCTGACCAAAGGGAGTATTCCATCCCATACGCGTCATACTCGATATAAAGCTGGGGCATCACGAGGTTCTCACTCTCCTCTTCTATGGCTGGCATCTGAGGAGGACTCTGTCTGATTCTTCTGCCTTTGATCCCGATCTGTACGTTCCTGAATCCAGCTCCTGCCTGCTGCTGCTAAGTACAGTCTGCGACTTTCCCAGGGCGTGCCCCGCAGCGTCCGGGTGACGTATTTGTCATCAGTGGGGGGCAGCTCAATATCGGTTTTGTACATATTTGTATATTTGTGTGTATTTCATTATTATTCCTTCCTTATTATTAATATACATTATTATTGTAGTTAGATTAAAGCTGTTTTAACTTTTCCAACCTGTAAGTCTCTTTCCCTTTTCTCTTTCCCCCCACTTTGGGGAGGGAGGGGTTAACAAAGAGCGTCTGTCGTTTGTTTAATAGCCAGCCCAGTTTTAAGCCATGACACCAGCACGTCACCTGGACAGTGGAAATGATGCTTAACACAATGTGGTGTGTTGACCCTGGCTGGGTGCCAAGTGCCCATCAAGCCGCTCTATCACCCCCCTCCTCAGCTGGACAGGGTAGAGAAAATACAACAAAAGGCTCATGGGTCAAGATAAGGGCAGGGAGAGATCAGTCACCAATTACCATCAGGGGTAAAACAGACTCCACTTGGAGAAATTAATTTAATTTATTATCAATCAAATCAGAGTATTGTAATAAGAAATAAACTCAAATCTTAAAGCACCTTCCCCCCATGCCTCTCTTCTTCCTGGGCTCTACTTCACTCTCAGCTTCTCTACCTCCCCCCCCTCTCAGAGGTGCAGGTGGATGGGAAATTGGTGTTGTGGCCATTCTATCACATTCTGTCTCTGCTGCTCCTTCCTCCTCAGGGGGAGGGCTCCTCACACTCTTCCCCTGCTCCTGTGTGGGGTCTCTCCCATGGCAGACAGTCTGTCATGAACTTCTGCAACGTGAGTCCTTCCCGTGGGCTGCAGTTCTTCACTAACTGCTCCAGCGTGGGTCCTTTCCTTTCTGCAGGGTTCAGTCCTTCAGGAACAGACTGCTCCAGCACAGGGTCCTCTGCGGTTCACAGCCTCCTTCAGGCATCCACCTGCTCTGGCGTGGGGTCCTCCATGGGCTTCAGGTGGAGATCTGCTCCACCGTAGACCTCCACAGACTGCAGGGGCACAACCTGCCTCACCATGTGATGGGCTGCAGGGGAAGCTCTCCTTCTTCACTGACCTTGGTGTCTGCAGAGTTGGTTCTCTCACGTATTCTCACTGTTGCCTCTGGCTGCAGGTTGTTGCACAGGGTTTCTTTCTCCTCTTCTTACACATGTTATCCCAGAGGCGCTACCACTATAGCTGATGGGCTCAGCCTTGGCCAGCGGTGGGTCTGTCTTGGAACCAGTTGGCATGGGCTCTATTGGACATGGGGGAAGCTTCTAGCAGCTTCTCATAGAAATCTGTGTAGCCCACTCACTACCAAAACGTTGCTTCACAAACCCAGCACACATTTAGAGTGCTCATTTCTCAAAGATGCATCCAGGGGCACAATGTGGGTGGCTGAAGTGCTCTGTAGGAGGTGACTCAGGCAGGACTGTGCTACGATTTCTATTTCTTCCTGCAGTCTAGGCTATTAAAATTTTATTTGAGAAATACAAAGGGGTGGTATTTGAAAGTTCATTTGTTAATGCCAGGGAGGCAAGATAAGTCAATGTACCATATAATTTTCTGCAAACACAAGCTGAAAGGTAAGAAGCAAAAAACAACTGTTTGAATTTGTGAAAGCTGACAAAGAAAACCAAATGAGCAAGGAAGAACTGTGGTCAGCGTTTAGAAGAGGACAGCAGTCCTAGCATCTGACAGCATTTAATTTCAACTAATGACCAGGCTACTCATACAAGTTACAGTATCTTGGGAATAAAATGTCAAAGAAAACAGCAAACTCTTGCTGAACAGAGGTTTTGTAATAAATACGTTCATATATCTGTAACTCATCTAGTGCTATAAAAAGGTAGTCACTTCATCGGCTTTGTGTCTTTGACACACTTGATTATATCCAATCCCACACACTTCCTCAATTGCTAAGAGCTTAAAAGACTGCCTCAAGATCAGACTGAAGACAACTGTCAGCATCTGCCAATAGTGAAGAAATATTTCAAAATACAGAGATTTTGTTAGCAAGAGAAGGTATTTTAATGAGAAAAATACTGTAAGGTCATAGTTTCATGGTTACTTAGTTTAGAATAATTCAATATAATGTTATCAAATTATCAAAAAGTAATGCATTATCAAAATATTGTGTACCTGTGCCTACATGTGAATACAAAATTCTGCGTTACAAGTGCAGACAGTGTTTCTGTGCAAACTAAGCAAGCAGCAGAATAACATGAATTTTTAAGCTTCGTGGGTGCAAGCACAAGTACCAATTTGCAGAATAAACTACTGAAACAGATTACTTAAATTATGGTTTTTGTTATTTGTTGCTCGTGTTTTAAGATGATATATCTAACAAAACCTGACATCACTATTATTTGATTTATTATGGATGTAATTCAGGAATGAATAGAACAGCATGCTATGTATCCATGCTTGGGTTCCCTCATTACAAATCCATTAGAAACTAGCCAAAGGAAAATAATAAATTTGCATGAAAAATGGCACTTTGATATGTTCTAGTAAATGCTTGCTTCAGGAACTTTGGATGGTCTGTTTGGATGCTTATGTAAGCCTTCTTCCACCTGCCACTGCTCAAAAAATTGACTTTTCTTTTAATCGAATATCTAATTGTCTTCATTTCTGGCAATACAGAAATACTGGAGCTTTATTTCCTTGGTGCATTCTAGTATCTTTAAATTCTAACAAGATGGGATGAGAAGAAATTCTTGGAGAGAGCCTTTTTAAATAAAAAAACCAATCCTGTTTCAAATAATTATATGTAGCTTAAATGTAGAAATAAAGAAGTACTTTTGAACATTTTGTATCCCCCACTGAAAATACTTTTTAAATGAAAAAAATGCTAGGTCATAGTTTTAGATTTATGACCTCAGTTCAATACAATACCTTGGCACAAAACTAACTTTAAGTATGTGAGCAGTCCTCTAAATTGAATTATTCACATTTCTAAATTAGATATGTACATAAATAATGAGTACATTAAGATTACCAGAGAAATGAAATCAATCACTGACAATCAATCCAGTCCCCATAAAAGTTAGATGCAGAGTCTGCATCTTTTTTCCATGTTTCTTATATTTCCAAAACTTATTTTAATTTATGAATAAAATCTAATACCAATATATGAAACAGATGCAAAAATGGTAAAGGAAGACAGATCAAGTGCTATCCATTCCCATTTTCTTTTATTGCCTGAAAATAATATTTTCCCTTAAAGAAATCATTCAAAAGAAAAACATTTTACTGCATCTCTATTAAGCAGAAATGAAAATCCTAGAGTGAAAATTTCTTACTATCCCTGGTCATGCTTTGCCATGATACATGATCTGTACTCCATGGAGGGTGTTCTTCATGAACACAAGCTTCCTGTTAGGTTTTCATTAACCTAGGTACCGCAGTCTTCCCAAACTCCTATGTTTCTGAAAGGGGAATAGTTATATGAGGAACTGCCGTGGAAATCTCACATTACAGATCTTTTATTCTATGCATTTCAAAGAAACTTCAGGCAGAGAGATATATTTATCTCATATTTGTTCCATGTTTTATGACATGCATAAGCAACACAGACACATGTACAAACTAACTGTGACCTCAAAATTCTGCATTTAACTGAAAGAACAAGTATTCAAAGGTCAGCCAGCTACAATCTGTACTGAAATGGATTCCAAACAGTGACCCTGTCTGGAAAAAGTAATAGAAGATTGATGTCCCTACTGTTAGCATATCAAGGTGGTAAAGAAACTGATAATTGATCATCATCTGTCAGATGCTTACATTTGAAGGATATGTGGGTCCCAGTCAGCAAATGCAGAATCTTCCTTCTAGCATTTTTCTGTTGTTGCTTAATATTGATAAAACAGTAGCTCTTGGATCAAGTACCAGGATTGGAGGCAATACATCAACATACAGAAAACAGTGAAAGACTTTTCAGTCCTAAGGCTAATTTTACGGTACCTCTGATAGGAAACATTTTTGATCTCCATGCACTTGCTTGTGGATTTTCTGTCCTATGCCTCGCTATAAAAGGGGAGGGGGAAAGCTAGGATCTCTTTCTCACTCCTATCTATAACCATCTTCATCATCACAGGTCTGTCAAGTTTTTTAACTGGTTACAGGTGAGTTTTTATCTGTTTGGCTGCTAAACTGGCTACCTGATTCTATGACGCCCATAACGCTCTGCTTTGCCATCATCACTCTTTGCAGGCCAGCTCCCTGCCAGGCCCATTGCCGTGGCATGATCCTGTTATGACCCAGAGAACGGAGGCAGGTCCTGCCCCTAGCCCATATTGCTGGTGGTCAGTGTCAGCCATAAGCATGCCCCATTCTGTCTGATAACTTGCTTTCCCCATTGGGTTGCAGGGCAGATGGGCACCAGTTAGTGAGAGGGAGAGAGCGGCAGAGTGGGAAATGGGGGGAAAAAACTGTGAAAAGCTGGGAGAAAAAAACTAGCTTGGAGGTCAATGTTCATTATTTGGCTGCTCTTGCCAATGAACTTACTGCACAGAATTAGATTAGAATAAATAAACAGAATACAAATCAAAAAACTAAAACAATTAGAGTAAACAACAGGCAGGAATACACACTCCATGAGCACTGATCATTCTTTTATTCATGAAAATATTCATCCTCCAGAAGATACACAACTACTCGTCACATGCTGTGATTAGTTAATGCATCCCGGGTCTCTATTCCTTCAGATAAACTTGCAGTGCTTTTAAGGAATAACAGCATCCCACAGCATACTCTAACTGTAACATGGTAAATGCTGAGCAGAAGTAGGGTGAGGTATTAAAACTAGACAGCACAGCCCCCAGCATAACCACAGCAAGAAAAAAGCAAGAGATACATCAGATAAGGGCAAATATGCCAAGCTGCACCAGGACAGCAAAGGAAGGGTGACTGTGGACTCAGCAACAGAATGAAAACAAGGTAGTGCTGCCCAAGGAGGAAGGACCTAGGTTGGGAAGATGGGAAAGAGAAGGGTCAGGAAGCACAAAAGGGAAGGAGAGCAAAGCAGGAGAGGGATTTTGCAGCACCGTAGTGTCTTGCTACTGTCCCAGATGCACAGCAAAAATTCCCCTCTTTTGTCTGTTTTCAGCCTTTGAGACAAGTGGGAATCTTAAAAGCTTGTGGCTTTGTAAAGATTAAGCATTAAGTCGCTAAGTGCCCCGTGCTAAGCCCGCTCATGTGGTGACAGAGTGGTCTCCAGAGCCTTTTCTCTACCTGCCCAAAACTGAGACGGTGTACAGCACTGTAGAGTAGGTCAGTGCTTTTTGGTGCCAGCTTGTTCATTACTGCAGTCACTGTGATGCACCTTTCCTCTAGTCTACAACCAACATGTATTAGCAAATACTCAAGTGAAAACTGGAAGAGGGTAGGTGATGTATGATGGATTTAATACTGGTCTCACCATGCCTAGAGACTGCAGATTGCTTGCTACTTTATGAAAAGACTATCAGGTAGAGCCTGAGGTAAGAGCAAATTAGAGCAAATAGTTTTAGAAATAAATGTCAAATCACAAAATCCGTTTGGCCTCCAAACTGCAAAAAAATGGAATATAATCTAAATGTTGCTTTGCCCTAACACAGCTTTGCAAACGGAAGATTATTGTGCTGTTAATGCAAGAAAATAGCAATGTGTCAAATTCAGGGCTTTGAGCAAATTTTCTCATACATTTCAGAAAGAGTGAGGAAAACTTCCCCAGTGTGAGTCCATGAAATACATTGTCTTGTACCTCTTGCTTTGTTCTATTAAACCAAACATTCAAAAATAATATCATTCCATATTTTCTATTTTAAACATAATGAGTCAAATTTTCAAGTGAAATCAAAAGGGCATTTGCAAAAAAATACGGAACAATTAAGTGGCTAATTTTTTTCAGTTACCTTGACAGTGCCTACATAGCAGGTATTTCCTCTTCCAGATGGGCAATTATACATCACACAGATACAGAAATGCAGCTGATTTTATGCAGACTGCAACTCTTGGGGATTTGTTGCCTTTCTGATAACTAGAAACAAAAGGTATCATAAAAACCTGTCTCTCCACTCCTTCTTTACTATTAAATCCATACATGACTTTACCATTTCAAATTTCTTCTGAAATCAACTTTGGATCTGGCAGTTTCTACCAGAAATTTAATTGAAATAAGAATTTGATCCATTAAAATTAGTTTCTCAGAAACTCTACTGAAATTACTGCCGGGTCCGTGATTCTCACCTATACACTTCCATGCAGAACCTTCTTTTTTTTTCCCTGAAGGGGTTTCTGCAATTTTACTTGATACCCATTGATCAGAGTGGTACTGGGCTTTACAAAAACCTGTAAATAATGCTACATATTGTTGAGCAACAGCTTCTGGTACAATAAGCCCATTAGCCCTGCAGCTGCTGCAGCAGATGCAGCACATGCACTCTCACACTAAGCAAGGCTTTCTTAAAATGCTGTGAGGGCACATGGGGATGGCATGGCTCATGCTCCACACCTGGGGCAGGCAGCAATACTCCAAGTCCTAGGTACCCTCTTTGGCTTCCTGATTGCTCCCGAGGATGCTGGTGCTGCCATCCTCACCTCTCAGCACAAGGATGTTATATGTCTTGCAGGGAGTACTGGGAATCACCTCCTTCTGAGAAATAGCATCTTTCAAGAGAGTTTACAAGCCATCAGAAGAGTTTTGTTTCTGCCTCGGTTGCTCTCCATTCCACAGGGTCCTTCCTGTGCCATCTCCAACCTCTCCAGGCTACAACAGCTTTCTGACCACTAACTGCACAGAGAATCCTCTTGTCAAACATATTTTCAGTTTTTCAGAGAGGCAGAATTGGCCCATTTTCTCAGGAAAGGTGTCTCTCCATGCATCATTCCTATGGCAAGTGTTTGCTTACACCATATAGGTGAGTCGGTAACTCAGTTATCCTCTTTCCTCCCCAAAAGCTCATTTACAATTAATCATTAACAATGCAAGGGCCAAGATGGGGCAAAGGCTCTCAGAGCTTCTCTACCTGGCTGTGGAGCCTCTGCATGCCTGTCCTTCGAGGGGAGGAGGGAAATGGCAGTGCTCCCGTTCTCAGGTGAAGGCAGGCACTGGAGGGCTATGAGCAAACACTGACGCAGCCTTGGGCTATTCTCACAGCAGCTGGCATGGAGCAGTCTGCAGAAGCAGAGACAGAGCTTGGCCCAGGAGCAGGTTCAAGTTTCGCCCTTCTGGGCAATAAACACTCAGCTCCAGATATAGGAAAGCCTTTTGAAGGATTTCCAGAAACTAAATGCATAAATAATGTACAGCAGTAGATTATCAGAGCAGGTGGCAGACACATAATAAAGATCTGGCAGAACTCAATTCTACATTGGGATTGCTGGGGCTTTTCTGAGAGTGTTCCTTCTTCCTCCAGTATTTCAAAATTGCTTTACATTATGGTCCTTGCTTCACAGATTTGCCACTGTCCCCTGATATTGTAAAGGAGAGAATAATGTATATTTTAAAAATGTATTTCTACTTAGACATCTAAGGAGTACCAAGAGCCAGAACGAAATCTACTGCCCAGCCCCTATACTACCAGCCATTTCTAGAGCTGACAGTTTTTAGGGGCAGAGAAGCGCAGGGAAGATGAAGCTTAAGAATTACTAATTGGTGCAGATACAGTTGGTAAAATATGCTGAAAGTCTAAGTGGCAATATTACAAAGCAGATCGATTTTGGTTTATGCTGATTGCAGAATCATTTCCCAAGGTTTTCAGCCACTGATTCCTGCCTGTGGTAAAACGCACTGTGCTGTCTCTTGCTGCTGCAGCTCCAAGTAATCTGGAGCACCCAGGCACGTGGCACCCAAGAAAGCAAGCAGAGGCCTGAGAGCAGGGAGCTGATTTCTTCTCCCAGGTGGAAAAAATACAAGGAATTCTTCACTTGGGTGAAAGTCAGAGGTGGGAGCCAGTGCCTAGCAGCATTGCTCTGAAAACTAGGCAGAAGGTTTAAACAGTCACTTTTATGCATTTTTACAGCCTTTGGTTTTTTTTTCTCTGCACTGTCAGATTTTTACAGCACCAGGATTTCCCCAACACTGTGTGATACTACAGCAGCAAGTTCTGCCAGAGGATTTGCTTGAAAGCAGAAGGAAGAAAGAGGGCGGTGCTCTTCAACTTCATGTCTGGGAACAAGCAGTTTATAAGGTCTGTATATTTAACGTATCTTGTGTTGTTCCTGCATAATTCCAGCCTTGCTTTGGAAGCAAATACATGACTGATCATCAAAGTTGTGTTCAAAAGTTTCCATTTCTTGACACCAGCTGACATTTTGTGAATTATTTACAGTGAGACACTGCAGCATGCATTACATCCCTCCTAAAAGCTTAACTCTTCAAAGCGGCCATCTGGCTTTCCTGACATTGGAACAGCTCATCCAAAGACAGGATGCAAGAGCCAAAGTCACCCTGTGGTCCCTGAAACCAATTGCTCCCATTTTATCCATCTGCAGAGACTCAGACAATGTACATTGAGGCTTTCAAAATGAGTGAAATCCTAAGGCTACGTTTTTTTCTTAAGTATCTGATCAGGAAAATGTCGAGCTCACAGTGGGAACCTCTGAAAGACTAACAGATTCTGGTTCTGCTGTGAACATCTTCCTCACCATCTGCAAAGCTTCAAAACTGCCATGCTAAAGAAGACACAGCCCACTTCAGCAGACCCCCACAGTCACGCTGCAAAATGACTTCCAGGAAAAGATGGTGAGCTCCTCTGGGACACGTGGACAGCACCGCCATGTGAGATACCAGAACACTTGTCAAAAGCAACAGAAACCCAAAGGTTGTGTGCTGAGACATGGCACAAAGTGAGGTCATCTATCCAATGGGGTAGACAGGGGTTGAGGTCTAGGACCCTAGTTCCTTGCAGCTCTGTCCAGCAGGTTCTGGGCCAAGTCTGGGAGCAGCTGAGCTCCCCATTCCTATTCACAGCAACTCCCCTATAGACTCAACATGAATATTACCTTGGTAAATGTGGCTGCACATCTCCTTGTGTGTCTCACTGGTATGGATCATAAACATAAACCCAGTTATCTTTGTGCTGCTTTTCTGCAAAGGTAAGGAAAGTTTTGCATAGGAGAGGATTTGCTGTTAACACTTTCTCTTGGAAGAGAGAAAATGTATGAAGTTGATGCCCAAGCATGCCTAACTTCAAGTGCAAGCCAGCGCACTTAAGCACAGATTTCCCTATTCAGTGTGCGACTCAACTTCACAGAAGATTGCTGAACATACTTGACTTTCCCCAGTTCACTCAGAAAACCCATGGGACAGCTGGGAGCTGGACAATGAGCTCTTGGGTCTTGTGGACATACAGAACTCTTCCATTCTATAAACATAGGAAATCCTAGACTGGAAGACCATTTCATGGACATACTTTAGAAATACAATATTTTATGAATCACTTTGTATTACATGTTGATGTTTCAAAAATTTCTATGCGTTGCCAAGAAGACATGCTGTGCAATGCAACAGCCGCAAAGGACAATAAAGTCACATTGATTTTTTGGGTGATCCAGGAAGGGCCGAGGTGCAATATAGAAAAGAGTCATTTGCTTTCCCTATCTTGCTGTGCTACTGGCCCAGAAAAGCAGACCAAGGCATAGGTGGATTGCAAGCCCTGTCCTCTTGAGGTGAAGATGAAGGTCAAAGCAGGGGCTTCTTCAGTAGATATTGCCTGCCATATACAGGAATGTGGGAAATCAAACCACACATTTGCCACAGTAAGCACATTTTGAAGTATTGTTTCTTTGAATAAGATCAGTGCTTTGATGAATCCTCACCCTGTTAGGCTAGTATGTGGGAAACTACTGTGCTCAAACCATAAAAACTCACCTTGTACCATCTGTAAGTCAACAGCATAGAACTTCTCATCAAGAAGGTTCATCACAGCCAATATAATATGAAGAACAGTGTCAGCAATGTCTTCTAAAGACCACACCATGTTCTTTTTGCTGCCTAAGATGCAAGCACAGTCACTGTCACCACAGCATCTGATCGTACTTGCAATACTGTGCTATCACTTACTCATCAACCAGAGGGACTGAGGCATAGAAAACCCTCAGTTATAAGGGAATATCATGCACCAAGCTTCAATTTCAGACAGTGAATTTAAATCCAAAGACTTACATCCTTTGCAAACAGGCCTTTGTCACATTGGAAGCCAGCTCCTTGGAAAACAGAAAAGCAGGTGCTTTCTTAAGATGTTGCCATCAGTGCCTTGAACACAGTAATGTAGAAAATCGGTCACGAGACAGCAGTTTCATTCTGCAGGTGTCTGAAGGTGCAAGATACTACTTTACTCTAGGCCTCCTCTTCCTTTCTTTTCAAAATGCCTCCATTTTCCAGCTGATAGCATTTGCTTAAGTCCCAGTTTACAGTGACTAAAAGGTTTAATGGCTGAAAAAATGTCCTAAGGGTCAGAAACATCCAGCTTGGTTCAGCCCTGGGTCACTGCGTCGATCCAAGACTGCGGACCAGATCTTGACCTCTCTGAGCTAGTTTATGCCCCGTAGTGAAAAGCAAACATTGTAATTGATGCATTGTTTATAAATGTAATTGATTTTAAAGAGCTCAGAGCCTCTCAGATGAAGCCACTAATAGCAAACAAAGCTGTTATTGCCATTCTAAAAATTGCTGAAAGAAAAGTAATGCTATAAAGAGCAAAGCCCCACCTGGCAGTCCAACTAGAATTTCTTTTTGTACACTCCTTTTCAGAAACTATACATAAAAAAATATGACATTTATACCCTGCTCCAATGAATTAGGCAATACATGGAGGCTATACTGGGAACATAAAGTGAACATTGCCCTATATCCACACAGAAAAGTGCATGTGTGTGTGTACATGTGTGTTATCTATGTACCTGAACACACATAAAAGCACATGGGTGCAGCATGGTAAATGCACGTACAGCATTCAGTGCAGGTCAGATACCAAGCTTTACAAGTGTACGTACGCAAAAAGATCTTACTTGTCTTTATCAGTTTCACAAGCTTTGCTACCTACAGCCTTCTGGAGGAACAGCTGAAAAATGTTTTATGTATAACTATGCCACAATGTGGAGGCATATAATGGAAAAGAGAAAAAACATTGAAGAATCCCAGTCAATTTGGCCGGTAGAACATGCTGTGGTCTCCCAGGCATCATTTCAGACAGCAATAGAACCGGTTTAATTGGCCAACCATACACACAAAAATTTAAACACATTTTCTGTTATTTAACTACAGTATCTAGCATGTCATCTGTAGACTAGTTCCTTTCTGATGGAGCACAAGCTGTGGCAGTCCCCTATTTTATGCACAGTAAAACTCCTGCCTTCCTGTAGATCTATCCATCTGGTATAAATTTGTGTCTCTGTGAAGGGAAGTTTTGGCTCTTGTTTTTTTATTCATCTCAGAAGAAAACATAAATATACTCTTTCTCTTTGGGAACTGGACATGGACAAAATACGGCAATGCAGAAAAGGGAAAAGCATTAAACTCCAGCATGAGGGAGGGAGGAAAAAAATTTCCTACCATGTCACACAGCATACAACCAGACGTCATTTCACATCTTTATATTCTCTCAACAACATAAATACATTTTGCATACAAAACCCTGGGGAGAAATTACTAGAGAGAAACTACGTGGAGTTATATGCCAGCTTGCCACGTGGCTTTTTGAGCTGCAAAAGTGACTTTTCCTAACATCACACATCATGAGCTGTCAGAGGCAGGTTTAATGGCCCGAGCCCCAGCTGTTGCCACTCAAGAGAACAGGATTTGGGCTCTGCACATGTTATGGCACAGGCTGAAGGACCCTGGCAGCTCATTTCCATACAGCTGAGCTATATAAAGGAGCCCTACAACTTGGGCAACTCACTGGAAAAATAAGCTTTTGCTCACAAATGCAGTTGCACATTTTTTTTTACCTTGCAGCATAGATACTGGTAAAGTGCTAAGAGATGTTTTGACTAGTGTTAAAGAACTGCTTTAAACCAACTATTTATTCCACAGGCTTGCTAGGTCTGGAAATAGAAAAATATACCTGCAGTTTTATTGTACTGGTAGCTTATGGGGTCAGTCCAGCAGTCCCTGAGAAGCACTGTGTTGATACTGCTGGGCTAAGCCTTAGCACTTGAGACATACCCAGACGCTTTACTGACAAACACAAACATGCAGCCCACAATAGTACTGATTTCTAGTGCCAATGACAACAGCCTTATTACTAATATGAGTGCCAGCATCAGAAAGTTGCAGAGCATCTCAGAAATAATTCATACCAACGACAATTTGCTAGCATTGCCACAGTCTGCCAGAGGAAATATTTCAGGAGCCCGAAGCTGGCACAGGGGATGGGGACATCGCTTCCCCACAGTGGCTGTGCCAAGAGTTGCCAACACTGCCACAGCATTTTGCTGAGGAATTGATGCCTTTTTCCCTTTCAGGCAACACAGTTGTCAGCTCTCAGGGTCTGCCACCCAGACAGGGAGAACGAATACTGGGCCTTGTAGAACAGCCCTCAGAAAAGCCGGCCTTGGACCCGCATGCTCCCTGGCAGAGACGGATTTGCTGAGCACCCACTGAAGCTGCAGTAAAGCAAGGGGTTCAGCTCAAAACACATAGTGGGGCAAAAACCCTTGCATGAACATGCAGTTTTCTCCAAATTGTAAAAGGCTATCTATGCAAATCTTTTTCTGCAGATTATAAAATCAGGTAGGGTCACTGAGAAGTACGAAAAAAGTAAAAAGGTACATTGAAGAATGGCATTATATGTATGAAAACCTTTATGTCTGTCCATGTGTCTCACAGTTTTGATTTCCTTCCCCATTCCTATCAGTAGTTACACTTACATAACAAGTGCCAGAGCATGAGGAAAGCTGAATTTATTCACGCTGCTGTTTGCTGAGTTTGGTTTGTTTACCTTGCTGGGTTTTGTCCCAGCATCTGACAAACAATGCTGCAATTGCCAAGGATTCTAGTGAGAGCAGCAGCAATGCTCCTGCAATGTCACCCAGTGTGGCCAGTAATGGTTCTAATCTCATAGACAAGCATTTAACTAACTACTGCAGTGCCCTTTAAATCAATGTGCTAGGTACACACATTAATATTTAAAATTGAAAAGTAACATAAAATATGGCAAGGCTGCACATAAATAAATGTATTTAATTCAATGCAGTTACACCAAAGCTGAAATTGGCCTGCTGTATTGACTTTTGCAATTTAAAACAGAATCACAACTAACCCAGCTGCTGAAAGAAAGGAACAAAACAAGTATGTTGCCACAGGGAAAATATACCCAAAGACTGAAAGAATAACTGTATGAAATGATAGTTTAAAACCTGAAATACAAAACACGTATATTTGTGTAGGCTAAGCATATGGAAAGTGCTCTTGTGATGCTATGGCAGTATCTTCCTCACAGAAAGTTGTATGTTGAAGAAGGAAGATAAAACCCAGCTTATGGTAAGATGGGTAAATCTCAGCAATAATCAGGTTCACTGCAGCGAGGTACAACCCAGCAGTTTTGGGGCTTTTGTTTTAATAAGCCCACTGACCTTGGATTTTTCACAAGTGCTTGCAACTCAGCTCTGCACCATCTTTGTTGTATAAGGGCAGACTGTACGTGCATCTATTACCCCCACAATGAATGTCAGGAAAGAGGATTTCAAATCCACACAGCAGCCAATTAAAATTGGATTGGAAGACATGCCAGGAGACTCAGGAGCAGCCTCAGCTCCCTGCTAGTTACTGGCAAAAACTTTCACTTGTGGCCTGTGATTTGAACCATGGACCCACACGAAACCCCTACCCAAGTTCCCAAAGCGAACACATGATACACTAAGCGTTTTTACTGCCAGGCTTCATCAAGGGCTTGATTTGCTAAGTGCTGCACTCAGAGGGAGCACAGACCACAGCACAGACAAAGTACGAGATCATTTCTGGGCAAGACGGTGGCAGCCTGTGGACAGTTCTCACTTGCTTGCATGCTCAGCCCCAGGAGAGAAACCCTGTAAAAATCAGTTTGTGATGAGAACAAAACAACTCAAACCTTCTAAAACGCCTTACAGTCAATGTGTTTGGAAGTAAACCTGTGGGTGTCTTCAGCTTCTCGTACCCATTGCAACCCCTCGTCACCCCCCTTCATTACCACTCACTTTCATGCTTAAAACCTGTGAGTAGGTTCCAGTTTTGAAACAGTGAGTTACCAGGAGACAGAAAGCCTTTCCCTAGTCAAGAAATCAAATATTCATATCCAACAGCTATATTACCGTTTCACCTCCGCAAAGGTAATAGCTCCTTAATGTAAGTTAAACATGCAATGTTCCGATGTTGCCTTCCCTTGCCCCATCCAGAAGCACCATGCAATATCTGCAACCCCAAAAAGGTCAAACATTCCAGCTGCTCCAAAGCGTTCAGAAGTTAACTCACAAGAGGCACCGGTGTCTTTGCCCTTCATGCTGGAGCTTTTCCCTTAGAGACACTAAAAGTTCCAGGAACAGATGAGAGCAGGATTTCAGAACTGAGCAGCAGCAAACATGAAATAATCAGTGAAGACAACAAGGCAAGAAGCAATCTCTTTTAAGACTGGTTTAATCAAAATGAAAGATCTTCCCTGCCCTACACATAACACTTGATCAAGATGGCTTTGTGCATTTGGATCACATTAGGGTGAAAGAAGGAACCACTAGGGAGTAAACATCCCTTTCCCTATGGATATTTCATATCAGCATCTCTTGTTTTGCAGCTGTATTTTGCAACGGTCTAACCTGTGTTGCACAGGTTGCTTTTCTGAGGATGGAAATAGCAGTGGGTAAAAAGAGTACAGAAGCATCCAGGGAAACCAAGGTACTTATAATTTCAGATTTTGTGCCCCAGCGTTATGATTCAGTATTTCCCAGGAGACAGGCTAGTTATGCCTTACCCTGCGGCACAGGAGCAGTGATGTCTCATGCTCAGTGACAGCTGTGAAAGTAAAATTTGCATCTCTTTCATTAACAGCAGCCAAGAGGAATTATGTACAAATGGATAAAGGCACCCTCAGCCTGGTATCGGAGGCTAGTATTTCATTGCTTTTTGCCTATATAGTCTCCTACCTCCATAAAGACCACCATACACTCACATCTATATCCAGCTCCAGTAAAAGTTCCTCCACGTTCGTAATGCTGGGCGTTGCTCCTTGGCAGGTGATAATAGGAAGTGAAATAAAGAAGTACTGACACCTGGGCAACATAAAGAGGGTGGCCAGAAATAGCACTTGGCTGCTGAGAAAGGATAGCAAGCAGAGAATGAGAGCTACCTTCCTGCAGGCTACTGCTGGGAGGAAGATGGCATTACTCGTTGCATCCATGATGTCTCAACACAAGTGCTTTTTTCTCTGTCCCCTATGAAATTTTTTAATTTCCCTTGATCAGAAATGAGAACTGGCTTTTGGGCGGACCGTGGTGGTGCCAAGGGTTGCGCCCCAGCACACGGTTTCCCATCTTTGGCCTGTCCTAACTGAAATGGAGGACCAGAGTGTTCACCATGAGACGAGAGCAAAACCAGAAGAGATCTGGTGTCCACCCATGCATACCTGTGAGGACAAGGCTCCAGTTTACCCAGGACTGTGGAAAGCAGCTCCAGGAGTAGAGGAATGCTCTTTACTATTTTGAGCTGGTTTTGACTGGGGTAGCGTCAATTTTCTTCATAGTTGCTGGTATGGGGCTATGTTTTGGATTTGTGCTATGTTGATAATGGAGAGATTTTTGTTATTGCTGAGCAGCCCTCACACAGAGCCAAGGCCTTTTCTGCTCCTCATCCCACCCCACCAGCGAGCGGGCTGGCGGTGCACAAGGAGCTGGGAGAGGACACAGCTGGGACAGATGACCCCAACTGACCACAGGGATATCCCATATCATACAACGTCATGCTTAGCATGTAAAGCTGAGGGAAGAAGAAGGAAGGGGGGACGTTTGGAGTGATGGCATTTGTCTTCTACATTATGGGTCTTCACCATTATATGTGATGGAGCCCTGCTTTCCTGGGGATGGCCGAACACTTGCATACTGACGGGAATGAGTGAATGAATTCTTTGTTTTGCTTCGCTTGCTCGTGCAGCTTTTTCTTTACCTATTAAACTGTCTTTATCTCAACCATGAGTTTTCTCATTCTTCTTCTTTCAATCCTCTCCCCCATCAGACCCAGAGGGGAGAAAACGAATGGCCGTGTGGGGTTTAGTTGCAACCCAGCTGAAACCAGCACACATTTGCAAAAAGAATGTTTTCACCACATCTTCCACACCTTTCAGCAGCACTTTTCCTGTAAAAGCAAAGGCTCTCTCTGGTCATGCTCTATTCCCACAACTTGTCTGCCAGTTTAAGGACCCTCATGTGTGTCCTCTGACGCAGTCCCGTGCTGGACCCACCAGCACTGGCAGCAGGCCTGGGATGAGGATGGTCCACATGGTCTCACCAGGTCCACTATTGTGGCGTGATGCTGTGGCTGGCAGAAGAAGGAGGTGAATAATGCAAGAGGCTGTTGTCTCGAGGATATTCAAGCAGAAGCTGGGGAATGGAATGGGAAGCAATTTATGCATTTACTGTATGAAAATGATACCAGTGTTTTCCAAACCAAAGTTTGTTTTTATAACTCTTGCAGCCCCACATAGCCACACAAATAATGTCTTCATTCTGGGCCAACAGGAAGGCCAGACACCTAGCTTCTTCCATGGGCCTCCTCCCCAGGAGGAGCTGCGGCGCCATATCTGGGACTATCAGCCTCTCATGCACTTCACTGCATTTTGGACAAACTTCCCAGAGCAGCCACACACAGGCTTCCCACCACAGGCAGGGCTGGAGGTTTTCAACGAGAAGTTTGCTGTGCTCTGTTATTGCTTCCATCAATACTTTCACAGATCCAAAGTTACTGTATTTTTGTCCTGTCAAGTGCAGTGACCCATATTAACCTTCTTCATGCAAGTCAATCTACTTATTTCCCTCTGCATGTGCTGCCTTCAACAACAGATTGATAATGAGGACAGTTAGACAGGCATAAACCATATGATTAGGCCTTCACCCCAGAGGGCCCTACAGTATCTGGCCCACTTCCCTTTATCTCTGCATCGCCTTTCTCAAAGAAAAAGGAGAAGCAAAGGAAAAGACTGTCTTCCTGAAATCTGGCCCATTGCAGAGTTTTTATGTTTAGGTTAAGCTATGGAAGTAACTTCTGGTATTCACACACAAGGCTACAGTCGGAGATAATTGCTTGATTTTAGGCTTGGCTGCCGCATCTTAACGATATCCCAAAGTGTATTGTGCCGTGGGGTCCACGGTGCCTGGCATCTGTTGGCTGGACATGCTTGAGCACGTACACTTTGGGGGTGTTATATTCTGCATGTGCCTTTTTCTCCAGAAAAGGAAAAAAATTGCCTGACATGGCAACGAAACCTCAGAAAGAAATTTTTTTGAGGCAGAAGTGTCAGAGGGCAGAGGGAAGGTTAATGAATTGTGTGAGGCAACAGAAAGAATTTTCATTTTTTCCCAGTGATAGCTCGTCATTTGCACTGAAGCGAGTAAAAAAATTCAAACTGAATAAAGCATTAGATACCAGACATTAAGTCAGAACTACAGTGCCAGAGCAGAATTGTCTGGAGGATGAAATATAATACAAGTTAACTGTCTGATTGCTGTCAGGGCATCACTGATTCATAGGAAGTTTTCTCTCGGTAGCACTGCCCCTTTCGTTCATAGGTTTCCTAATTCAGCACTTTTATCAATGGGAAAATAGTCTCATGCTCTCATTATTATTTTAATGCACAGACTCGCACTTATCTGGCAAGGGGGTGGGGGGACAAAGAAAATACACCCATTGCTGCATAATTAGGCACGATGTCTTCGTACCAACACAAGTGATGCATTGCCCCACTGGCCCTTTTCAGTGCTCACAGCTTATGACTCCAGTAGCATGCCAAGGACAGGTGCTGCCAGGGAATTAAACCTGCACTAAATGTCCAGAGGTGGGCTAGGCTGTGCCAGGGTACAGGAGCTGCTGCCGTCCCAATGTGGGCAGTACCAGACATCTCCTCTCCTGCTGCTCACTGCTGGAGCCCTGCCACGGGTCTGTGCATGCAGTCACCAGCAGCAGTGCCCATAGCCCAGATCCCACAGCCTGGCACAGCCAAACACATCCAGCGCATTCAAAGTGGGACATACATTTAAGCCACTTCACTGAACCAAGATCCACACTCCCACAGTAAATGTGGTCCCTTTTACAGCCTGCATCTTTTTACAGCAGCACACCTGATCTCACCTACTGCAAACAATTTCATGTACAGATTTACTTTAAAATATAAGGTGAGAGCTTATATTTTTCCCTGAGGGCAAGCAAGATACTGAAAAACTAAATATGCAGCTGATAACACAGAAGAACTAAGAAGCCATGTTTGATGGGAATGTATAATTGTCTGACACCTGTCACTAAAGTTTTATCATACCAGGAAAACAGAAGGAAGAAAAACATACCAGGAACACCTTCAGGCTGGAAATACCTAAACCATACAGCTAAGTGGTTCACAAATACCACCTTTCATTAATGCTGTCAACAAGAAGTCTAAGACTCATCTAAAATATAAGTTATCCAGAAATCATTCATTAAGTAATTTCTACAAATGATCGTTGTTCTCACAAAGAGTTTGTAACAATTGTTTAGCATTCAAAAATCTTTTGCTCTGTTTCATTAGGCTAACGAGCCCACATCATTGTTTTGGTCATAGCAAGGTTTAGAGTCAGATTGCTGGAGCAAAGCCATTCATCTAATAATTTCAAAAACCACTTCCCAACACTGTTGCAGTACATTGGTATAATCCCTGCAGTTCTGCAGTGCAGAGCATAACCTTTATTTTCAGAGCCAAGCTGTGCTGCTCAGGACCACCAAGAAGCCATGGCAGCCCATCTCAAAGCCCCACAGCCTGGCTGTTGCTGTCCCCACCCTGGGGACCTCCGCTCGATGGACCAGCGGGTCTGCTGAAGCCAGGCAGAGGGAAAATGATGATGTCAATGCAACACCCGAGGGGTTGTGATTTGCCCAGCTGATCCCCTGAGCAAAGACTCCAAAGCTCATCAGATGGTCACAAAATAGGGGGGATAACACACACTCCTTCCCTGTGTTCAGCTATTGTCAAAAACCAGCAAAGACCAAAACGCAGATGTTCAGCTGAGGGGACACTTGCCAGACAAATGGTTTGTGGCTGTAGGGTGTCTCATGGCCATGTTGCTGAATGACTGATACACTTCAGTCATAAGACAGAAGTAGTAATATGTTTATTGATATAAAACAACGAATTAACAAACTTTGATAGTAAGTGCGACAGTGGTTTAACAACATTTGATAGCAAGGTGCACTGGATTATTCCCTGCATAGGGGATAGTGTCAGACAAACCGTCAGGGAGACCCTCCCATTGAGTCATGAGGTTCACAAAGGACCTCCTTGCTTTCTAAACTCCTTCTCGGAGAGGAGTCCAGGTGTGGCTGGATCTACTCCTGGTCTCAGATTTGGTCAACAGTTTATGTCTTCAGGATTATATATGCCTAATCAGTGCTTTGTATCACTTAGCTAAGATTTCAAAGTTTCTGTGCTTATTCCCAATTCATTTACCAAGAATCTGTTGCAGCAAGGAATCTCTCGATCTTGAGCAATAACTTTGCGAGGCATCCCTACTCAAGGGAAGATCCTGTCAGGCAGCCTGCTGCTGTGCAGGAGATCCCCATGGGCCTTGGGCTGGCTACTATANGGTGTGGCTGGGTCTACTCCTGGTCTCAGATTTGGTCAACAGTTTATGTCTTCAGGATTATATATGCCTAATCAGTGCTTTGTATCACTTAGCTAAGATTTCAAAGTTTCTGTGCTTATTCCCAATTCATTTACCAAGAATCTGTTGCAGCAAGGAATCTCTCGATCTTGAGCAATAACTTTGCGAGGCATCCCTACTCAAGGGAAGATCCTGTCAGGCAGCCTGCTGCTGTGCAGGAGATCCCCATGGGCCTTGGGCTGGCTACTATATATGGAGTAAGACAATTGACTTATAGTCACATTTGCGTACCAGCCATATTTCAGTCAGCGCATGCTCAGCTAGCCCTCAGCTGCTGAGCAAGATATGTAGCCCTCAGCTATTGTGCTGTTACCTGTCTCCCAAAATTCTGACTTAAGCCGGATGCTTAATTCTGACTTAAGCCGGATGCCAGGGTGAGAACCAGCAAGATGCTACTTGGATCTACCTGGCCTCAGATGATCAGAGGGCAAAATACAGAGCAGGATCACCCACAAGAGAGTTCCGAACATACCGGAAGCACATGGACTCGAATACTTCTGTGGGTGCCTTTGGCAGTAATTTTATTCTCTTTTTTTTATATAAGATCATGATGACAACCTCAGGAAAAATAACTGAAAAAAAGTGATGGGTCTTAAGAAAGAACTAAAGGAAGGCTAAAAACAAAGCAGGGTAAGATTTTCTGCCTGTTTCTCCATATGCTTATATGACAAATGGCATACTTTAAATTGTGAAACCATTTCTTAAGAACAGTTTACCTCATGAAATGCATTATGCAGCTTAAGTTTAAAAACAACAAAATTTTAATTTTAGTGACCATCTTTGGAACTGCTTTGAAAATTATTGGGAAAAGACATTATCCAGGAGCTACATGTTCCTCCACCATTAAAAGAAAGAGCTTTGCAGGATCCAAAACAGTAACTGAACCATATTGTGAACAAATATAAAAGCTGTGGTTACAGTAAAACATTTAAAGATCCATGAGTTTTGGCCGTGTTATAAGCTTTCATTATTCAGGGTAAATGCCAACTTCCCATCAAACAGGATTATAAAGAAACTTCTTTTCTGAAGTGGTTAATTTATGATTGTCCATTTCAGGACCTTTTCATCTCTGTCTCAAAGCTTCCTCAATCATTGCTAAATACTGCAGTAGATCAACAACTCATCCACTATGGCAATTCCCAAGCCTGTATTCCAAGCAAGTACATTTAAAAGGAATACAAAACCGACTTAGATTCTGCTTAAAGAAACTGATTTTTTGGGACATATTTAACCCGTTCATATTAGTAACCATATACTCAACCAATAAATTGTTTGTCCTGAAAGTTTGTCCATCCCAGCGTGTTTGTCCATCCCCTAACAAGGAGGTTATTTTCAAGATATTAGTCAACACTGAAATATTTGTTTCAGCTGAAGCTACTTTAGTAGCTTAACTAGGTAATCATATGGTAACTCACGTTATTATCAATGTAGTTATTACAGGATGCTTGCCTTGGCCATGCAAATGACAGGGAATTTGTGAGAGCATTCCTTGTGCTTCTGTCAGGGTTTAAGGCTGGGCTAGCTATTAAAGGGAGGACACATGCTCTCTTTTAACCCTTTCCCTCCCCAAAAAGGGAAGGTAAAGAGAAAAGGGAGAGAGGTTTATGGGTTCAAAAAACTTTAAACAGCTTTAATTGAACAATAACAATAAAACAAAATAAAAGCTTTATACCGAGTATGACACATATGGGATGGAACACTGCGTTTGGTCAGGTTTGGGTCACCTGTCCGTTCTGCTCCTCCCCAAAGGAGGGTCGCAGGTGTCGCGGGGGAGAGTGGTTAAGGATTAATGGTCGCTCAAAGAATCACCACCAAAGATATGAGGGAAAAGTGATTTTTAATATGAGTT
>VZSC01017468.1:0-11151 GCA_013398225.1 Steatornis caripensis | reverse complement strand
CGGGACAGAGAGGTACCGTATTACTTCATATCTTGGCTCACTGCACCAACAGGCAAGGTCATAGAATGCCCAATTATCCCAGCTCTTTGTTCTTATACGCTGATGAATGATCTGACATTGCAATGCTGCTTGCTAGTAGGGGGAAGCGGGGCCTACACCACAACAGCAGGTGTAACCCCTTTTCCATTTTTTCTTTTCCGGTGCATAAGAAAGTTAGCAGAACCAAGCAGCGACCTTGGTTTCCATGGAAATAAGTATAAGCAAAAGCCTTTCTGTGTACAATTCCTACCATTACTCCAGCACTAATGATAAACATCAAGGGTTATCACTCCTAGAAGCACACACTGTGTGAAAAGCACAGTTAATTTCAGAGAGTGAAGACTCTCAGAAGAGACTTGATTGAAAAATAAAATAACTAAAAAGGAAATTGGTTCTGTCCTAGCTCAAACCAGGATAGCATCAATCTCCAGTTCTGCAGGAATCTGAAAAATATGTAATAAAAAAAATCACACTTTCTTTGATTATTGTGAATTTAACACTGAACCCATGAAATCCTGCTGGCAAAAATGGATAATGATCAAATTAGTTCACCCTTTATTAATGCAGCTGATCATACAGAAATGCTCAAGCTGAATATACAGTCCTCTGTATAAAGCCCTCATAAACAATTCCCAGTGCTTCATTCAGTACTTTTGCCATACAAAGTATTAATTAGTGTTCTTGCATATGTCAAATATTTAGAAGACCTTTTAACTTTGCAGAATGCTATTTCTGTACAGGCATAAATGTCACAGAAAATGTTGCTTATTTATTTTACTACATGCTTATCATAGCTGGTTTTAAATTTCACCAAGTAAAACCCCCCAAAAGTCCATTTGAAGCCATTAATATTACATTTAAAACATAAAACTTCTCTCATTTTTTATTCTTTTTGGCCTGAATTATTTATAGATAAGTTTAAAATAATGAACTTTTATTTTCAGTTTCTGTTCTTGAACTGGTGATACATGGTCTTTACACATTTCAGGCCATTCAACTCCTCTTTATTCCTGAAAACCACTCCTCCACCGCTGTCTTTTTTTTCCCCATTAGTGCTGTGGTGCAGAAGTTGTGCTGGTTTGGACAATGAGCCATATGCTTTTGTTATACCGAGAACTACCCAGTAACAGGGCTGGTCCTCCTTGTGCAAGGACCCACAAGAGCTTTGCTGTTATCTGCCTTGGGGAGGTTCCAACTCCCATCATGTTGCAATAGCATGGAAAACAAGGATTTTCCACAGCAACAGGGATTGCTGGAGTGTGACCTCCAAAACCGTTGAAGAGTGTTGGAGGAGGGGAGAGAGAAAATAAATTCTTTGGGGAAATTAATGAATTATCTGCACTGCATTTTGTTATTTGCCACGTATCTGTTGTAACTGTCTTTACCACTTGGTCGTCAAGAGTTTAAACCTTTGCTCTGATTGCATAAAGTTGTGCCTTCATTACAAGCTCGCTTTGTGTGTTGTCCACATAGGGGATCCTGAAAGGCGGATTGTTTTCTACAGCAGCACTGACAACAGTCACATTTGGAAACAGGGATATATTTGCCATGAACTGACAAAAAGTCAGTTTGAAGAATGTTGGTGGCAAGCCCTAAGCTTCAATTGGCAAAAGAGTAGTCCCTTACCTTCTGTGATTGTCTCCTATTTATTTGATTTGTTTCTTCGGATGAAAAATCCTCACTGATAAGAAATTGATTCCCAGAGCAGAGCTAAATTGCTTATCTAAAATGAAAACTTCATATTTGAGATTTTGGCTATTAAAACTTTGCACCTCTGCTTTCGCACCTGTGATGCTCACCATGGAAGTTGCGCAGAGAAGAAGACTTGTAGGATGCGTCACTGGTGGCAATGTGAGTACCAGGGGCTTGTGGATATGGGCACTCAGTTGAACTGGCTCCGAGGGAAGGGTGCCAGGGAGGACTGTGAACACTGCTGCAGCCACCTGCTTCCAGCAGGCTCACAAGCTTTTGGGAAGGGACTCTCCCAAAGGTCAGTGCAAACACCTGCCCAGGTGCAGCAGCCCGAGAGCAGGGGCTCACCACATTGCACCGCTGTCCTTTTACACTGCTGCCAGACTGCCAGGCTGCAAAGACAAATTGGGGGCAGAGGGGGTGACTTCCACTTTGTGTGGAGGTCTCTGGTGAGGTGCAGCCAAGGGTAGTGATGGGGTCTCAAGTTAGCTGGGGGCATGCTTTGTACAGAAATAGCCTTAATCTCCAGAAAAGAATCACGACATCTTGAAAGTATTTTCCAAATAGTTCCTGCCTGCCTAAAATAAACCTCCAAGGACTAACCTGTGTAATTCTGCCTTTTGGCCTCTCAGGCTAGTTATATCCCATACATTTATGCCAAACTAAATACTGCTTGCTTTAAGCCAGTATTAGTCCAGTATGATGAATGCAGAGAGCAGACAGAGCGAGAATGACCTAAGGTTAAACATTGTGTATTTTTTAAGTGATCAGGTTAATCTGCATGTACACCTTGGGTGTGACAGTCACTAATATGCCATAGCAGTTCAAATCAACCCCTTTGAAGGAGATACACTACGTTTCCTGGAAGGAGCAGAGAAGTGATTCTGCACAGATCTATGAAGATAACAACAACTACCATAAGGCTTTACTGTAACTTGTCAACTATAAGGCAACATGCGAATAGAGTAGATCATAAAAGACACTTCAGCCTAGCTTCTAGCAAAGCTTGTGAGTGAGTTCTTGCTAAGAAATGTGAAAATGCAGAACATGGCAAAGTGACTAAAACAGAAAGAGTGAATTATAATGCTATTCATAGTCATTCCCTTGCTGATAAATTAAGTAATTTTTTTCAAGATTTGCACATAGCTGTATAATATATTTTGACAACACAAAATTTTCATGTATTACCTGTAACATAGTACTCCCTCTTTCAGCTGGGATAAAACTGGAGACTTGGCTCAGAGGCACGTAATTGGCTCTATGGGCACAGTTGTCTGGAACTCTGGAAGTAACCAAGTTTTTTTTCTACTTCTTATTACAGAATTTAAAAATAAATAATCCAAGGGGTTTTTTTGAGACACTGCAGTAAGAACTTTTGTATCTGCAGAAAGTGTGCTACAGTGTAAACAGTTTGCACCTGGACAACATATTATGTTTTGCAGATTATTTTGGAACATAACATGAAAAAACGCTTCCAATTTACAAATTAATAGCAAAATGGGGTGAAATTTGGTTCTAGATAATTGTTCAGTTACTAAATTTTGCAGCAAAATACACTGTAGATAGTGTCATAATTTGATCCTAAAGATTATAACAAATACTAAACCACTTATCTGCCAAAAGATTTTCAGAAAATTAATTTTATCAAACGTAAGCATGCAGAAATTGGCTGCAATGAGCATGAAATGTTGGAATTCAGGATCCTTCCTCCAGCAAGGAAGGTGCACAGCAAGCTCCCTACCCTGGACTTCAGGAGACCAGACTTTGGCCTCTTCAGGGACCTGCTTGGTAGAGTCCCATGGAGTAAAACCCTGGAGGGAAGAGGGGCCCAAGAAAGCTGGTTAATATTCAAGGATCACCTCCTCCAAGGTCAGGAGTGATGCATCCCAACAAGGAGGAAATCAGGCAAAACCACCAGGAGGCCTGCATGGATGAACAAGGTGCTCCCGGAGAAACTCAAACAGAGAAAGTAAGCCTGCAGAGTGTGGAAGCAAGGACAGTAGCCTGGGAAGAATACAAAGAGATTGTCTGAGCAGCCAGGGATCAGGTTAGGAAAGCTAAAGCCCTGATAGAATTAAATCTGGCCAAGGATGTCAAGGACAACAAGAAAAGCTTTTATAAGCACATTAGTGACAAAAGAAAGACTAGGGAAAATGTGGGCCCTCTCTGGAAGGAAATCAGAGACCTGTTTACACAGGATATGGAGAAGGCTGAGGTACTCAAAGACATTTTGTCTCAGTCTTCACCAGCAAATACTCAAGCCATAACGTCCAAGTCACCGAAGGCAAAGGCAGAGACTGGGAGAACGAAGAACCACCCACTGTAGAAGAAGAACAGGTTTGAGATCATCTGAGGAACCTGAAGGTGCACAAGTCCTTGGGACCTGATGAGATGCTTCTGCGGGTCCTGAGGAAACTGGCGGATGAAGTTGCTAAGACGCTATCCGTCATTTTTGAGAAGTCATGTCAGTCTGGTGAAGTTCCTGCTGACTGGAAAAGGGGAAGTATAACCCCATTTTTAAAAAGGGAAAAAAGCAAGACCCAGGGAACAACAGGCCAGTCAGCCTCACCTCTGTGCCTGGCAAGTTCATGGAGCAGATCCTCCTGGAAACTATGCTAAGGCACATGGAAAATAAGGAGGTGATTGGTGACAGCCAACATGGCTTCACTGAGGGGAAATCATGTCTGACGAATTTGGTGGCCTTCTAAAATGAGGTTACAGCATTGGTGGAAAAGCTAACAGCAACTGATGTAATCTACCTGGACTTGTGCAAAGCATTTGACACTGTCCTGCATGATATCCTTGTCTCTGAATGGGAGACATATGGACTTGACAGACGGACCACTCACTGAATAGGGAAATGGCTGGATGGTCACACTCAAAGAGTTGCAGTCAATGGCTCCATGGCCAAGTGGAGACCCGTGATAAGTGGTATTCCTCAGGGGCTGGTATTGGGACTGGCGCTATTTAACATCTTTGTTGGTGACATGGACAGTGGGATTGAGGGCTACTCTGCTCTCATGAGACTCCACCTGGACTACTGCGTTCAGCTCTGGGGCCCCCAGCATAAGAAGGACATGGTCCTACTGCAACAAGTCCAGAGTAGGGCCACAAAGATCATCAGGGGGCTGGAGCACCTATCCTATGAAGACAGGCTGAGAGAGTTGGTGTTCAGCCTGGAGAAGAGAAGGGTCCGGGGAGACTTTATAACAGCCTTCCAGTACGTGAAGGGGGCCTGCAAGAGAGATGGAGGGGGACTTTTTACAAGGGCATGTAGTGATAGGACAAGGGGTAATGGTTTTAAACTGAAAGAGGATTTATTTCGATCAGATGTTAGGAAGAAATTCTTTATGATGAGGGTGGCGAGACACTGGACCAGGTTGCCCAGAGAAGTTGTGGACCCCCTCCCTGGAATTGTTCAAGGCCAGATTGGACAGGGCTTTGAGCAACCTGGTCTAGTGAAAGTTGTCCCTGCCCCATGGCAGCGGGGTTGGAACTAGATGATCTTTAAGGTCCCCTGCAACCCAAACTGTTCTATGATTCTATGATTCTTCGCTCGTTAACACCTTGATGGGGGGCCTGGGATATCTGAGATACCTGCAAACTGTTGTCTCAGAACAACTCCAGGTCCATACAGACTTCTACTGTGTAAGTTATGCTCAGGTGGCATGTTCCCACTTTCCTCCTAAACCCTGTGGAATAAACACCTCAGTTTGAAATAGAAAATACTGCAATAGTTGCATAGTGATAACAGTTGAAGACGCTGTACTGGGCAATGACTGAGTCCGAAGAACCAGAATTGGTAGAAAATATTACCCTGTGTTTACCTCAAAATAGAGCTCAGTAGACTCTAAATTACAGCTGTAGATCTGGCTTGTGGGCTTTAGGCTGGTCAGCAGACACCTCGACCTTTTTCCCAGATGATCCCAGTAAGATTTTACCCACTGCAAATATTACATCTTGAGTGTTTCCACGAATTTGAGTTTAATCTCCAAATGCAAAACTGTGTGCTCATGGTCAAAATCAGGCAGAAACTTGCAAGAGGAGAACATTGCAATCCGCATCTGCTCTGCAGGATGCAAAGCACTCTGCTCTGTCTGATACAGCACTGCTTGTCACCAGTAGACATAGTTCATTCATTTATGAATTTTATAGACATAGGGACATTTTCCCATGCAAACCAATTTATGACAGGCTTTTTTCCATCATCGTTCATGAGATTGCTTCCAGTGGGCCAGTAGTGATGCTCACTGCCACAGCAATCACAGCCACAGTCACTCATCTTTTTCCCAGACTGAATTTTCAAAGTATGTACCTGAAGGGGATGTCTTGGAACAGCTTAGTCAGAATCAAATTTAGCAACTCACTTTTGACTCTGGAACATGGAGGACTTGAGTCAGCAAGTCTGCAATGACCGTGTTCCTAGAGACTTCTTCACTTAAAGAAAAGTCATGGACAGTATGATGTTTGAGTTACTTAATCATGACATTAGAACATCTCCCCTCATTTATCAGCAAACAGTTTGGCAAAGACCATAGCTGATGCGGCAGTTGCCCTGTTTGCTTTCTCTAAAGCTAAAGCAGAAAATCAGGCCTTCTTTTAGGCTTGTAATGCAATGACATTTTAGAAAAGATGACATTTTAGAAAAGATGCTTCTTCCCTGGCAGAAACACAGCATATCAATAGATCAATTTGTTTTCCTCAGAGGTTTCTGTTACACCTAATTGAAAATGGAAGTTTTACAGATATAATATCTTGCTGGAGCAAGGGGAGGAGTGCCTTTGATGTTGGGGGCTTTTCTCCTCTGTTGTTATTGCTTACAACCCAGTAATCAAAAGCTCACTGCAGCCAAATCCAAACGCTACAGCCAAGCACAAGCTGTTCTTTTGTTGCTACTGTGCTGCTTGTATTTTGAGATGCACCAGTGCCCAACACCATAGTGTGTATGCCCATGCGAATGCTGCCAGTGCCTGAGTCACTGAGAAATGAAAAACAAAGCTGTGACTCAGCAAAATGCCAGTCAAACTGGAAAAGGATATAATACGCAACAAAAAGAGTAAACCTTAAGTGACTCAAAGCCCAAAGGACAATAAACAGGGAAGAAAACCACCACTTTCCTACGTAAGGATATTCTTCATTAAAATGGCATCATCCATCACCAGCTGTTACAGCAGTTAAAATAAAAACAGCTACAAACACATCAGTACCTCAAACGCTACTTCTTTTTTCTTTCTGCCTACATGCACAACAATCTTAAAATAGATACTAAATGTATTAGCGCTTGGGTTTTATGATGTATTGTTCCTGCCAGCCCAAGATTTCTTTCTCTAAAAGCTTCTTAAGGTGTAGGCTTCACTTGAGCCTGGATTTGGTCAGGCTGTCAGCTACCCTGTGAAATTCTAAGCTTGGAGACTTCGGCTCTTTCCTGATTTCAGATGACATCCAGGTAGCGAGAGAGTTATAAACTTCCTCTTCTCTGGCCACCTTAGCAAAGCAGGAGACAAAGGAGAGAGTGGACTCATGCAGAGCATGTGGTTTATCCTTCCTCTCACAGGTCAGTTGGAAACCTCTGAGCCCGTAGCAAGCTTCAAAGAGAGGAAAGCAGAAACATTCATGATTGCATTACTTAGGGAGCTTCTTTTCTGGACCCTGAAAAAGCTGAAAGTATTTACACACACACCAGGAGGGTGCCTGGCCAGACCAGCCTGATGTTCCCAGCCATCGGCTTCTTCCCCAGCTTCCTCTTACCAAAAGTAGGACAGACCTCACCCCATGCAGCAAAACATGAGAACTTACTCCCATGCACTATCTAATTAGTCTCAGTGGAGAGTGAATCTCAAAATGTCAGCTCCTGAAAGCCATGTGGACCTATACCAACAGAGGATCTGCCTTCTAAAGGCTCTCAAGGGGACCTTAATTGAATCCGAGTGTGAAGTTCTTCATCACAGCTGCTTGTTCAAGGAGAGCTTGGTGTAAGGAGTGAATGGGGAAGTTAGTGCAAGGTTTAAAATGCTATGCGGTTCAATGGCTAAACATTATGTTTTAGGATATTTCTCTTTCAGCAGTACCCAAGTCAGGAAAGGGGAGCCCACTGTGAGACACGGTTGTTTCCCACCCACATACAAAGTGGTCTGTAACACTGGCCTCACAACTCTTGCCTTTGCTCACTGTCTTTTAAGCTATTATTTTTTGCTTCGAGTTTTGACTAATGGACTCTAAGACAACAGAAAGCCTTACACCACCCAGAAAGAGCACAAGAAAGCAAAAGCATGAAGAAAGCATTTATGGGATTGTTCCTTTATTTTTTGACATATGTTTTCAGAATGAGAGTCACATCTCAGACCTCCTCCATGCTACATCTTGGTGACACATAGCTTCCACCAGCCTCTGTTTTGCGTTACCAGTGGCCATTGCCAGCCATGCAAACCAACAGCAATTGCTGAAAGTCACAGCTGGGTTCCAGTCCCTACCACCCAGCTGAATGTCCTTGGATAACAGATCTTCAGAGTTTGCCAGTCTGTCACACTTTGCCACTGCCCACGTGCAGAACCACGATGTCCTTTTGGAGCTTGCTCAGAAGCATTAAAAAAAGACCCTGCTGCTGCAATCCTCATATAAAGCGTACTCCTTACCAGGAGCTGGTGCAGGCAATGATAAATTTACTGTAGCATCTGGCACATTTCCAGCTGCTGACCAGTGCGAAGAGTTTCTCTATAGTATCTCCAAAACACAGGCAGAAGCGCTGAGCTGTCCCTGCATCTCTCACTGTTCATCATCCACCCTGAGCAATAGGATGGGCAGAGGGAAAAGAAACCTGCTGCTCCGTCCCTACCTCTGCACTAGGTCCCTGCCTTCCTCGAGCTCAGTAAAAGCCAGGTGGTACTCAGCTGCTAATGGTGCACCTACAGCACGACTGTTGTTTCACAATGGGAGATGGACTTACATCAAAGAGCTCAAACCTAGAGGTGAATCCCCCAGAGACGATGGTGCACTTTGGTCTGGGAGCTTTCTCCCGTAGTGCCAGCAAGGCTAAAGGTGCTCTACTGCAAGCTGAAGCTACAAAGGTTGGCGAGGAGCATCCTGCTTATGAAACCAGATAGCTTCTCCTCTTTAACTGGAGACATGAAGGAAACAAGGCAATTTTTAAAAAGTGAGAGAGAGAGAGAGAAGGAACTTCAGTGCCCCAGGCAGCAGAACTAAAGCAGATGGTGAGATCTGCTGGAAGGAGGAAGATAGCCACAAGGAATATATCAGCAAACCATTAGCAATGAATACTGTCAAATAAATACTGAAGCAGAAGGATCAGTCTAAAATCAAGCGACATACTGACTAAGGCTGAAGTTTATAAAAGCAATGCTTTGTCAATGCTTCTATAAGCAATGCAGGCATGACAACTATCAGGAAAGAAAAGAGGTGGGTGGATAGTTTCAACGAGCTACATTTAAATGGATTTTTGGTGTCAGATTCCAACAACCCGTTTAAAATAACAGAGACCTATTACCTCATCAGCTAGTGGGAAATTAGCCTGGATAATGGCCATTTATGCTAATACATGCACAAATCCCCTTGTGAAATACAGAATGCCCACTCAAAACCTCCTGGACATCCAGGTCAGGGAACAGCAACAGCAGATGCTTTTCTTTTTAAGGCCTGAAGGCTCAGAGCATTAACAGCTAAGATTTGCTCAGGCCTCATATAAATAAGGAGTCAGGGTGATTTTTATGGGAATCATGCCCTCTGTTGATGCAGGCGAAACACTCCACTGAGATGATGCTGCTAGATGAACCATGGCCACTTTAGTTACATACGTTCTTATTTAGGAAAGGGTTGGTTTTGGTTGGTTGGTTTGGTGTTTAGTGATACTTTTCAAGTCTGTAACAGCTACCTCCCGACAACAACTGGGCAGGAATGCACTAACCCAAAAAAAAATTTTCCTGGTCACTACTTATGAATTTACCCCCTGGGGTGCACGTGAGAAGAGCATGGTCACATGTTCACCACCCTGTTGTGCCCATGCACCTGAGATAAGACAAGGGGTAGCTTGAGCAAGCAGATGAAAACAAGGCTATGCACTGCCATGTATGAGTTGCTCCATTTGCAGGGTTTCAGTGTCTGAATTAAAAAACAGAGTGGGAATAATAACAACAAATTAAATTCAATTTATACAATCAATAAAAACTTCACAAATTATCTGGATTTCAGCAGTGTTCCTTCAGATATTTGTCTTTTCCAAATCACGCTTCTAACAAATATATTCTCCCAAAAGAAATCAGAGGAGGCAGCAAAACTGTACTTGTCTTACCAAATGAGATATGCCATATTTGGCACACAGAATATGCCAATACGGCCATACAGTATATCCATGACTTTTCCCTTAAATAGTGTTCTTTAAGCAAGGATCTCTAAGCAAGCATGTTATCTCCCTGGTGTTTTACACTCCTCTAAACAAGAGTGTGAGAGCCTGGCTTGCCTGATGTCAGATGTACAATTACACCACCAGGGAAGCCTCTCCAAGCACTATTTTTGGCTTTCTGCCCTGTAGCCTTTTCTATCTAGACCCGAGTGTTGTGTTCATTAGGGAGATTTCTAGTGGCATTCACCATAAGCCTTTCTAAAGTCTCACTGCCTGGTGCCAATCTCCTCTTCACAGATTTTTTTTATTCCTTTATTCTACTGACCTTCACATTACCATTTTCTTTTTCTCATTTGTTACACTTCCTGTAGTTGTAAGCCACTCTATCCAGAAATCAGCCATAGATGTGTTATTTAATATCCTCAGATAAGGATATTTGTTATTTTTATTTTTAAAAAATTACTACAAGCACTGATTTCAAATCTTGGTGTAATTCTTGGATTTGAGTTTTGAGCAGATTGGCGGCAGAGTATGTGCACACACATACACTTGCATGGATAAAATCCGATGAGTTCTCTAAAGACTTGCTGTTTCCATCTCAGAAGTGAATCAGATATTTGTTATCAGAGATCAAGACATAAAACTTGGGGAAAAGCTTATGTGCTTCAGGCTTACAAACTTTAAAGCCAAGGACTCTGGCATCTGCCTCATAACAATAATGGCTGACGCTCAACAGAAAGGAAAAAGCCTCATAAAGATTCAAGGAACTTTGAAAATCTTCACTGAATGTTGAAGTTAAGATTTTAAATCGACGTACTTAGCCTGACACATTTTTTGCATTACTGCCTATGCCCAGCAAGTGACACAGTAACACTTGATTTCCCACACCTCACCATTTCACCATAGGAGGATAATATTCATCACTCAGCCAGCTTGGTGAGGCGGGGTTTACACTGAAAGACTCAGTGGGTGGGGTCCAAAATGGCAGTACTCATACCGTCACATCCAACTGGGGAATAAGTCAGGCCAACTAGGGCAGTGACAAATGTTCCTTAGCTGCCTCCCAA
>VZSC01017464.1:0-20671 GCA_013398225.1 Steatornis caripensis | reverse complement strand
CGGCACCCCCGGCACCCCCCCGCTCGCGGCTGGCCCTCGTCGTCTCGCCGTGGCCGCAAGGGCCGTCATGAGGGACTCGTACACGGTGACGCTGCCCGAGGAGCCCCCCGCGCTCCCCGACCTTCACAAGGACCTGCGTCCTCGCACCTCCATGNGGGGGGCCCGCTCGGCACCCCCGGCACCCCCCCGCTCGCGGCTGGCCCTCGTCGTCTCGCCGTGGCCGCAAGGGCCGTCATGAGGGACTCGTACACGGTGACGCTGCCCGAGGAGCCCCCCGCGCTCCCCGACCTTCACAAGGACCTGCGTCCTCGCACCTCCATGCCGGGGTCCCTGCTGGTCTCCACCTTCGTTGGGCTCGTCCTCAACAAGACCAAGGTACGAGCCCTGCGGCCGCCTGCAGCCCCCGCCCTCCGGCTTGCGGGGCAGAGACGGGGGCACGGGGAGAGGGCGCCCTTTGCCCTCGCCGGGGAGCGCGGGGTACCTTGCGGCATCCCCCTCGCTGGAGGATGGGGTGCCTGGCGGTGAGTGCCCGTCCTGGCCGGCCGTGGGGCCGGGGTGCCCCGGCGTCCTGCGGGAGGGGCAGGGAGCAGGTGAAAGCACGTGTCAGGACGCCTGGGTCGCTCTCCCAGCCCTGCCCCTGCGGTGACCTTGGCCAAGTCCTCGCGTCCCAGCCTACCCGCTGCAAGGAGGGGGCTCCTGGCCACACTAACCCCTTGGCAGTGTGACCAGACTGAGCGTGGCTGTCCCTGGAGCCACAGTGCCAGGGCAGATCTCCCTCTGTGGGGATGGCAGAGGCAGGGGACAGGGCGGGCAGGGTCTGGGCACGTATTAAGTCTGACTGCTGTGGCAAACCTGCTGCCCCAACAGGCGCTTGGCATGCGGACCCCAATGGGGCTGGACAGTACGGATCTTGTCCCTATCCCCCGTTCCCCGTCCCCCTCCTGCAGTGCAGCCTCGGGGACTCCCCAGCTGCCACCGCGTGAGCCAGCTCTCCTTCACTGCCTCTGAGCAGTGCCGTGTCCTAGATAAAGCCCTGGACGGGCGAGGGGGATTAGCTGGAGTTCAGTCATCCAGGGGAGGGAAAACCAGGGAGGGAGAGAAGACCTCAGTGCACACAGGCTTGTGCCACGCTATGGGAGCACCTGCCACCTCCCAGCCCCAGCCCCAGCCCCAGCCCCAGCCCCAGCCCCAGCCCTCCCCTGGGGTTGCTCCGGGATCTGGGAGGGCAGCCCATGTCCTGGCCTGGCCAGGCAGTGGGTGGACGCCAGGTCCTTGGGGAGGTTTGCAGTCACATTGGTGGGACGCTCAGGTAGGTCCCTCCTGGTGCACAGCAGGAGGTGCCCAACCGTGGCAACTGGACGAGCGGCGTCCTGGTAGGGATGTCTGGGGCACATTGGGGTATCTCCCAGGAGTTGCTGCTATGCCCGCTGGCACTGTGACCTTCCCTGCAAAAGGGGACCTCGGGACATGAGCAGCGAGCCCTGAGCAAGGGATGTAGGCTGTTGGGACACAGACCCACCTCTCCTGCTGCCTGCTTGGCTCTGTCCGCTCAGGGACCAGAGCCAGGCCAGCTCCTCCTGCTGTGGTGTGGCACTGACCTGTCACAGCCTGCTGGCACCCCTTCTCCATCTGAGCCTGCCCCCTTGCCTGGGGGTCCCCAGCCAGGGATAAGCGGCGGGGTTGCCTGGCATTTTTGCACAGCCATCTGCCAGCACTGAGCACCACAGCTGGGGACGCCCCTGTGCACTACGCACCGAGGGGACACTCGCATGGCACACAGGGTATCCGGCTGGTCCGGCAGAGCTGCGTGCACCCACACAGGGCGGCCAAGTCCCCACTTGTGCTGGCCCCCGCTGCGGTGGGTGATGCCTGCACCGTCGCTAAGGAGCACGTGTAACTGGATCTGGGTTATTTTGGGCTGCTGTCAGGGCTGGGTGCTCAGCACCTCCCACACGCACACCAGCTGCTGCTATTTTGGAGCTATTGGGCCCCCTCCCCTCCTCTCCTCCTCCCTCTCCTCACGCCTAGGGTGGGCAGCTGGGGTGTTTGCCTGACGATCCTTAAAGCCTGGTCAGAGTGGGAGGGCATGATCAGCAGTCCCACAAGCAAGACCCCACAGGCAAGACCCCACAAGCCCTGTCGGTCCCCACCCTGCTCCACGCATGGCTACAGGGAGGTTCGCCCCACCGCTGCCCTCTGCACCAGGCTCGCGTGCAGAGCTGGGAGCAGGACACCTGGGCTCCCACCGCTCGTCCCCACCAGCACCCGGTTCCCCATGCTGGGAGAGGGGTGGGCAACCCTGGGGTCCTCCAGACCCCTCCACGCTCTCGGTCTCTCCAGCAAATTGGCGATGCTCCCTGGCCACAGTGCCCAGCTGCTCATGCCTGTCTCTGCTTGGCGTGAGCCTGCCTGGCTCAGAGAGTACCGGGGGCCCTGGAATAGCCACGTGGCACAGGCCCAGCACAGCCAGGCCAGTGAGTGGCTCGGAGGGCACTGCTGGGCATGCAGCCCTGTTACCCCGGGCTGACTGCAGCAGGGCTGGGCTTGTACTTCCCTAGGTGGACTTTATCCTGCAAAACAGCCATGCCAAAGTCTGGGCTGAACTTGTGCAGGGTGTCCTGGAGGAGACACCCAGCATGGACAAGGTGGGTGGTGGCAGGGCACTGGGCACGTCCTGCAGCCATGGGTCAGGCACGGGGCACTGCCACACCCCCAGCTTCCTGGGGTGCACGGCTGGCAAGGGGAGGCAGCACGGGTGGCTGGCGTGGCCTGCAGCCCAGGGCACGGGGCAGCAGTGTTGCCAGGCAGGGAGAACTTTGAGCCCTGCACGTGTCCTGGGCGAGGGAGCTGAGCAGTAGCTAGGCAAGCAAGATGGGGCAGGCCAGCCATGACTTCCCACTGGCTCCTCGGCCACAGTCCTGCATTCAACTGGTGCAGAGAGTAGCTGTGGTGCTGGTCCTGCTCATGATGCCCACGGGGGGATGGCGCCTCTGCTTGCGCTTGAGAGTCTGCTCCACGTGGGGGTGCTTGTGGTACCATGGCCTCACTGGGCTGCCCACAGGCACGGCCAGCCTGTGCCGGTCACTGTCTCAGCCCTGTTCCCTCTCTCTGCAGAGCTCCAAGGTGGTGCAGGGGCTGACTGGCCTGCGAAACCTCGGCAATACGGTGAGTGCTTACCCAGGCACCTGGCTGCATGGCCCCAGCTCACACCGTGCTCTTCGGTTGGCACATCTGTGGGGCAGTGGGGAGCCCTGTCCCTTCACCTCGCCCCTGGCACCCACATTCTCACTCCGGCGGCTCCGTGCACCCCATTCCTGACGGTGCTGGCTGAGGAAGAGGTTCCCATGCTCTGCAGTACTTCGTCCCTATCCTTTGCCCACCCGCCTCAGGTGTCCCCGTGCCACCGCCTGCCTCCCTCTGCCTCTTGTTGCCATGGTTTTGTCTTCTGCCTCCTCCAGTGCTTCATGAACTCCATCCTGCAGTGCCTGAGCAACACCAAGGAGCTGCGGGATTACTGCCTGCAGAACCAGTACCTGCAGGACCTCAACAACAACAGCCGCATGCGCACCGCGCTCATGTCAGGTAACTGTCAGTCACCGGCACCTGGTTACACACCCTGCAGGGCTTCCCTCCGGCACGTCCCTGCAGCACGTCCTTGCTCCCCTGGGCCACCTCATGTCCTGCGGAACTCCCACAGAGAAGTCAGTGCTTCTCCCCAGCCTTGCCGGGGCAGGCATTGTGCTGTGGGTGCCCAGCCAGTGGGAGGATCGGGTCCTCTCTCCAGAGGGGACAGGGGCAGCCACAGGGACCCTAGAATGGGGTGCTGAGCTCTCCCCTGGAGGGTGCAGCAATGCCATGCCACTGGGGCTGGCCGAGGCCAGCCTCTCTGACCTGCGCCTCTGCCCATAGAGTTTGCAAAGCTGATTCAGCTACTCTGGACCTCATCCCCCAACGACAGCGTGAGCCCCTCCGAGTTCAAGACGCAGATCCAGAGATATGCCCCCCGCTTTGTCGGCTACAAGTAAGGGGTTTTGGTGCAGGGGCGGCAGTGGGGAACTGAGCCCCTGCCACCACTCACCAGCTGTGCCCCTGTGTCTTGCAGCCAGCAGGATGCACAGGAGTTCTTGCGGTTCCTCCTCGATGGGCTGCACAGCGAGGTGAACCGTGTGCTTGTGCGGCCACGACCCAGCACAGACACTCTGGACCATCTCCCGTAAGTGCTGGCTGGGGCAGAGGCAGTGGACGAGCCCCATGGACAAGCTCACGGCCTGCAAGCTCCGCCCAGGGACAGTGAGCACGCAGGTCCCTCTGGGCTGGGTCATGGCAGCTGGCATCCACCAGGCCACACTCAGTACCGCTCTGTCTCCCCATCTCTTGCAGGGATGACGAGAAGAGCCGCCAGATGTGGAGGAGGTACCAGGAAAGGGAGGACAGCCGCATTGGCGGTGAGCAGGGCTGTGGAGAGAGGAGGGCAGAGCTGGGCTGGGAGTGGGGCTGGGAACCAGGGGTCTCACCCTGCCTTGTCCCATCCCCACCAGACCTCTTCGTTGGGCAGCTGAAGAGTTCGCTGACCTGCAGTGAGTGCGGCTACTGCTCCACAGCCTTCGACCCCTTCTGGGACCTGTCCCTGCCCATCCCCAAGGTAAGGGGTTCCCACCGCCCCCCAGCTCCCTGCCCCGTACACCCTGTCCCTGACCCATACTGTGCTCCCACAGAAAAGCTATGGGGAGGTGACCCTCATGGACTGCCTACGGCTCTTCACCAAAGAGGACGTGCTGGACGGGGACGAGAAACCGGTATGGGGTGTGGGCACGGTTACGTGTGGGCTTGCCTTGGTGCAGGCTGGTCCCCTTTTCCTCCATGCCTGTGTTGCCAGGACTGTGAGCTCGGTGCCCGGTGGGACTGGCTTCTGCCCTCACCTTCCTGCTCGTGCCGTTTGTCTCCCACAGACGTGTTGTCGCTGCAAAGCCAGGACGAAGTGCACAAAGAAATTCAGCATCCAGAAGTTCCCCAAGATCCTGGTGCTTCGTATCCTTCAGGTGGAGGGATGGGGCCAGGGGATGCTGGGGGTGGGGACAGGCAGTTCTTTGCAGGCTCCTCTTTGTCCCTCGGCTCCTTAACATGCGTCCCCCAGACCTGAAGCGCTTCTCAGAGGCCAGGATACGAACGAGCAAACTCACCACCTTCGTCAGTTTCCAGCTGAAGGACCTGGACCTCCGGGAGTTTGCCTCACAGAGCTGCAGTGAGTCCCGGGCACTGTGTGGCTCCAGTCCAGCCCTGGGTTCCTGGCTGGGTCCCTCATGCTCCTCAGGGTGCTGCAGCCTGCGGCAGGTGGCAGAGGCACGGGGGGTGGGAGCCGCAGACATCCAGGGTGCTGGTCTCTCACAGCCCCAGCTCCGCGCCGGCATGTTGTGGGGCAGCAGCTGGCACAGCTGAGCGCTGCCCTTGCTCCCCGCAGACCACGCTGTTTACAATCTCTACGCCGTCTCCAACCACTCGGGCACCACCATGGGGGGGCATTACACTGCCTACTGCAAGAGCCCCGTCTCCAGCGAGTGGCACAGTTTCAACGACTCCCGGTGAGGCTGCACATGGGACAGGGGCAGCTGCAGGGTCGGGGAGAGCGGAGACCCCCTGCCCAGGGCATCCCGGTGCCTCATCCTCATTGCTCACAGCACCTCTCCCCATCTCCGCAGTGTTACCCCGATGTCATCCAGCCACGTCCGCAGCAGCGATGCTTACCTGCTCTTCTATGAGCTGGCTAGCCCATCCTCCCGCATGTAGCCAGCCCTGCCTCCCTGGGGACAACNAAGATCCTGGTGCTTCGTATCCTTCAGGTGGAGGGATGGGGCCAGGGGATGCTGGGGGTGGGGACAGGCAGTTCTTTGCAGGCTCCTCTTTGTCCCTCGGCTCCTTAACATGCGTCCCCCAGACCTGAAGCGCTTCTCAGAGGCCAGGATACGAACGAGCAAACTCACCACCTTCGTCAGTTTCCAGCTGAAGGACCTGGACCTCCGGGAGTTTGCCTCACAGAGCTGCAGTGAGTCCCGGGCACTGTGTGGCTCCAGTCCAGCCCTGGGTTCCTGGCTGGGTCCCTCATGCTCCTCAGGGTGCTGCAGCCTGCGGCAGGTGGCAGAGGCACGGGGGGTGGGAGCCGCAGACATCCAGGGTGCTGGTCTCTCACAGCCCCAGCTCCGCGCCGGCATGTTGTGGGGCAGCAGCTGGCACAGCTGAGCGCTGCCCTTGCTCCCCGCAGACCACGCTGTTTACAATCTCTACGCCGTCTCCAACCACTCGGGCACCACCATGGGGGGGCATTACACTGCCTACTGCAAGAGCCCCGTCTCCAGCGAGTGGCACAGTTTCAACGACTCCCGGTGAGGCTGCACATGGGACAGGGGCAGCTGCAGGGTCGGGGAGAGCGGAGACCCCCTGCCCAGGGCATCCCGGTGCCTCATCCTCATTGCTCACAGCACCTCTCCCCATCTCCGCAGTGTTACCCCGATGTCATCCAGCCACGTCCGCAGCAGCGATGCTTACCTGCTCTTCTATGAGCTGGCTAGCCCATCCTCCCGCATGTAGCCAGCCCTGCCTCCCTGGGGACAACTGCGCCACCCCTCAGAGCCAGCCCTTCCAGATTTCGGCCATTTGCCCCCCAGGTACAAGAGGGAGGTGAAGAGGAGAGACCCCGAGGTGGCTGCAGCAGGAGGCTGGAGGTGGCCAGGAGCAGACCTGGGGCAAGGACACCCCAACTCCGAAACGAGTAGGGCAGCCGCGGCAGGGCAGGGCCCGGGCAGCTCAGGCACCTCCTGGTCGCTGGCATTTGGTTTTTACCTTGGGGTACGTTTTAGCTTCTTTTTTTCCTTTTTTTTTTGTTGGAGTGTAATAAAAATACTGAGCAAGGGACTCTGCGGGCATGGGGCTGCCTGCCCCGTTGACTCAGCCAGGACCTCTGTGCCACCCATAGCTGGGGACCCAGGAGAGTCTCCTGCATCCCTCCTGGCCTCTTAGCACTCCCTTTCTGCTTGGCCATCCCAGAAGATTCGTGAACTGCTCCTGGCGTCCTCCCAGCACTTCTGAACCTCCTGGCAAAGGACCCCTGCCCTTCAGTTGCCTCCATCCCATCTCAGGCAACACATCCCCACCAGCTGCCCTGTGCGCACTCCTCAAAGCAGCCTGAGTCCAGGCCCAGACTTACGGACAGGAGGGAGGAAAACATTTTGTGGAATTTATATGTATTTATAGTGGACTTCGCTCAACCTGGAGCACCCCACCGCTTCCTGGCTCTCCAAGGACTTGTGCCGGGGGATGCTTTGGGTAGGTTTTTACCTGCTTCCTCATATGACGGTGCCTTAAACCATTTAGGGGAGCGGGAGGCCACTGGGGTTGCACAGGAACATCTGTCCTGCGGAGGAGAAGGAGGGGAGGACAGTGGCTTTCCGGGACCATCTGCAATTGGGGCTTTCTTCTCCCTGCAATCGGGAGCCCCTCTGGGTGCGGGGGGATGCATGTCCCCACCTGCCCTGCTGCTCTGTCCTCCAGCTAGCAAATGCAGTGGCCTTTTTAGCCTTCTCTCTAATTTATTCTCCTCCCCATCTTGCCTTGCCTGAAGTGCAGCGGGAGGAGAGATGGGCCCGACCCAGCGCAATCCCAGCCTCAGCCCGCAAGGCAGCTATGTCCAACCCAGCAACCCGTCCTGCTTCGCCCTCGCTGGCCCTGCGGGCACAGGCTGAGCACTCTCGCGCCATAGCATCCCGCCCAGCCCGGGGCATCCCGGCGAGGCTCGGGGGGAGGGCAGGGCGGGATGGAAGGGCTGCCCGCGGCAGGTACCGGACTCGGGCAGCGTTGCTGCTTGGCAGGTGGCTTGTTTACTGTGTAAGCAAGGTGGGCGGGAAGTGTCTCGTACAAGAGAGACTCATGCAGGAATAAATTTTAGCTTGAACACAGCGCTGTGTACATGTGCTTGTCTCTGGGCGGGCAGACAGAGGACTGTGGCTCCAGCAGCAGGAGGGAAACTGCCACCGGTGCCGGAGCAGCCTGCCCATGCTTGGGTCCAGAGGCCCAGGAGCATCCGTGCCCGGAGCTTGCCTGGAGCAAGGGAGACAGTGTGCAGGCAGCAGTCCCTGTCCTCCAGCCACCTGTGGTACGCAAAGGCAGAGGGAGCCTTTCTTTCCTCCTCCAACCCTTTGGAGTTCCCCAGTGCCCTAAAGCCCCTGAACAATGGCACCTTTCTCCTCTGCTTAGGGATGGAGATGGGGCAGCGAGAATGCAGGTGCTGAGGCTTTGGCACCCAGTGCCAGGAAGGTGTGAGGGAAGGAGGGGCACATTCAGCCCAGGCTCCTCTGTTCAGCCTGTGCTCCCCGACACAGCCCCTTCAGTGCTGCCCTGTGCTGTGGGAAGGCTGGAGGCAGCGTACAAACCAACGGTGCCTTTGTGCACCCAAAAGAAAGTTCCCCAGCAGGACGGGCTCCCAGCAGAGTGGGTGCAAGCACAACTTCCCCTTTAAGACGCTGGTTCTCCATTCCAGAGCCTGACCTCGGCATCCTCAGCTGAGCTGGATTAACGGGGTGAGGGGGAAGGGGCCTGCAGAGGGGACCAGGCTGCTGGCCTCCCAGGGCTCCCTGCACTCGCAGCACAGCGGGCATGGCCGTCAGGGCTCTACGGGGTCTGGTGCTGGGGCAGCACATTTAGGCACAGCTGGCACTGCCACTGCCTCTGCCCTGGTGCGTGGAGCAAGAGTCCCCACGCCACCCCGGGGCCGGTGGAGGCAGCCAGGGAAGAGTGGGTGGTGGGGCAGGCAGCTGTGCCGGGGGCCAGAGTGCACTGGGGAGGCTTTTAGCCAGGCTGCGCTGGGAATCGCCTGCCACAATGAAAGATTTCACCGAAATCACGCTTTGCCCCGAGGCTCTGGACCACAGCAAGGTAGGGCTGGGGGTGGGGGTGCTGCCTAGGAGTCCCCATCTAGCCACTCGCGGGTGCCTGCGGCGTGCTCCCCGTGGTGCCACGCACACTTGCTGTCCCGTAGACCGAGTTTTGCAATCCCGTCTTCGAGGGTGAGGAGCCTCGCGCAGCACCAAGCGCCGAGCACCCACCAGACGAGGACGGCACCAGCCCCGCGTTGTCCCAGGATGGCCTCGGTACCAGCATGGGGGTTTGTACACATGCCCCATCCATGGGGCTGCTCGGGAGCAGCCGTGGGTCTGGGAGCAGGGTGGTGGGGCAAGCTCCCCACAGGGCTCTGAGGCCTCTTAGGGGACCCACTAGCACCCCAGGGCCAAGAGGTCGGGATGTGCCCAGACAGGGCTCAGNGTGAACTGCTCCTGGCGTCCTCCCAGCACTTCTGAACCTCCTGGCAAAGGACCCCTGCCCTTCAGTTGCCTCCATCCCATCTCAGGCAACACATCCCCACCAGCTGCCCTGTGCGCACTCCTCAAAGCAGCCTGAGTCCAGGCCCAGACTTACGGACAGGAGGGAGGAAAACATTTTGTGGAATTTATATGTATTTATAGTGGACTTCGCTCAACCTGGAGCACCCCACCGCTTCCTGGCTCTCCAAGGACTTGTGCCGGGGGATGCTTTGGGTAGGTTTTTACCTGCTTCCTCATATGACGGTGCCTTAAACCATTTAGGGGAGCGGGAGGCCACTGGGGTTGCACAGGAACATCTGTCCTGCGGAGGAGAAGGAGGGGAGGACAGTGGCTTTCCGGGACCATCTGCAATTGGGGCTTTCTTCTCCCTGCAATCGGGAGCCCCTCTGGGTGCGGGGGGATGCATGTCCCCACCTGCCCTGCTGCTCTGTCCTCCAGCTAGCAAATGCAGTGGCCTTTTTAGCCTTCTCTCTAATTTATTCTCCTCCCCATCTTGCCTTGCCTGAAGTGCAGCGGGAGGAGAGATGGGCCCGACCCAGCGCAATCCCAGCCTCAGCCCGCAAGGCAGCTATGTCCAACCCAGCAACCCGTCCTGCTTCGCCCTCGCTGGCCCTGCGGGCACAGGCTGAGCACTCTCGCGCCATAGCATCCCGCCCAGCCCGGGGCATCCCGGCGAGGCTCGGGGGGAGGGCAGGGCGGGATGGAAGGGCTGCCCGCGGCAGGTACCGGACTCGGGCAGCGTTGCTGCTTGGCAGGTGGCTTGTTTACTGTGTAAGCAAGGTGGGCGGGAAGTGTCTCGTACAAGAGAGACTCATGCAGGAATAAATTTTAGCTTGAACACAGCGCTGTGTACATGTGCTTGTCTCTGGGCGGGCAGACAGAGGACTGTGGCTCCAGCAGCAGGAGGGAAACTGCCACCGGTGCCGGAGCAGCCTGCCCATGCTTGGGTCCAGAGGCCCAGGAGCATCCGTGCCCGGAGCTTGCCTGGAGCAAGGGAGACAGTGTGCAGGCAGCAGTCCCTGTCCTCCAGCCACCTGTGGTACGCAAAGGCAGAGGGAGCCTTTCTTTCCTCCTCCAACCCTTTGGAGTTCCCCAGTGCCCTAAAGCCCCTGAACAATGGCACCTTTCTCCTCTGCTTAGGGATGGAGATGGGGCAGCAAGAATGCAGGTGCTGAGGCTTTGGCACCCAGTGCCAGGAAGGTGTGAGGGAAGGAGGGGCACATTCAGCCCAGGCTCCTCTGTTCAGCCTGTGCTCCCCGACACAGCCCCTTCAGTGCTGCCCTGTGCTGTGGGAAGGCTGGAGGCAGCGTACAAACCAACGGTGCCTTTGTGCACCCAAAAGAAAGTTCCCCAGCAGGACGGGCTCCCAGCAGAGTGGGTGCAAGCACAACTTCCCCTTTAAGACGCTGGTTCTCCATTCCAGAGCCTGACCTCGGCATCCTCAGCTGAGCTGGATTAACGGGGTGAGGGGGAAGGGGCCTGCAGAGGGGACCAGGCTGCTGGCCTCCCAGGGCTCCCTGCACTCGCAGCACAGCGGGCATGGCCGTCAGGGCTCTACGGGGTCTGGTGCTGGGGCAGCACATTTAGGCACAGCTGGCACTGCCACTGCCTCTGCCCTGGTGCGTGGAGCAAGAGTCCCCACGCCACCCCGGGGCCGGTGGAGGCAGCCAGGGAAGAGTGGGTGGTGGGGCAGGCAGCTGTGCCGGGGGCCAGAGTGCACTGGGGAGGCTTTTAGCCAGGCTGCGCTGGGAATCGCCTGCCACAATGAAAGATTTCACCGAAATCACGCTTTGCCCCGAGGCTCTGGACCACAGCAAGGTAGGGCTGGGGGTGGGGGTGCTGCCTAGGAGTCCCCATCTAGCCACTCGCGGGTGCCTGCGGCGTGCTCCCCGTGGTGCCACGCACACTTGCTGTCCCGTAGACCGAGTTTTGCAATCCCGTCTTCGAGGGTGAGGAGCCTCGCGCAGCACCAAGCGCCGAGCACCCACCAGACGAGGACGGCACCAGCCCCGCGTTGTCCCAGGATGGCCTCGGTACCAGCATGGGGGTTTGTACACATGCCCCATCCATGGGGCTGCTCGGGAGCAGCCGTGGGTCTGGGAGCAGGGTGGTGGGGCAAGCTCCCCACAGGGCTCTGAGGCCTCTTAGGGGACCCACTAGCACCCCAGGGCCAAGAGGTCGGGATGTGCCCAGACAGGGCTCAGCCAGCTGTGCAGGTAGGTGGCAGAGTGGGGGTATGGCTAGCAGCACGCTGGCTCTGCCCGCTTTCCTCGCCCTCCCGCAGGCCGACAGCTCCGGGGCCAGGCAGGCTGGCGGTACCGCGCCGACTGCAAGTTCACCTGGCTCTGCGTGGCTCTGATGAGCTCTGTCCTCCTCTTCCTCATCGCCCTCCTGCTGGGCATCGTCATCCACCGTGAGTGCCCGAGCACGGAGGTCCGGGAGACGGGCTCTGACCATGGGGTGGGGGACACAGAACTGGCTCAGAGGGGGAGAGTGGCACAGTGAGGGCATCCATCCTACACAGGACCTCCCAGGGTCTGTGCATCGTGGGGAGAGGGTGCCGCAGTGCACAGGAGCAAGGGGGATCTCCTCCTTCCTGGGATGTGGCAAGGTCACTGGGCCTTGTGAGAGCTATGTGGGATCTCCTGGGACCTGGACACATGTGGGGTAGGGTGGGAGCACAGGACATGGGGCTGAGTGGACTTCCTAAGCTACTTCCCCACACTGCAGCCATTTCTCCCTGCTGGGGCTGAGCTGTCCCTGCTCTTCCCTGGGTACAGAGCTGACGTCCCCGCAGCCACCCGGCACGCCAGCTGCAGCCCTGCCTGCCCATGGCACCGCCACCACCTCCACAGCACCCAACCAAAGGGACCCCCTCGCCCCTAAAACAGCTGCCACCCCAACCCAGAGCTGGCTGCCCACAGCTGACACACCAGCACCAGGTAAGTTCCATGAGGGGCAGTGTGCCAGGACGGCAGTGCTGTGCAGTACTAACTCATGTCCACACCGTCGCCCTGTGCAGCCTGCGGCGGGACTCTGCAGGGCCCTGAGGGCTCCTTCAGCTCTCCCAATTACCCTGGCCCCTACCCACCCAATGCACGCTGCATCTGGCACATCGAGGTGGGCCCTGGCCTCGCCATCCAGCTGAAGATGGAGACATTCAGCATGGAGGGCACTGCCTCCTGCCTCTTCGACCGTGTGGAGCTCTATGAGGAGCAGGGAGCCGGTGGCATGGATCCTGCCCCAGCTCAGCGGGGCCAGACCAGGTAGGGTCTCTTGTGCCCGGGGAGTGTGGTGGTGCAGTGGGGAGGGGGCAGCATCTCTGGGGGCGAGCAGTGTCACCCTTTGTTGTGCACCCAGGTTTTGTGGCAATGTGGCACCCCCAACCTTCAACACCAATTCCAACCAGCTGCGCGTCACCTTCATCTCCGACAGCAGTGTGGCCGCCCCAGGCTTCAGTGCCCGCTACCGCGCTGTGGACCCCAGTGAGAGTGAGTACCTCTGCCCCCGGGCACTGCCACGACTCCTCGCTGTGAGCACACAGTGGGTAGTGCCAGGAGGTCTCCCATAACGCTCAGGGCACTGGGGCAGGGGAGGGTGCCCAGTGGGACTCCACCGCCAGCACAGCTGTCTCTGCCTGCGCTGTAGAGAGCTGTGCCTGGGATGAGCACTTGTGTGACCAGGGGCTCTGCCTCCTCCTGGGTTTCATCTGTGATGGCTTCCATGACTGTGCAGACAAGAGTGATGAGGCGAACTGCAGCCTGAAACACAAAGGTGGGCCAGCCACCTGCCCACAGCCCCTGCGGCACCCAGCCAGCGTGCACGGTGATGGGCAGTGGGAGGTAGGGACAGGAGAGTGGGGAAATGGGGTGAAGGGGGAGGGGGTAAAGCTGTATGTGCGTGTGTGTCTCTCCAGGGTGTGGGGGGCTGCTGACTGCCTTGGAGGGGCACTTCTCCACCCCGAACCATCCCCAGCCATACCCACACCAGCAGGTGAGAGAAGGGATGTTGGTGAGATGGAGGCAGGAGGACGGTGAGGGTAACGGCGGGCAGAGAGGAAAGCAACCTCCCACTGAGTGGGGAGAGCTGGGGGTGCCCCAGCCCATCTTCACGGGTGTCATCAGCTGCCCCCCGCCCTGCAGCTGTGCCTCTGGCAGATCTCAGTGCCTGTCGGCCACATCATCGACCTGCACTTCCACAACTTCAGCCTGGAGTCACATGAGGACTGCAGCTTCGACTTTGTGGAGGTGCATGACAGCGCAGCCACAGGGGCCACCAGCCTCATGGGCAGGTACAGGCACACCTCTGATATCTCTGACCCTGCTGCACAAGCCCGGATGCACTGGGCTCCCATGGCTTGGCTGGGGAAACTGAGGCATGGGGCAGGCTGGTGAGGAGGAGCCACCGGAGGACAGGGTTTGGGGGGGTGCTGGTCAGCCCTGCTGCCCACCCTGCCCACCCCTCATCCTACGACCCCGGCAGGTTCTGTGGCCACCAGGTGCCACCCAACCTGACCTCCTCACGCCATGTCATGACCGTCCTCTTTGTGGCGGACGAGGGAGTAGCAGATGATGGGTTCTTCGCCACCTACCAAGCCCGCAATGCCACAGAGAGTAAGTAGCCAAGCAGGGGTGCAGGCTGCCCAGAGGGGCTGTGCAGTCACCATCCTTGGGGGTTTTCAAGGCCAGACTGGATAAACCCCTAGGAAAAAATGCTCTCGCCCCATAGCTGACCCTGCCTGGAGCAGGGGCTTGGGCTACAGGCCCCTGGGATCTCTTCTTGCATGACTTAATCTATAACCCTATTGATGCTAGCCATGGGAGCGTGGCCTGGAAGGACTCACCTGCACACAGGCACGATCCATCACCTGAGGGCTGCCCCCAAAAAACCCAGGGAATTTGGGATCCCCCTAAGCTGGGGCCAGGGATGGTCACCTATCGGCCGTGGCTGCCAGGCAGCAGTGCTCTGCAACCACTCACCTGGATGTCCCCTGCCCAGTGACCAAGAAGAGCAGAGACAGGGATGGTCAGCATGGGAACAGGCTGACTCCCAGCAGGGAGGCCTCTGTTGGCATGACCCAGGCCATGGCCAGCCTGCTCCCTGCCCATGCCCGAGCCCATGCCCTGCTGCACTGGCCCCTCTCATCTTGCAGAGACCTGCAGCCCCGTGGAGTTCTCCTGTGGAAATGGTGAGTGCCAGGCACGGGAGTCTGTGTGTGATGGCTGGCACGACTGCCCCGATGGCACTGACGAGCTGAACTGCACTGGGGTCTCCTACCCAGCCTTCGGTGAGTGCCACCCCCAGGTGCTCCACTCAGCACTGAGCCCCCTCTGAGCCCACCTGACCTGGGAGATGTGGTGGCAGCTGCCCCACAGCTAACATCTGCCTGAGGCATACCTGGTGGGCATCACTGCTGCTATAAGAAGTGAAGCACCTCACCCTGTGGCAGGGTCTGTCTGTGAGCCTGTGGAGGTGGAGATGTGCCTGGGGCTGGGCTACAACGCCACCTCCTTCCCCAACATCTGGCTGGCCATCCCAGACCAGCAGGGAGCCGCTGAAGTACTGCAGGACTACCACGTGAGCTGCCCGGGGTCTGCGTGTGGGTCTGCCCACACCACACCACACCGTGCCACACTCACCACCACTCTCCCGCAGATGCTGATGGAGCTTGCCTGCTACCAGCACCTCCGCCTCCTCATCTGCAGCCTCTTTGTGCCCAAGTGCACCCCAGATGGGGGTGTCCTGCAGCCCTGCCGAGCTGTGTGCCTGGCTGCTGAACTGCGGTGCCAGCAGTCTCTTGCCCTCCTTGGCATCCTCTGGCCCATAAACTGCAACATCCTGCCCGACTCCAGTGACCCTGTAGAGTGCTTCCAGCCCTGACCTGGCAAAAGAAGAGGAGCAGGAGCTGAAGCAGCCTGCCCAGAGCCACTCCCCTACTCCAGATCTCCCTCCCACCCTCCCGTTGCAAATACCCAGGTGCTGGGGTGGCCCCCATCAGCAGCACCCCATTGCCTAGCTCCTTGCCTGCCCTGGGGTCAGCCCCTCTGCTCAGCACTCAACTCAGTACCCGGATGCCATGGACCTGCCCACAGGACCAAGTCCTTAGAGAGCAGATGCCCCTTCCCAGCCTTGCTACACGGAAGGGCTTGTGCTGGAGGGGCTGTGCCCACAGGTTGGAGCTGTGCTGCGGACACCACGCAAAGACCTCCTGCCAAGCAGCAGGACTGTGGCAAGATGGTTGGGCACTGCCTCCCCATCCTCAGGCAACCCCAGGTGTGTTGTCCAGAGCGGTGCATGATTCCCAGCCCAGTTCTCTCTTTCAGCCTCCCCAGGCTGTGTGCAACCTCTTTCCCACAGCCCTCAGGCAGCTGCTAGCCTAACAGGGGAAGGGTTAATGCTCCCCAAATGGAGCAAGGCTGGGCCGAGGTAAGCCAAGCTGCAGGCGGAAGAGCCCAGGGCTGCCCATGTCCCCCAGCCCCAAAGGCAGCAGAATAAACAGTGTCAGCAGCTGACAAGGCCAATGCAGCAGGTGGGTCATTTGGGGAGGGTCTGTGTGCAGGGTCTTGCCAGATGCCAGGGGAAACCGAGGCATGGGCCAGGGGAGGGAAGCCAGGGCTGGGGTGGGGGATTCTGAGCAGGAATGGAATGGCACAGGGGAGACTGCCTGGCTGCAGGGGTGGGGAACAGGCTACTGGCTGTGCCCTCGATGGGCTGGGGGGCTTGCAGGGCCCCAGGGAGATGGATGGGTGTAGGGAGGTGATCCTGCCTCAGCAAGGGCTGGGGATCCTGCCTCAGCAAGGGCTGGGGATCCTGCCCCAGCAAGGGCTGTGGCCCTGCTGGCTGAGCTAGCCGTGCTGGCTTCAGGCCACTCTGATGGCCAGAGGCCTGGCAATAACCCGCGGCCACAAACCAGCTCCCAGCTGGCCAAAACCAACAACACCTTCACACCTTGGGAGAGAGGAGCTAGGTGGCTCCTGGCCGACAGCCAGCCTGGCCCTGGGCAGCTGGGGCACGAAGGCGCAGCTGGCAATGTCACCCGCACTGCTGTGGGCACTGGCACAGGGAGGAGAAAGCCAGAAGTGCCAGCGTGCTTCCCGCTGCCCTCACCCACCCTGAGTGCATGGCAAAGTCCCCTGCCTGGCTGGGGTTACTGGGAGCAGGACCTACTCGGATCAGCACCACTCTGCCATGGCAGCCAGCATGGCAGTGCTGTTCCCACACAGCCGCCCCTGCTCAGGAGGCTCAAGCCCACCTGGCTCCTTCCCTCTCTGTATGTCCCAGCTGCTGCAAACTGGCTGCAGGGCACAGGGACTCCCCCAGCCACAGGACTGCTCCACGACTCGGAGTCTGACAGCATCCCTTGGACACACTCGGTGCTGGAACGAGTTAAATGCAAGCTGGGAGTGCCTTTGAAAGTCTGGCATAGTCCCAGCTTTGCCTCACGCCCAGCAGTCCCCTAGAGCTAGCCCTGCTTCCTGACACGGCCGCAGTGCTGCTCTGCCTGCACTTCTACCTGCCTACTGCCGCCTGGCACATCCCTGCCTGCTCAGCCCCACATGCTGCCCCCAGGCCCTACGCCAGCAACCCCCTGACTGGCTCCTGTGGCTCCCTGTGGGTGCTCCCGGGGCTGGCACTGCCAGCCTGTGTGTGCACTGCTGTCCCCCTTGCCTCAGCTCTGCTGCCAGGGACAGCCCTGAGGCTGCCTGCCAGGGGACCCCCACGCCCCAAAGGCTCCATCTTCACTCCCCGAACTCCAACCCTGCCTGCCTTTGCTGGGTTTCCTCCCCTCGGCCTTTCTCTTGTTCCGCCACTCTCGCTCTGCTGCCGGTTTTCTCTCGTTTCCCTTCCCTCAATGCTGCTGCCCAGGGTCCAGATGTGTTCAGCCAAGGTGGTTTGCAGCCCATGCCTCCTCTCCCTTTGCCAGGCTGTTTGTCTCGCTCTCCCTTCCCCCTGCTTACAGCACTTCTGACACCATGGGATTATTTTTCTTTTTCCCCTTGTCTTGTAGCTTTTGGCTCCCAAGGCCCTTGATTTCCTTTGGCGTTTGGGAGGAGAGACGTGAGGAGGAGGGGGGTGAGGGGGTGGAGAGGCTGCCTCTCCTAGGGCCTTCGTCAGAGCGAAGTGGTCAGGAAGAGCCGCAGCCCTTCCACGCCGGAGAGCAGCAAGGCGCTGGGGCAGGAGCCGCGGGATCGCAGTGAGTGGGGCTACCCAGCTCCGTCCATCCCGCGCCGGCGGGAGCCGGGACTCCTGGAGTCCCGGCTCCGGCGCCTGGGCGGCGGAGAGACACTTTTCTCCTCCTTTTCCTTTGTTGCAGCCGTCTCGTCCAGGAGGGGGAAGAGAGCGGCTTTCCCAGGGCAAGGCCACGGGGAGGGGCCCAGCGGCGGCTGCGGGGCTCTACTCTCGCTGCACTGGTGTGGGAAGGACTGGGGGCAGCCTGGGCAGCAGGGTCGTCCGCCGCACTGGGGTGGTACGGCAGGGCCAGGGATGCTGCAGCCCTAGCCAGCCGTGCCCCAGGGAGCCGGCTGGGCATGGAGCAGAGCCACCGGCAGCAGGGATGCTGCCAAGGGCTGGGCCGCGACACAGCCCCACGCTCCCCAAGCTGCCACCCCGCCACGCTCTGCCCGGATGCAACAACCTCACCCACGCACAGCTTGCAGCTCACCCACTGCCCTGCAGCTGACGCCCCAACAGTCCCCCACCGGCACCACCATGCACACCCATAGCCGGGCATGCTGCCGATGTGCCAGCTCCCACCCCAAACAGCCCCCAATCACACGCACAGAGCTACTGCCTCTGGCACATGCCGCAGCTCCCTCCCCAAATCCCCGGCCCCAGCATGCCCATGAGCCGTGTGATGGCGCAGCACACCAGTGGGCTGCGGGACGCTGTGGTGGCACAGCTGGCAACGAGGATGCTGCGGCAGGTGCGGCCAGCAGTGGGGTGTGTGGTGGAGGTGCTGTGGGGAGCAGCAAAAAATGCAAAGGGGAAAGAAGCGAGGAACAGTCCCCTGCTGACCTCCCACACCCACTCCCTGCCAGGCACTGCAAGCCTGTTTTCTAGCCCTCTTCACTGAGGTTCCCAGAGCCATTACCCCTCTCTGCCCCCTTCCAGCCCTTCCACAGCAGACAAGATGAAGCAGCTCTTCCTCCTCTTCGTCCTTGGATTCATCACCAGCTCCACGCAGATTGAGGACAACAAGATCCCTGGGCTGTGCTCAGGGCAACCTGGCATTCCAGGGACCCCAGGCCTGCACGGGGGCCAGGGTCTGCCAGGCAGAGACGGACGAGACGGCCGGGATGGGGCGATGGGGATGCCAGGGGAGAAAGGCGAGATGGGCCCTCCTGGTAAGAAAGGAGACATCCCAGCTGGGAAGGGGGACCTGCTCTGCTCTGTCTGTGGGGAATGCCCTTGTGCCAGGGGGTGAGCCCTGGATGCTGGCACAGCTCCACATTGCCAAAAAAGTGCCCCTTTCATGCCACCACCGCCCCTCCAGTCCTGCCTGTGGTGACCCTGTGCTCCTTGTCACTGGCAAAGCTGCATTTCTCCCCCACGGCCATCCCTTTTTTCCACCTCTCGCTTTAGGAGAGACCACTAAGCTGTCCCCCAAGTATGGCTGCATCATCCCCGCTCTGGCTCCTGAGCCGGGGTTTCTGCCAGCGTGTGGGGGTTTCTCCAACTCTCTGTTGCTGCTGTGCCCGGTTAGCACATTCATCTAGCCCTCCCTGCTTGTGCTGCTTCCCCAGACAGAACACTGGCCACAGAGGGCGTTCACCACCTGCATCTCGTGGGAGGCTTGTAATCCTGGTGGGACTGGGGCTGGGCAAGTGGGCTGGGGGAGCTCGGATGGCGGGGAGCTGTGCCGGTGGCAATGGTGTAGAAGTGACCTCGACCCCCTCCTGCTTGCTCCAGGAGCACCCGGTCCCCGCGGGGAGGTGGGCAGCCCTGGCACGGATGGCATGCATGGTGAGAAGGGTGCGCAGGGTGAGTGCGCGGTGGCGCCGCGCTCAGCCTTCAGTGCCAAGCGCTCCGAGTCACGCAGCCCACCGCTGGCCGACCAGCCCATCCTCTTCGATGTGGTGCTCATCAACGAGCAGGGCCACTACGACCCCACCACGGGCAAGTTCACCTGCGAGGTGCCTGGCCTCTATTACTTCGCTGTCCACGCCACTGTCTACCGCGCCAGCCTCCAGTTCGACATCATGAAAAACGGCCACTCCATCGCCTCCTTCTTCCAGTACTACGGGAACTGGCCCAAGCCCACCTCACTCTCGGGGGGGGCCCTGGTCCGCCTGGAGCCTGAGGACGAGGTGTGGGTGCAGGTGGGCGTGGGGGACTACATTGGCTTCTACGCCAGCGTCAAGACGGACAGCACCTTCACCGGCTTCCTTGTCTACTCCTACTGGCAAAACTCCGCCGTCTTTGCCTGAGCCTGCCCTCGGCTGTGGCCAGGGCCACGGCACGTGCCCCTTTCCTGCCATCAGCACGCCGGGGTGGGCAGTGCCGGGGTCCGGCTGCACGGGAGCCAGGACCCCGGGGTCCCCCACCCCACGCCACTGCTGCCACCCTGCGCAGGGCAGAATTACGGCCCCTCTGCCAACCCGGGGGTGGCGGGGAGCGTCCCTCCAGCGGCGCTGTGTAAAAGCTAAGCCTTGTCTCGGGCGCCCGGCTCCGGGGCAAGATGCCCGCGCCGGGGAGCCGCAATAACCCGGTTCTCGTACGTTACTCGCCACAGCCGCCTCAGCACGCAGCGCAGCGCAGCCCCGCCGGCACAGTGCACGGTGCCCGGGCCCGTGCTGCCAGCTTCTCCGCGCCCGCAGAGCGAGCCCAGGCTGCCCGGCCGCTGGCACGGCAAGGGGCCCGTCCCGCCGCGGTCCCGGCGTGCCCGGGGCTCGCAGTGACCCCCGCTCCCTGCCCTCCGGCCGCCCCCGCGCCATCTCCGCCTCCTTCACCCTCAATAAAGGGCTCCTCGGCCACGCGTGTGCCTGCTGCCTGCGCGCCCGTGCTGCGCGCCAGCTCCTGCCGCCTCCTCGGTGCCGGCGGGGCCGTGCCGGGCTCCCCGGGGTGCTGGCCCCCCTCCGGGGAGGCTGCGCCCGGCGGGCAGGGCTGCGTGGGTGCAGCGAGGGGGGGCCGGGGGCCGGCAGGGCTGCGCCGTTCTGCCTGGGGGGGGCCCCGGGCCGGGGGACGGGAGGGGCCGGTGCTGGGGCCGGGCCGCAGGGCCAGCGGGCGCCGCTAGGTGGGAGCAGCGGCGTCCCGGAGCGAGGGCACGCGCCGCTGCGACGGTCCCGCTGCAAACTGGCTGCAGG
>VZSC01017463.1:317066-330070 GCA_013398225.1 Steatornis caripensis | reverse complement strand
CGGCGGCGGAGAGTCCCGAGGCGGCGGGCCCGGGCGCGGCCAGCGGGGCCTTCCGCGAGCTGCTGGAGGCCTGTCGCAATGGGGACGTGACGCGCGTGAAGCGCCTGGTGGACACGGGCAACGTGAACGCCAAGGACATGGCGGGCCGCAAGTCCACGCCGCTCCACTTCGCCGCCGGTGGGTACCGGGGAGGGGCCGGGGCCGGGGTTGGGCCGGCCTCCCGTTGCCGGCGAGGGCAGTGACAGCGAGTGCGCCGGGACAGGGAGGGTACGGCTCCCGACCTGGCTCCCCGGGAGCAGCTTCCCTAGCCGTGGGGAGCGGGCCGCGGCACCTCGGAGGGTCGGGAGAACCCAGGCCTAAGCTGAGAGGAGTGTGAGCGCACCTCCCCGGCAGCGTTTCGCTGCAGGCGGTGGGGAAACGGCTGTTAAATCTCCTTTTTTTCTTGGTAAAATGGAAGAAGATCTCTCTTTTGGGTGAAGCGAGTGGGAGAGGAGATCCTGGAGGCACAAGTGAGGCTGAATGGTCTAAAAGTGCAGGCGTTTTCCTCTTTATTTGGCACATCGGCTGTGAACCTGTGCTTAGGAAGTGAGAAACTGGAATTCAGGACGGAGTTGGCTTGAAGTTTGAGTCTTCACGTGTATTATAGCAGCTCTTGAAAGTCAGGGACCCCTGTGATGCATCTAGACTTGATAGAAATCAAAAGTCGATGCCTTGTACTTTGTAACTTTTTTTTTCTTTTATTTGGTTATAGCTGCTGGTTGATCTCCACATCTTCTGTGGTGCAAATGGGCTGGGGAAAGAGGTGAAGTGGAACAACTGAACTTGATCAGAAGTGACAGGTGTGTCCAGGAGAGAGTATGCCTCTTAGTGCAGAGAAGAGGTGTCAGTGTGATCAGAAATGATGGCATAAAAGCAGTTCGCATTAAGTGGAAGTAAACGTTACCTTCTAGGAACAGTAACTATTATAGGTTGGTGTAGTCCATAAAGGGAACATTTTGTACAGAGCGTGGTCTTCACTGGGGGTGCAGGGCACGTGGAGTTCATGGTAAAAGTAAAATGAAGTAGACGTTTTAAATCATCAGCCCTAACTCAGGACTTGCACAATTGCTTGGTTTGTGGTCAGGCTGAGGGCTTTCTGACGTGTGTCACAGTGTTACGGGGCTGGACCTTACGTAGTAAGGGGCACAGATCTTGTTTGAGCCTTAAGTGATGCACTAGTACGTATAAATTAAGACGATTAACAAGACTGTATTGAGTGGTCAATATTTAAATGTTGGCATGTGACTCTAAAGCACTGTGTTGAAATTGATAATAAAAATGAACGTTTTATGGCACAGTGATGCCTGGAACTCTGAATAGTGGTGTTCAATTTATCAGTCTGGTAATACTCTCTGAGATCGTATGGGGTTGTTTTAATTTTCAGAGTACAAGTTGCGTTTCACGATGCCCACAAGGGAAGTTTTGGTCCTGAGCCACTTCCTTTTCAATATTCTCTGATCCCTGAGCTCTGCCAGTAAAGCGTGACCTTATGCAAGCGCAGTTTAAAACACAGTGAACTTCTGGGGTACAGAGATTGACTTAATTTTAGTGAACCCTGGAGCATAATGCTGGTACAACTGTGTGCACATGAGGTTCTTAATGTTATGGAAGGCTCATTTTGAGTCTGATGAGGTTCTTAATGTTATGGAAGGCTCATTTTGAGTCTGCTCTGCTTGCTTTGGATTCAGACTTAAAATTGGCCCATAAACTCTGAGATCTCGAGTTGTAACTTCAGTGCTAGTACAAACTGTTGTGCTGAAGCTGCAGTGGTAACTTCTGCTTTGATTAGAGAAGAAACGGACAGAACTTACTTAAGGAGGGATAAGGCTTTGAAAGTTGATAGTGTCAATAAGATGTTACTGTAATAGCAATGGAAGGTGCTTCCTTGTAGCATGCGGAAAACAGCAGATGGAAGTTCTCCTACCTAACAAGTTCTTATGTATATTTTTCTAGATTTAAAGGCTTTCCTTGGCTATTATACATGCTTCATCTCAAATCACTGCAGTATGCCTGGTCCAAATGGATTTGACATGTAATAGCATTGGGCAGATTTCTTATTACAGAGATCTTGGGTCGTGCATTTTGTAAAGGCCTGTAAGCACGTAGTTTGAATGCAGCTGATGTTAGGCAGCATGTATCTGCCAGGGATGCAGTGTGTTGATTTGCTCTCCTCCTTTCTGGGCAGAAGGAGAAATAAAACTTGTTTGCTTATGAGCAAAGGAGTCTGCTGTGTGTATGAAGCTGCATTATGGATAATAGCTCGGGTTTTGAGAGACATACATAAGTGTGAATTGTATGGCCTTCACTAGGGGAACTGGAGTTGGAGAGAGCACTGTGCAACGTTTTCAACTTCTTCTTTCAAACCTTTTGAAGCGAAACTCTTAAATGACGAGGGAGAGAGTTCCAGTTCTGATCTTGTGATTTGTGATAGGGGAATCCTTCATTTCTCAATACTGGGGGTAGCTGGGTTCTTTTTTTTTTTTTCTCCTGGGTACTTGACTTCTCCCTAGCTCAGTTTGGTTCTCAGATGTCGTTTTTGGCACCAATGCCAGACAGTTAAGTTACTTTTGCTGTAATAGGGGAGGACAACGCCCCAAGTTCTAGTTTCTTGTAAAAAGCACTAAGTTCAGGTTTCCTTAAGCTTTGTGAGGTTACCAGTTTCAAAAGCACCTTTATCTCCTTTCTCACGGCAGAAGCAAGATGAAAGGGGTGACTTCTGAGAACATGCAGAATCCTTAGCACATATGTAAGCTGCAGATAAAGTGAGAAGTGAAATCTCTCTAATCGATTATTTAAAAAGCTGGGGATAGATCTAAATCTGTTTCTAGAAGTTGGAGTCCATGATCCACTTCCAGATAAAATGTGCACAGCCACATCAAGTTGAAGCAACAGCATTATCCAGGTTTTCTTTATATGTGTTGAAATGTGAGCTAGTGTGCTGAATAAATCTGACCTGCTTTGGTTAGCTATTAATAAGGCAGAAATTAATATTGAGGGCGTATCAGGACTATAGAGACCTCTGTTGTCAAGCAGGGAGAGGTTGAACAAAGGGCCATTTTCTTTTCATCCTCCAGCTGGACTGTTATTCTAGCAGAGCCTCTCTTGAAATTCTGAATGTCTTTCAGGATGTGTGGTGTTCAGCTTTTCCTTTGCAAGTAATTTGAGCGATTCTTCTGTAGAGGAAAACTCATAGTGTCTTGACTGCTGNAGGTTTTCTTTATATGTGTTGAAATGTGAGCTAGTGTGCTGAATAAATCTGACCTGCTTTGGTTAGCTATTAATAAGGCAGAAATTAATATTGAGGGCGTATCAGGACTATAGAGACCTCTGTTGTCAAGCAGGGAGAGGTTGAACAAAGGGCCATTTTCTTTTCATCCTCCAGCTGGACATTATTCTAGCAGAGCCTCTCTTGAAATTCTGAATGTCTTTCAGGATGTGTGGTGTTCAGCTTTTCCTTTGCAAGTGATTTGAGCGATTCTTCTGTAGAGCTACACATGCTTGGAAAGAGGAAAACTCATAGTGTCTTGACTGCTATGTGAATTGCAGGCTATTTGGGTCTCTGGTACCACTGCAGGCTTTTGCAGCACCCAAGAATCAGAGTAAGAAGTGATTGAGTGACTTTAAAATACAAAAAATAAATTAAGTGGAGGCATTAATGAATTAATAGCTTTTGCATTCATTTTTTTCAGTGAAAACTAGCTTGCTTATAAAAAAAAAAAAAGCTACTGTGCTAGGCATGAACAAAGGTACGTTTGGCTCAAGGTTTTATCCATACTGGTGGCCAAAAGCAGATGTTATGGGAAGAGTTAGACACTTGCCCTCTTCATATATGATACCTCTCTGAGTACTCTTCCTACCGTTTATAGCTTGGCAACTATTTGAGCAAGACCCGGTTTCTGCGTGTTATAGAAGGTCATTCTGTGGTAAGGAGTTCCACTGAATAATTGGAGTGTTAACTGGTATTAAAAGTAACATGCTTCCTCTTGTAGTTTGCACTCTGTTGGAATATCCTGTGTTCTGCTTAATGGTTTTCTTCTTCAAACTGCATTGAAGGAGACAAACTATTCCACTCTCTTGCCTTTCCATTGCAGTACTCCTCTGATCTAAAGTTGTGTTACCTCTTTTGCTTGAGAATAATCTCAGCTATCATTGTTGATTTCACCAGATTACGAACATCTTTACTGTGTTATGTGCCTCACTAGTTGAAAAATTTTGTTATGCCTGTTCTGTCTGTTCTTGTAAACTGGCTTGATAATCCTGCTTCTGGTGATGTTGTTGTCACGTAGTTGACAAAAATGCCTTTTTAGCCAGCATAACCAAATGAGTTGGTTGTTCTGCCTGTATGTGAGAGGTAGGGGGTTTTTTTCCCCTTTGCAGAATGCTATTGACTTTCTTTTTTTTGAATGGCTACATGATTTCAGTCTATGTGATAATGTGTTGCTTTTTAGGTAGACTTTGCCTGAGGTGGAGTGGGACTTTACTCTCAGCCTACATACTTTCTGTGAATCATTACGTGGTTTGTGGGGGGGTTGCCTGTATTGGTTCACCGTGTTTGAAGCAGGTTGGCAGTGATGCTTTCATGGCTCTTTTTTTGTGTGTTATCCTCCATTTATAGCACTTGCATACCAAGGTTGGCTTTCCAAGACTTTTCTACATTTAATATGCCTAGATGGAGAAGACGTCTGCCACGTTCTGTCTGAAATCCCAGCTTTCTCCCAGAGCCAGTAAGAATTTGTAGGAGCCAGTTTGGTAACGGACTTGCTTCTTGCCTTCTGAAACAAGGTTATATATGTATTTGCTGTTGACGCCTTGATTCATATGTTTAGGCCTAGGCCTTGCTGGTATATCATTAGTAATAGCACATCTTTCAGAAATTACTAGGTGGATGGACCTGATAGAAATAAGCTGAGTCCTAGCTAGTTTCTTCAAACAGCCACAGTCATAAGCTTGTCCAGTTCCACACCCATTTGATGAGAAGTTTAACTTTTTTTTTTTTACCATGAAGTTAGCCCCTCAAGTTCTTAGGCAAAGTATTCTTTTAGCTTTACAGTTAATCTCTTTCTGGTGTTTACCACAAGGATATAGAGAATTCTAATAGTAATTGCTGTGCTGTTGCTTAATGCCTGCTTCTGTACTGAGGAAGAGGCAGAGGTTTCCAGAGTGGCTTTTGGAAAGTATGGAATTGGCATCACAGGGTGAAGTGCTCTTAGTGGTATCAGCCCAAATTCAGATTTGCAGAAACCTGATTTAAGGTGACTTGTTAGAGCATCAATGATATTTCTTGTTTTCTTTCTGCTTGGGTCTATAGTAATGGTAAAAAGCTGTTTGGGGAAAGTAATTTTCTGTAAGCATGCTTCTTATATCACTAGTAATAACTGTTGGAAAAAAAATCTTTTTATGAAGGCTAGCATACATTAGTATTCTTTGGAAAAATTCTGGAGTACACAACTTTAATCCTGAAGGCAAAGGGATCTCACTTGGGTTGGAAAATAGTAGGCAGTGGTCAGAGTTTAAGAACAGAGCTGATCAAGTTGATTTATCAACTAGCAAGCTGTTAGCCATAAAAATGTAAGCTGCTTCAACAGCTTGTGTAAGTGAGGTAAGCAACTGAGGAGGCAGAACTAATGTAACTAGCTACTGAGTGTTCCTTGAGGGAGAGCCAGGAAATGGCAAGAAGTAGTTGGCAACTTACTATGTACTTCCTCTCCGTGCAGAGACAGCTGAATTGACCACTGCACCTATGGTGCAATGTACAACAGGTTAGCCTTGCTTGAGATAACCATTCTTAAACTACTCTGACTCATTTTGTTGTAGTGGTCTGAGATATCCTTGCCATAGAAGAGATGTCTGACCTTACTTAAAAAGTTGTTTGTAAAGCTAAGTCCCTGATTAATTCAGCCTCATGCAACTTAAGCAGGGGTAATAACAATTTTCAGCTGGATTCAGATGGATAGAATGAAGAGTGCAGATTGTGTAGTCAATTAGGAAACATCTTGGCAGCCTTACAAGCTCACAGCCTGCAAAATGCAGACTTTCTAATTTAAAAAGAATTGATAAATTACTGGCCTTAACTTCGGACTTCTTTCTTTTGTTTTTGTAGCATTTGTAGTACATGAACTCTGTTAGTGTCACAAGCATATTACTTCTTGGAAGTTTCAGCTTGCTTTCTTTGTGACTGTTAACTTGTTCTCTTGAATGGTCTTACAATACTTTGTACAACATATTTATCTCCTTTGCATTTAAAATCCTTTAAAGGAATTTACAAGAGGATATCAGTGCAAAATCTCAGACCTTCAATAATACTGAACCAGGTGTCCTTTTTCCCAGCTTGAAGGGTCTTCAGTTTACTTTGTTAAATCATTCAGTTTAACTGTGTTCTGCCTCGGGAAGTGGGAGGAGCGCTGGTGGCTTTTGTAAGACCTGTCTTGGGGAAAAATCTGGTCCTGGAATGTGCAGTACTAAAGCAGAGAGCCGTACAATGACTTAGCTTGAACTTCTTTTGCCCTTTGCTTACAGTTTAAAACCATTCTCAAAAGGTTGTGTGTCTCCAAGATGTGTGCATCATCGCTGCAAGAGCTTGTATCCTCACATGAGCTATGTTTAGTGCTCTGACAAGTGGGGTTACATTTAGTAAGAGCATCTTTCATGCTACGCCTAAGATCACAGTAAAACCTGCAGGTATGCTTAACCTGTGATTACACACTTTTGTAAAATCTAACTCCTTTTGGAGTCAGAGTGTTCTTAAGAGCAGGCAGGTGAAGGAGGAGGAAAAACACCTAGTGAAAGTTAGAAGTCTTCCATATGATAAGTTAAACTCTGCACTTAACAGCAACTTTGCAGAGATTGGAATTCGTGCTATGTTGTGATCTAATGATGTTGATTGGACAGTGGATGCACCAGTACAGCTGTACTTAAACTGACCAAACTGACTACTTGATGTATTGTACTCACTAGGGAAAACATTCTTTGATTCTAGTGGGAAATCCATATATTTATTTGGTTGGGTTTTTTACCAAACTTTCTGAAAATGAATCTTGAAATTGAGCAGTGAATGATGTGGCTTCTGGGAGTGTTAGTAATTAAGTGTCTGTAAACTGTTACCATGAGAAAGCTTATGACTAACTGAATGCAGGTTTAACATGGAAGCCCTAACCGGAGCATGTAACAGAGGGTATCAACTGATGCTCCTGTTGCTTCCCTTGCATCGCTTCCCTCATCAGTCATGATGACCTGCTCACCCTGTTGCCTGGTTACCTAGGTTCAATGCCGCAAGAAGAGATGTGACAGGACAAGCTTGCAAGGTGTGACGGAGTGGGGCAGATCGTCTTGGCAGTAGCAGTAAGCATTTGGTGTGGTGCCTGTGTGCTGTCTTGTCTGACGGCACTTAAAAGTTCCATTTAGCTTAATATTCAAGCTGCTAGTTTACTACCTAAAGCCTTTTTTCCCTCACTTTAACCCTAAAGTGACAGGAATAAAATGGAAAAGCCAAGAATACAGCATTAGCAAATAAGTAGTTAAGTGGCTCTTTCTCTGAATTATCTCACTGTCTCTTGATTTATGTAAAGCTATCATAGCTGTGTCCTGGCTTTTGCCAACCCTTCATCTTCAGTTGTTTCTGTGACATGACTGGAGAAGTGAAGAGCCTGTCAGTCCCTCTCAGTTTTTGCCTTTTCTTTGGTTTAGCTGATGAGTGTTTCACCCTTAAATTTCAGGTGTTCTTCTGCTACTGCCTCTTTATGATGGGATTACTGCTTCCTCTTTCTCCTGGACAATATATCTTCTGAGGTATTGCAACTTGCCTGAAACTTCAAAATGGCATAAAGAAGCTAAAACTAGGGCAAAGCTTGTGCATTTTACCTGTGTGAAGTAGCCCAAGCTAATAAGGGACCCTGGCCATGAGTGTGCTTTGGAAGCTGGTGGGTAAGAATCTCATCAAGCTGGGCCTTTAAATGTGGCTGTCCTCCGTAGTTACCCTGGTTTTGGATGTTTTCTGTAGAAACCTTCTATTTGATTGCCTTTTGGGATCTTTGATTACAGGTCTTTTCTTGGGAACTCTTCCTTAGACTTTGTAAATTAAAGTTGCGTTGCAAATATACAAGAGTAGGATTTTTGAAGTAATCTTAAGTGACATCACATCAGTTTCTTCAGTTTAAACTGAATTATATGTGCTTTATCTGTTACAAGTGACTTGGCGTGTGTGTGTTGTTTTTGACAGAAGGTGACCTTGACACTGCAGGAGTTTTGGTAATTACAACTGATTGGTCAGATTCGGTTGTGTGATAATTTTAAAGGCTTTCTGGCATTTTGTCCATTCAAGTTTTTACAGGATTGCCTGTGGCGGCAGTGGTGCTGGGGGAAGCTGTTCCTATAATTAGTTACTTTTTCTCTGAAAGATGGGTGGTCTGGTGGGATAAAATCATAGTAACCTTTATTGTGTTTTTTGAGGACTGAACAGAAGAGCTAATTCACCGAAAACTGTGAAGTGTTTATTGCTAGCATTTCCAAAGATACCTTTATCAATGACCCCACGTCCAGCGATACCTTGAACAAGTACGTATGTAGTCCTGAAAATCACAACACTGAACAATTTGAAAAGGAATCTGGGTTTTCAGGTGCTGTCAGGTTGTTTATCCTTGAGAGACAAGAAGTACATGTAAAGCAAACGCTCATGCAGTTTCAGCACTGTTTTTAGTAGTTCAGTCTGTAAAAACTAAAGGCTAATAAAATCTGTTGATTTACTGTTTAGTTGACAATATCCTTTTCTAATTCTTGTCTTGCTTAATTTTCCTTTGCAAGGCAAATGAATAATATAAATGTGAGAANTGTAAAGCAAACGCTCATGCAGTTTCAGCACTGTTTTTAGTAGTTCAGTCTGTAAAAACTAAAGGCTAATAAAATCTGTTGATTTACTGTTTAGTTGACAATATCCTTTTCTAATTCTTGTCTTGCTTAATTTTCCTTTGCAAGGCAAATGAATAACATAAATGTGAGAACCTCGAGGGCTTGCTTCTTGATATTTATGCCCCATGTCTGTCAGCTTTGCTGTGGTATCAGATACCCTTTGTTTGCTGTTGTACCCATTTAAGCTGTCATTTTCTATTTGAAGACTTACCCGTGATGTTCCTTGACTGTTTTATAACAGAAACAAACAAAAAAATCCATTTTCATGCTAGAAGCTGAGTGATTTACAGTAGCAGTGACCTTGCTGACAGTTCAATTAAGAAAAACGTGTCTGCTGGTAGCAGCTTTGTCATGATAAATAAGTATCACTTCTAATAATACAGTTTTTGATTCGCATGCTTCCTTTTCTGTAGTGTAGTTTCTAATGTGAAGTGATCAGTATATAATGTACCAATATAATTGACTCGTCTGCAGTGATGGACTAAAATTGGATTGCTGAGTAGGGTCCCAGTCTGGTTGTGGGCCCCTCCCTGCAGCTGGTATGGCTCAGCAGCTTGTGGAGCAGCTGCTGAACTGCTGTCTAGCCCCATGTATTAAAGAAAACCCACTCTGGTATCTGCTCAGTGTGCTAACTTGTAATTTGCAGTGGTCCAGCATCTGTGCTGCAAGCAGCCCATCTGAGAGCTCTGTACAGTAGGGATGGGGAAATCCTTACAGCTATCCAAAAATAACTAGGCTGTACTTGTTAACTGGAGCCTTTGAGCTACGCTACCATACAGGATTAACCAAGGTTTGAACTGTTACGGTCTGTACTACATGTGAGCATCTGTGTGCGTATCCATGATGGCTTCCCCAGACTGTTCTTCCACCTGCTTGCTTGTGTCTCACAGAAGAATACTGCTTTAGGCAGAAATAAATATATTGTTAAACTGTCATCAAAACTCTCAAACTGTGAGAAGCCACGGTAAAGAGCCTGTTTGTTTTGGCTTTGTTTGCCTTAACCATAATATTAGTCAGCTTCTAGAAAACTTCTGTCCTTCAAGAAAGGGTGTTGAAGGACTCTCTGCTTCACTGAGGAGACAATGTAAATTCCTGCTGAATGGCTAGCCTGCAGCTTGACTGGAAGCTGGATGTTGGGTTGTGGCACTGGCCTTAACTGGATAAGCTAGTGTGGATGCAAAGCTGCTAGTTCTGGCTTAGAGATCTCACCGTATGGACTGGGGCGGGGAAAGCACGTTAATTCTGCACCAGAAGTCTGCATAGTTGTAACTTGTGCACTACTCTGGCGAAAAGAGGGCGTATCTCATTGAAATGGAGTTCCTATCCAGGGACTGCAACTCTAGGGTAAAACATTCCAATTTGAGAAGTCTTCATGCANTCTGCATAGTTGTAACTTGTGCACTACTCTGGCGAAAAGAGGGCGTATCTCATTGAAATGGAGTTCCTATCCAGGGACTGCAACTCTAGGGTAAAACATGCCAATTTGAGAAGTCTTCATGCATGAGTTGTTGCCTGCCACAGAGGGTGCTGACTTTTCAGAATAATTTCTGTCACTTGTTTCAGCAGCATTTTGCTGCGGACGAGTTACATCGTCACCTGGGGGAGAACTGACAGCTTCTTTGTTGCTTCTCTTGAGCTTTATGTTTGCCTTCTAGAAAGGAAGTAATGTCTTTAGTTATGTTTTCGATCTGTGATCTGTGGAGTTAATACAATATATAAGCTGCCACTCAGCACCACTGTGATGGAATTTCACTTGCTGCAGCATTTAATTCAGCTTTTCATAAACATAGTTCATATACCAGGGATTCTTCATACTTAATCCATGATTGCAAGAAGACACAATAACTCTGAAAGTGACAGTCTTTTAAAATCTGTGGTGATATTGCTTTTGGCTCTGAGGTTTATAAGAAATGCAATCCAACCTTTGAGATGCAACCTAGTACAAAAATCAACACTTGGTGTTTTAGTTCAAACTGTCCTTCTTGAGCCTGATACCTAATTTTTGTTCCTTTCCTCCAAGGCAGTGGTCTCCAAAGTGGAGTGTGCCAGATATTTCATTGGGGTGCACGAAGAAAATATATTTTGTACCATTAATAAGTATAATAGAAATCTTAAAACAGTGTTTATTTCATCTTTATCTCAGCCTTTTAAAATTTCTATTTTTGTGTATGTTTATAATCTACATAATAGTACAGTAGTGCATGTATATGATTTATAAATATAATTATATTGGGGTTGCATGCTCAAAAGATTTTTTACTGATAGGAGTGCGCAATCAAAAAAGTTTGGAGACTGGTGCTCTAAGGCATTTGAGGCAATAGCATGCCCATTTGGGCACTAGAACCTTTCCAGATTCATTGTGGACAACAAGCTAAAGGTGCAAGGGCCTGGCATGCTGATGCAGGATTTTGAACCCTATTAGTTTAATGATCCTGGCTTTGTGGTGATGTTTTCCTTGGCCATAACAGAGGTTGTCTTCCTAGGCTGAGACCTTCCTGAGGCATTATTTTCCAGCTGAGGTCTCAGTTTTGCTTATCTGTACCTTCTTATTCTCTGCCAGTTTGTCAGTTGGAGGTAGTCAGACTCTATGTAAAAGAGCGAGAATGTAGTCTGGGTTGAGATAAGGTTGTCCTGCTTGAGCACTGACTGTGTCCTTCAGTGTTTTTTAATATAAGGTCTTCTCCAACATGAAGATTTATATCAAGAGATAGTATGCAAGATGCTTGCATTAGATTATACTAAATTTTTAAAACTAAGAAGAAGCTTTTCTCGGAAAAGAATGGCAAGCCTATTGTAGAATTTCTTCATGAACTAGAGTGGCAGCCAGTCAGGCTGATTATAATACAGCACCGTTCACCTCTGTCATGAGTGTAAATGAACCTTCCAACTGTTTTGAGCAGGTGAATATAGTCTCACTTTACGGTGAAATGAACCAAAAAGTAGAAGAGCAACACGAATAATATGTTTGATGTCTGTATAGTAGACTAAGAGTGCACAGTTCTAAATATTAAATCATGTTGTTTTACCAGACAAATAAACAGAAATATGTTCTCTTACAGGTTTTGGAAGGAAGGATGTTGTAGAGCACTTGCTGCAGACAGGAGCCAACGTTCATGCTCGTGATGACGGAGGGCTGATACCCCTTCACAACGCCTGTTCTTTTGGTCATGCTGAAGTGGTTAGTCTGTTACTGTGTCAAGGGGCAGACCCAAACGCTAGAGACAATTGGAACTACACTCCTTTGCATGAAGCTGCTATCAAGGGGAAGATAGATGTGTGTATTGGTAAGTGTCTGTCACTTCTCACATTGAAACTTTACCAGATATGTGTTTTGTGCAGTTATAACTGTTAATATGCTGGACTTGAGATGAAAGATATTAGTTGTTCTTAACAGCTAACTTTTTAAACTAGCAGGTAGGTATAGAGGTAGGCATTTAAGACTAACTTTTTCATGGTGTATAATGCAATCTTTGCTAAACTTGCATCTGGAAAACTAACCTGGGGAGTTTGAGTAAAGGCTCCTTGTCTGTTAAATTACAATATTCAAAATCTGAATATAGATGTTTGTCTTGGTTGCTCTCAAGAAAACTAGCTTCCCTAGGTAAAGTCTTTGCTTTTCAGGCTGCTCTGTATGTCATCATACTGGTTAGGAAGATGGTTAACCTTTCATTCTGTACACTATGGGGAAACATCTCATTAGTCCTTTGGAGCTTTCAAATACAAGTTACAGGACACCATTGTTCACAGTGGTGATATATCTTCAGTGTAATTATTCTCTTTTCCAGGCTGAACAGACCCAGCTCTCTCAGCCTTTCCTCATAAGGGAGATGCTCCACTCCCCTAATCAACTTTGTGGCCCTCCGCTGGACTCTCTCCAGTAGTTCCCAGTCTCTCTTGAACTGGGGAGCCCAGAACTGGACACAGTACTCCACATGCGGCCTCACCAGGGCAGAGTACAGGGGGAGGATCACCTCCCTCGACCTGCTGGCCACACTCTTCTTAATGCACCCCAGGATGCCATCGGCCTTCCTGGCCGCAAGGGCACACTGCTGGCTCATGGTGAG
>VZSC01017463.1:246956-316679 GCA_013398225.1 Steatornis caripensis | reverse complement strand
GATCACAACCCTCTGCGCTCTGCCATTCAGCCAGTTCTTGACCCACCTCACTGTAAGCTCATCTAGCCCACTCTTCCTGAGCTTTCCTATGAGGATGTTGTGGGAGACATTTAATTATTTATTTATTTAAGTAAGACATTTATTTAATTAAGTAAGCTTAATTCCAGTCAGTAACTGGGGTTTTGTGTGTGACTTAAAGGAAGTAATTAGTTTGGTCTGTTCAGTGCTGGAGTCTGCCTGGCTTTTGGAACTTCTGACTGAAAATACAAATTAAATGGGAGAAGGTGGACAGTAAGAGGCTACTTTTACACCTGTAAAGGGGGACTGGGTTTGTTTGCTTTGGAGAGATTTGTCTCATTCTGTCTTTTAAAACCTTGTTATAAAGCAGGAGGGTGTGCAGCGGCACACCTTTGTGTTCGTAGGCGATGGGGGGAAGGTGGTTACAACAGAAGATTTTAGGATTTGGGGAGGCAGCATGAGTAGTGTAGCTTTGGGTGGTTTGTCTAAAGACTCTGTAGTACTCTTTGAAGGAGATTGGGTGGGTCAGATCAAGATGGCAGATTATGTGGTGCATCAATTTTGTTGTACAGTACTGAGAGAAATTTGAGATTATATAGATCTAATTTCCAAAATCAAAGAACTGATGACACCTTTAAAGGTAATACCCTAACTCAGCAATAAGTTGTGGGCTTGGTGAAAGGAAGTACAGAATGAGATTTATGGCTTGTATTACACAGAACTTGATTCTGTGTTCCGTAGACAGATGAGATCTGTGACTCTGAATGTTAGATGTCAGACCAAGGGGATGATCCATATATATAAAATATTCAGCAAGTCATACTGGTCAAATCCCAGAGTTGTTCTGATGTCTGCTGCAGTTGTAATGTTCCTCTAAGCACTGAGGAGGGCTGCAGAACTAGATGCCGTTCTCCTTACAAAGCTACTTACACACAGATTCGAGTCTGAGAATCCTTAAAAAAATGTTTTATTTTAAACGAGCAGGCATGATGCTGTTGTGCTCAGTTTAGTTACAGATATCCATGTATGTCGTACTTCAGTCAGATATTTGGTCTGTCAATGTGAGAGTTATTACTGAAGGCAGTGTCACTGGTCACTAGGTTTAATATTTACTGCAGTGTGATGCTTCTTTCGGATTTACAAGATTCCATAAAACTGCTAGAACATGAGTATAGAAAAAGAGTGAGTTTGCTTGCAATTTATTTCTCCTGGGCAAGCATGTTTTATTGTCTTTGGTAAGTAGCTGTTTCTTTTCAATGATTTTATATGTAACTTTTGTATTAAAGTCTTCAGCTTTTATCTCAAAAAATCTTTTGAAGGAACACATTATACACAGGGATAATGGAACAGTGATTGCTCAGGGCATGAATTCTGGCTAGGAATACTTGAATTATATAGTTTATATTTCTGGCATATGTTGTATAGTACTGCTATTTATACCTTAAGTGTAGAGTGTTGCAGTAGATATGATGGAAGAAATTGGCATTAAAAAAAAATCACATTCTTAGTGTGTTCCTTTTTAAACAAGCAAGACATGCTTTTTAAAAAGCATTAATTGAAGAATAGTCTCTGGAAATCCTGACATAACCTAGGATTTATTGCTGAACTTAGATATCTGCCTGAAAAGCAATAGACTGTGTAGGAATTAGTCATCTAGCCTCTTTTTTGGCTACCTATTCTTGACATCTTCCGAATCATGTAATGGGAGAGAATTTTCCAATTTATCTTTTCCCCTTCCCTTCTGTGCCACCCCAGTCTGCATCTTTTCTGTATCATATTCAGCATAGAATGCTGTTCTTGTGGACACTTAACAGGTCAAAAAGAGACATCAAGATGGTGATTGAACAGAGCGTGGAGATGCAGCGCATTCATGAATAATCATTTTTTGAAGGAAAACTCAAGGCATTGAAGCAGGTTGGGAAGATTAGCAAAGGCTAGGTGGTGATGGGATTACAACTGTAGGATGCTCTTGGGTCTAGCACTGGCCTTGGAATGGAGTGTGCATATTTATGCTAAAAGTACTAAGAGTGCTCAGCCATGCAGCAGCTGAGTTTAGACTGCTAGGTACAAACCCTGCCACTGGGAAGCTTATGTGGAAATCAGAAGTGTACATGAACCGATGAAAACTCCTCAGACTATGCACAAACTTCTGCTCTAGGAAACTGAGAGACAGCAAATGACTGATAGGATTTCTTGTGCTTCTGATTGCCTATTACAGTCATAGGACAGTGTAGGAACTTAAAGGAGAGAATGCAAGTGTGCTGAGCTTGGGAGGAATATGTGACTGTGGCTCTTTTGGGTGGCAGTTTCTTCTGTGTTGTGGGTCTGGAAGTGCAGGAGATCTTAGAAGACAGTCAGCACTGCGCAGCTGGTTTACTGACCATCTCTTACAATATATTTAGTCACTGCAGATTTGTTTAGTTGCTAAGTAATTGAATCCGTTTGAAAGTGTTGTTTGTTACATGTAATCAATTTTCAGACTAAATGTATTGAAGCATTAAAACCAATTGTTAGATAGTGTTCTCCAGTATTTATGGCTTCTAGGATTGCTTTATCTGTCAGGAAGATGCATTTTCAATGTCTGTGGACTGCTTCTAGCTAACGAAAAGTGGTTTTCTTCCTCGGTGTCGCATTTGCTCATGGAATAATAAATGAATGGTGAACTCTGCAAAGTGTGTTTGGAGGAATGCTGCAAAGTCAAGGTAGTGGCTGTTCTGCAGGTCGGGCTGGGGAGAAAGTATGATCTATTTCTGCATCTGAAAGTCTGTACTGTGGTCAGACCAAAGATCCATGTAGCTCACTTTTCTCTGACAATGACGTGTAGCAGATGCTCAGAGACTGTGAATGATTTGAGTGTATCCTCCTTTCTCATGACAATCAGCAATTTGGGAACTTGATAAAGTAGGGGCTGCATCTGGACTGTGGTGCATAGCCATTGGTATACAAAATTCTTGAAAGATAGATCTAATCGCCTCTTAAATGCTGCTATACTTTTGGCTTTGAAGGTGTTATATGGCAAGAGAATTTTACAATTTAATAGTCTTGCAGGAAGAAAACAACCCTTCCTTTTCTTTAAAATGTGACTTTTATTGCAAGCCATTCAGGACTTTGGTGAGAAATAGTGAACAGTCATTTCTGTTTGCACTCTACATATCCTTTGTGATTTTTTAGGCCTCTATCTTTTCTTCCCTCAAATGTCTCTTTTCTAAGCTGAAAAACTTAATCTTCCATCTTGCTATCCTGTTGAATATTCTGGTATTTTTGTCTGGTTTTTGGTTGGTCTTTTGATTGTTTTTTGGGTTCCTTCTTTTTTTTAGGATGAGGGGTTGGTGTAGGGGTACAGGCATTAAAACTGGATGTGGTAGATTTATAGGGTAACTTAACGTTCTTTCTGTTTTAATTTTCTGGTTACTGAGCACTGAATGTGGGAGTAGCTCCAAGGTATTTCCTGAGTGGTAACAGCTCCTTTAAAACTGTGTTTGTGTAACACACAGGGGTTGGGTTTTTTTTTTGTTAAAAAAACTAGGCTAAAAATAACCTTACAGAAGCTGGGCTTGTGTAGTCTGTCCGGGTTTGCTTTGCCCTCCGCTGTGTTTGTTTCTGCAGAGGCTGTAGTTGTTCCTGCAGATGATTATTTTTTTTTTCCCCCAGATGGATGTGCAGTTAAGTGTTGTGAGAACTATAGGACTGCAAACCTAAAAGCGATCTCAAGTGTCATACACCTGCCTGGATTTTAAGGGCATCCTTTGTAAATATGCAAACCATGAGCATCTTCTACAGTGATGCCATGATGTATGGATCTGAACATACAGGGTAATTCAGTAATTTTAGGGAAATAAAAAATTCCTTCAACACTGCACAAAACTGTAGAAGTTTTTTAAAATTACTTTTAGTCTGTGCAGTGCTAAGGATCCATCAGGAATTATTTAGTAGGACATTAGACCAATGTTTTTACTGGCTTCCTCTGGGCTAGTTATAAAATTTCCTGCAAAGATCCTATTGCATGATGAATTTAGTGTCCCAGAGTTATGAAGCGATCTCTAATGGTAGTGTCAAAGTGCATTTGTCTCCCTTTTTGACCAGAGAACTTATGTGGAAGTTGGGGTTTTTTTTCTATTATCCTTTTTACACTTGAAAGATACAGCAAGCAAGCAAACTAGCAGATTTTCCAACATACAGGTCCTGCACTTAGCACAGAGATCACTGTTATTTAAATGTCTCTTTGTTAACATGTCAAAACATAGCTCACCTTGCTGTGCTTCCTCAGGCCTGGAGAAGGAGAAGAATTCATTAGCTATTACCTTTTGCTATTATATAGCTTTAGGCCAAAATATGTGAAGGCAACATGATGTGACCGTGCCCTGCAGGGCAGATAAGCCTTCTGCCACGATTAAAAAAATCTGCAGAAGATAGTTTATGGGTAGAACTAGTGCACAGTAAACCTTAAAGAAATTGTAGAAATGGTAATTTGCCCAGTCATTAAATTACTGATCTGTTGGGTCACCTCGCAAGGAAGGAGTATACAACAGATAGGGAAATTATTACAATCTATGATATTTTTGACCGTTCATATTTTATGCTGCTCAAAGCATTTTACCTTCCAAGCAGAGGAACTGTATCGCTCTAAAAGTTAGAACTGTGTCTGATTTTATGAGCTGAAAAATTAAAAAAAAAAAAAATCACTGGAAGTGCTAGCAAAGAACAAAACTGCAGCAGCCAGTTCTTTTGGGGGATGGGGTGAGGTGAAGGGGAGAAGCTTTAACATCTTAACTGAAAAATTATTATAATGCCTGTAGATTTAGCTGCTGGATTGACAGAAGCCTGTAAGAAGACTAGTAGCTTCCTAGTAAGTATTAGTGGGAGATGTTGGTAATTGAGGTATATTGGGAGCTGGTTATGCACGTTGTTTGTTGGAGAGATGTGCTGAATTCCCAAAGACTCTCTTGGAGAACTGGTGCTCTACAAGGAAGCTTAGATGCAAAGAATCTTAAAATCATTGGAAAATGCTCTGAAGTGAGTTCCAAATACTTTCTGTAAAACGTTTAACTATTGCTAATGCTTACATCAGAAGATTCTTGAATATTGTTAATGTTCCTGCTTTGACTTTTGAACCGTAGAGTTGGAGCACTGCTGCTACTGACTACTCACAATGTGCAATGGGAAGACAGCAACTTGTATTTGAACTTTTTTTTAAGCTGCAGGACAGTCTAAAGAATTATTTAGACTATTCTTGGGTACCAGAAACATGAGGTTTGTTCCATTGGCAGGACATTAATTAATCCCTTCAGTGGGGGAGCTATCTTGTCTGTTGGTTTCTGTTAACATTGATGTACAGAGCAAAGGTGCCTTGGGATTTGAAATGCTTAAGGTCAAGCAGTCCTTGGTAACAGCATCTGTCTATTACCTGTCCAGATACGCAAAATAAAAATCCTGGCTATTCTTAATATTTATTACTCAGATACTCCCTGGTCAAAGCCAAATCTGTTGTTGTGCAAGAAGACTCATCAGACTATTCAGGTTATGAGTTCTTTTGGTCTGTTTTTGCTCTGTGAGTGATAGCACATGTGTGGAACCCTGCTTCTTTGAGTAGCAAACAGGTTTAAATCCTGCGCATACACAGTGGCTTGAAGACCTAACGTGCTTAAGTCTACTTATACTGTTTGTTCATGGGGTCTGAACCTTGCACGATAGCAACCGTAGGACGAAAATTCCATGTTTTAGGTTGAGTGGAAGAATGCTTTTGCTTTCTAACTGGAGTTCTTGTTCATGGTTTTCGATAGTTTCATGTCCTCTAACCGCTGTTTGAGCTACGTCAGCTTCTAAACATTAATATTCATCACAGAAATGAGGGCTGCTTGGGCTGAATTTTACTACATTTCCTACTGTAGAAGTCTGTAGTTCAGACTTCCCTTGTTGAATCTGAGAATAAGGATGACTTCTCTGTGAGCTGGTGGGGGTGGAGGAACTCATGATTGAAATTATACATTGGTAATTTGGAAGCGCTGTAATACAGTTGTCATAGTAACAATGGACTGAAGTGGGAGACAACAGGGCTTTTGTCAAAAGTGACTACAGAAAACAGTTTGGGATACTCTGCCATGGCACATACAACTGCAGTGCTCCCTGGTGGCCTTTCGCAGAAGGACAGGAGGGAAGCAGATAATCAGTTCCTGATGTGAAGGATACCTCTTCAGTATGTGACATCTGTGTGCAGGCAGGTCTGTTGATGTAGTGCAGGAGTCACTGTTAGGGGAAAACCTGCCAAAATGAGATGGAGTTGCTTGCTGTAAAGGCTCCAGGGAATCCTTTCTGCTGGTATTTTGGATCTGTGCACGTGTAGCTGTAATAGGTGCTTTATGAAGAAAATCTCTGTGAGCAGTGTAAGTCACCCACATGTGCCTGGCAAAGGTCTCAGAGTGCCAGGAGCCTTGAGACGAGTGGATCATTGGTGCAAGGTGGAAGTACCCTACCACATTTTTGTGAGGGGACCAGGCATTGGGCTGGATTAATCCTGAGGTTAAATCTTCTTCAGAAACAAAATCAACAGTAGACTTGATAGCAGAGAGAATGATGCTTTGTACAAATCGGGTGAAAATGAACCTTGCTTCAGGTGAGGAAAACTTGTCTGCAGGGTTACGCCAATAAAATGGCTTCTTGTTTTCATGAGTGGAACTAGTGGTGCTGAAGGCTTGTAGAACCTGTCATGTCACTGTGGTGCTTACAGTCCTTAAGGCTATTATTTATATTATGGTGTTTGTATTGCTAAAAGTCAATTGAATTTCAACTTCATGAAAACAGGTTGAGAAGGGTTGCTTTGTCAGAGGTTTCATATACTGTGTATATTTTGGAAGCTGTCTGTCTTTCTGTTAGGTTTGAACTGTATTGACAGTTAGTATGTTACAACTTATCTGTGGGTTTTAGACTTTTTTCCAGTTCTATTTCTTCTTTCCTAAAATTCAGATATCAGTAAAACCAGTCTTTTTGCTTTGTTTGGCTGCTTGGCACGGGAGAATCTGTGGAGGACAAGAAGAGTCAGTCATTTTATGATGTTTCTTTGGAAGTGTTGGTTAAATCAGAATCTGCAGCAAAGGAGGTGGTATGACAATGTGCAAAACACTATTGGAAAACTTGCCATAGGGAGTTTATGGGAAGTAAGGTCTTCAGAAGTACTGATGTTAGCTATTAGCTGATTGAGAGGGAGGGGAAGAGGAAGTTGCATATTATCCAGAACAGAGTAATGGAATAGACGCTACTCTTGGAGACAGTGAAACTGCTTTCAGGTGTCCGATACCAGTTTACAGTGGCTTTCTAAATATCTTGCATAAATACTTAATCTTACGGGACTATGCTTCTGATTACTGTAGCAATATCTGATTTTAGCTTCTCAGAGGAACCATGTGGTCTTAATGCAGTTCATATGTGGTTTAAAAACAATCTCTAGATATATACGTAGCTGTTAAGGTATAAATGAGTGGGGCAATTTCTAGCAGAGTTCTCGGATGTTTTGTTAGTCTAATGGAAAACATTGATTAAAGTATTACTGTAGGATATAAAGGTCTTGCTTGTAAAAATGTGCAGGCAATTAAATATTTGTCATATGGTGAACAAAGGGTGATGTCTATTTTTAATCATTTGGTCTTCCCACAATGTAAAGCAAGTGTACAAAATGAACTATGGGTGATTGAAGTCTACTGAAAATACTGAGCACTTGCCTCTTCTGTGGAATCTTTAGTCTTTCATGCAGCTAGGACTCATGATGAACATAGACTCTCATACTCCAGTAATTCATTGGTTTTTTCCATGTTTATACAAATGCCCCATGCTTCTTAGACAAAGCTATTCCTTTCTAGGAAAGGCTGAAGTGTCTGATGTGAATCCTGCTGTTCATGCTGCTGTGTGTAGTCTTAATGTTTTGCTGATGTCTTGTCCGAGCAAGCAGTACTGAGTAATGCCTTGGTTAGGCACTGTGCTCTTGACCTAGCTATGGTACTGGATATTGAATTTATATGACAAGGGAGCCAAGAGGAACTGGCTGCAACAACTTGTTTTTATTTTCTTGTTTGGGGTGATACAAGGATGGCGCAGGACACAGGTGTGACCCAGGAGAGGAACCCGCTCAGGCTGATACAACGTGCATGCTTCCCTAGTGTGACACCCACAACGGTGATGGTATCTTACCTGACAGACTGTGGGATTTTTGCAGTGTAGAGTATTTCCTTGTCAAGGACCTAATGCTACATAGGGTAAGACTTGCACTGCCCTGTCTCAACAGGGCATGGTGGTGAGCAGTTCTGGGACTGGAGAACAAATGGATATATCTCTGTCCCTGAAGAATAGAAAGCAATGTGACCATTTTACATAATAGTGTGGTCTTAGTGGCTGGGGAGTTTCCAAGACTGATACATGTAGTACTGCAGGCTAGTCAGTTGTTAGAGTTCTGCATCTGCTTGAACCTGATGTATTCTTAGCTTCCTGATGTTTACTTCAGGAACAGAATTTTTGAGAATACCCATGTCTTCTGGCCAGCCTGTAGCTTTAGCCACAGTTTCATGGACTGATCAGCTTGGTATCTGTAAGATTTCATGTGCTTCTTGTATTTCTTAAATATTTGGTAACTATACTGTGGACTAATGATGAATTTACAAAATTGGCACAAGGTTCAAGTTTTATGCAAAAGTTATTTGGCATGTTGGGGCTTCTTTAATCTTAAGAGTTTCAGCTCTTAATCACATCAAAATGTTACTGTGTGTTCCATACACAGAGTGTGTGACTCTAAGATACCATCCCCAAGTTGTGTACTGTTGAAATCTGGTAGGCGCTGAAGTTTGCCTCTGGAAAACAGTGTGCTCTTGGATTGTGACAGTTGTTTTCTTTAGTGGTTTGGGTTTTTTTTTTTTCCCGTTCTTGTGCTTACCTCACTGAATGGTGGGTTGAGAGCTGCTACTAGGGTTTGAATCTCTTTGATGCATATTTCTTCCGGTGCTAAAAAGAGAAACTGATTTTGATTGTGTGTGCACCCTTTCTGTTTCAGAAAAATGGTAGATCGGAACAGGTTCTAAGAAACTTTTAAGACTCCTCAGTTTATATTGTTTCTTAAGTGTTAGATTTTAGTGCACTGGCAATTAATGCATTCTGATAGCCACATAGCTAATTCCATATGTGATCTGTCATCTGAATTCCACCAGGATATTTTTTCCCAGAACTCACCTGGAAGGAATGATTAGCATATGCAGGAGGAGATTGGAATTGGTCTTTGGTTTCTCTTAACACTCCTCAATTCTTTTTCCTCCTAGGGTGCTACTAGTTGACCTGACTTGCCCAGGGGCTGCTTTGCTTTTCGAGGACCCTGAAAGCAGGGCTCTTAGTCTGTCAAGTGGGATATCAGAATTACAGCTGACATTTATTTGAATAAAACTTGAAGTAGAAATGTGAATTCATTCAGAGAAAAGTGAAATTGGGACCCAGCAATGGAGACTTGTCCTTGAAGTAGCTTTCAACTTGAGATATAGATGAAAACGTAAATTGCTCAGACAGTAGGACAGCAGTTAAGATTTTTAGCTGTAGTATACTAAAACAAATGCTTAGAAACTAAGTAGCTGTAGAATTGTTACTTGTAAGGAAAAGGGACATGGTTTAGTTGAGGCCTCAACCCGTACTGTCTACAAATGCGCGAGATGTTTTTTGGTATTTTTTAAAGCTCTTTTGGTTAAAGGGTCTTCTGTTTCATTTTGTACACTGACAACATAAGCTTTCCAGATGACTACTTGAACACACTTAGGTGTGATTCTTAAGCCCCTGTGTGAAATGGGCACAAACTGAAACATGGGAGGTTCCCTCTGAACATCAGGAAACACTTTTTTACTGTGAGAGTGACCAACCACCAGCACAGGTTGCCCAGAGTGGTTGTGGAGTCTCCTTCCTTGGAGATACTGAAAAGCCATCCGGACACAGTCCTGGGCAACTGGCTGTAGGTGGCCCTGCTTCAGCAGGGGAGTTGTTCCAGATAATCCAGAGAGATCTGTTTGACCTTGACCATTCTGTGATTCAGTATGATTCTGTGAAAAAGGAGTGCATGTGCGTGGCTGCAAATAAATGAGATTAAGTAAATGCTTAGTGTACTGTCTTTCTCAGAGAAAGATTTTTTTTTTTAAGTGAAGCTTCTAGTGTTCTTACATTTTGCAGGTTCATTATGGAAGCCCCAAAGCTTGCTTTAAACTACATAGCTTTCGGTGCGGATTGTGTGCTTGGGAGAAGCATTCAGAAATGACAGAGCAATCTCTTGCATGATGCAAAAAACCCCGAACAAACTGCGGTGACATTAAGGTTTTCAGGTTGGCTCTCTAGAAGACTGCATTCTGTACAACCTGCATTTTCTCACTGTTAGGTGAAATGGAAAATTTTGACTTGAAAAGTATTCTATCCAGAAAAGGAAACAGGAATACTTACTATTAAGTCCAGGCAAGATCAAGGCTTTGAATTGCTGTTCATGTAGGCTGAACAATGTACCAACTCTGGCTCTTTTTCTGAGGGCAGAAGGATATTATCAGCCTGCTGTGCTGCCTACGGCCTCTGGAACTTTCTGCTCATTCACTCTCCCTATGTGTCTGTAATCACTCGTAGGCAGAACTGGTGTACCATGGAGCAATTTTGTAGTGCTTCCTACATATAGAAAACTAATCATAGTTAAGATGCACCTACTTATGGGCAAACAGTTGTGGGCGGTCACTGAGGGAGGAGGAAGCCTTTTAAAAAGGTATCTTCTTGCCCTGCTGGAGGAGCTCTGCCTGTTGCAATGATGCTTGTGGTTTTGGTTATCTGGTTCAGATCTTTTTCCCTTACCTTACTTTGATTAGATAAATCTGATACCTGGAATGTCTAGTGCAAACTTAATTCTAGAATACACTGAAGTATTTTGCAGTATTTGGGAAGTGAGGTTTCTGGTATGGTATGTATATAGAGAGCAGGAGTCAGGCTGTCTTGCTAAGAGGTTGAAACTTCAGTGAGCAAGATCTGAAAGTACTTACGGGGCAAACAATGAAAAGGCTGAGACAAAAGAGTGTTTCTGAAAAAGCAGAGCTTACATGAAAATAGGATAAAGTAATTTTAAAGTGATGCTTTGCAATATTCTTTTTGACTAGATCCTTCTTCTCGCCTCAAAACAAACAAAGTTGGTGCTGGGAGACCTTGTTCATACTGCTTCTTTGATGATTTCTTATTGCTGCCTTGAAGCCTGTTTCTGTGAGTTGTTCACCTAAGGTGAAGGAAAGTCTGAGCTCTAAGCCTTGTTTCTATTTCATGTCTTACTGGGCCTCCGCACAATTTGGTAGTTGCATCCTGTTACTGTAAGAATTAGTACAGTTTCTGTAGTGTGTGAATGCATGAGAACCTGCCTTTCAAAGAGCAGATATGTGTCAAGAAAGTGAGATGTTTGATATGGCTGTCCTCTGTCCCCGATGGACTAAATGGTCATTTCAGCTGTAAAGCAAGAAGTGCCTCTGCTAGGAGCCATATTGCAAGCTGTCTGCATGTATAGTCTCCTAGCATATGTTGATGCCCAGCAGTTGCTATTGTTGCCTATCTAATGATGAGGTAATAGAAACATGTAAGCAGGTGCTACGATTTTATCTAGATTATGTCACATTTGGCCAAAGTACCATTTATTTACTAGAGGTAGCTTTCCTTTACTTAGAAACAATCATTTAAGACCATGTGTCCATATAAATTTTAAAACTCTCTAGCTCCAGGAACTGGGCTGCAGGATTACAATCATAGAATGGTTTGGGTTGGAAGGAACCTTTGAAGATATGTAGTCCAACTGCCCTGCCATGGGCAGGGATAGCTTTCACTAGATCAGGTTGCTCAAAGCCCTGTGCAACCTGACCTTGAATACTTCCAAGGACGGGGCATCCACAACTTCTCTGGGAAGCCTCTTGCAGCCTTATAGAAGTTCAGGTGGGTGACATCTGTCGCTTTTCCTTCGTCAACTGATGCAGTCGCTCCACCACAGAAGGCTACTAGATTAGTCAGGCATGATTTGCCCTTGGTATCTCTCATCAGCTCCCTGTCTTCCATGTGTTTTGGTCTTCTAGCAGGATCTGTTCTATGATCTTGTTGGGCACAGAGGTGAGGTCAACTGGTTGGTAGTTCCCAGGGTCCTCCTTTTTACCCTCTTAAAAAATGTGTGTGATGTTTCCCTTTTTCCGGTCACAGGGGACTTGCCTGACTGCCACAAATTTTTGAATATGATTGAGAATGGTTTGGCAACTACATCAGCCAACTCCCTCAGGACCCTGGGATATATCTCACTGGGTCCCATGGACTTATGTCTGTTTGGATTCCTCAGGTGGTTTTGAACCTGATCATCATTTAAAATGGGAGTGCCTTGTTTCCGCAATCCCTGCCTTAAAGTTCAGAGGCATGAGAGAAGAGAGATTACCATTGAAACCTGAGGCAAAAAAAAATTGTTGAGTACCTCAGCATTCTCCGTATTGGTTGTCACTAGTTCTCATTCTTATTTGTCAAGGGGAGTATGTTTTCTTTAATCTTTCTTTTCTAGTCAGCATTCTTGTAGAAGCCAGTCTTATTTGCATCCTGTGCCAAATTCAGCTCCAGCTGTGTCTTAGCTTTCCTGATCCCATCCCTACACATTCGGGCAGCATCCTTGTATTCTTCCTAGGATACATGTCCGTGGTTCCACTGCCTGTGCATTTCTTTCTTACACTCTTGTTTGACCGGTGGGCCCTTCGTTAGCCATGTTTGTCTCCTGCCTTGCTTGCCTGATTTCTTACATGTGAGAATCGAGAGCTCTTGCACTCTAAGAGGAGGGTCCTTAAAGAGCTACCAGCTCCGTTCAGCTCCTTTGTCCCTGAGGGCAGTTTCCCAGGGGGTCCAATCTATAAATGTCTTAAACAACTGAAGGTTTGCTCTCCTAAAATTCAGAGTCCTGACTCTATTCTTCACCTGGTCCATATCCATCAAGAGTGTGAATTCCACCAGGGCATGACCACTGCAGCTCAGGCTGCCACTGATCTTGACATCCCTAATTAGTTCATCTGTGTTGGTAGGCAACAGGTCTAGTAATGCTTTTCCCTTAGTCACGCTAGCTATCACCTGAATTAAGAAGTTACCCTCAACACACTCTGAGAGTCTCCTGGACTGCTTACAGCTTGCTGTGCTGCTTTTCTGGCAGATGTCAGGGTCATTGCAGTCCCCCAACAGGATCAGGGCCTCCTGTAGTTGTGAGAACTCTTCATCAACAACCTCACCTTGGTCAGGCAGCCTGCGGTAAACACCAACCATGAGGTTTCCTTTGTTGGCTTGGCCCCAAATTTTTACCCATGAACTCTCAACTTGTTCATCGCTGTTTTTCAAAGGCAGCTCTGTGGAGTCAATCCATTTTTTTACATAGAGGGCAGCCACTTGCTCCTCATTCCTTGCCTGTCCCTTCTAAACAGTTTCTAGCCATCAATTGCAGTGCTCCAGCTGTGTGATCCTTCCCACCACGTTTCAGTGATAGTGATTAGATCGTAGCTTTCTAGCTGTGCAGGGTCTTCCAACTCCTCCTGTTTGCTACCCATGCTATGTGTATTGGTATAGAGGCACTTCAGCTGGGTCATTGGCTGTGTCATGTTTTTAGACCAACATGCCCTAATTACTTTGAGGTATTTCACATGTGTTTCCCTCTTGGTTTCTAATATATCAGCAGTCCCTGGCTTTTCTCCGTTGCTCAAAACTCCATCACTTTCTCCTGCTGCTTGTCTGCTGCTTTCTCCTGCTGCCAAAATCCTAATTTCCATCTATGCTATTGGAGAGCACTGTTCTAATTCCCTTTACAATTTTTTGGTTCAGCATAGTGGGGCCTAGTGTTGCCTTTGTAAGCTTCTGTTCATCTACTTCATACTACTGCAGTCGGCGTATTTGTCTCTTGCTCTGTCTGTCCCCAACAAAGAACAAAACCAACGTGCTGGTTAATTTGGAATAAAACTGTTGTCTGGGGTAATGGGAAGCTGCAGGGCCCTGAACAAGGGAAATAAGGGAAGGCAAAATGATGGGAAGTGCTTGGAGCTGACATTGACTCACCAGGACTTTGGCTGGTAATGTTAAATATACTCTTAACTAGAACAACAAAATGATGCTTTTTACTTCCTGTTGCTGGCACATGTCCCTGTACTGTCCTTTCTTGTGCCAACCATAGCGCGTTTTGTCATTGCATGACAAACTGGATTGGGCAAGTGATCACTTTTCTAATCTATGTTGTTGCCTGACCAGACATTTGCAGCCACCCAAAGCAAGGTGAGCAGCATAGGGCTGTAGTAAATCCTTCTGTGTGCTTAGCCTCCCTGTTCCATAATCCTCTCTTGATTCAGCTTTGATGGCTTTCACTGTAGAGAGGCAGTCAAGAGCATAGGACCTGCTCCTCTCCTCTTTTCCAACTCCTCTTAGCTGAGCTGGCAGTGGTGTTTGAGGCCATGGATGTTGTCAGGTCAAGTGGTGATACTCAAACCTTTAGAGCTGTATGCAGCCTCTGTAGTAGTACTGTAGTAGTAGTGATATTGCCTCTCCCGTTTTCATCTTGTAATTCCGATGACTGGTGAATCTAGCCCTTTTCTTAATCATGTATCTAAGACCGGGATTACTCACAGAGGTGGAAGTTAATCAGTGATACAGTTGTAGGGGTTAATTTTATTAGCTGTATCTCATATAGTCAACTTTATGAAGCTAAGTAAGAGTGCTATAGCTTTAGTTAATGGGATCATTTTGCAAGAAGGCTTAGGTATCTGGTAACTTGCCAAAATGAGATTATTAGATCTGAATCATGGAAGTGTAATTTCTAGGCAAGAAATTGTTGTTCTTGTAACATGAGAAAAGCTTCAAAACCTTAGTGGTTTGATTTACGTGTAGAAGTAGTTGGAGAAGAAGATGCATTTAGCATTGGCTGAAAAAATGAATAGTTTGGATTCCAGTGTCTTCTCTGGATGTTTTCAGAATGTGGAGGTAAATGAGCACATTATATTTCTTGTCTAGTACAGCTTGGAAACATGTCCTGCATGGGACTGGTACTGAGGTGTATGTGTTCCTGAGACCTAAGGTTAGCGAGAGACTGGCCAGCTTTAAAGGTCTCCTTTAGAGAGACAGAATATGGTGCATATGTTGTGAGTCAAAAGGAGGGCTTTTTCTTAGGCTGTTTTCTCTGTACCTTGATACTTTGGGAGTAAGTAGGTAAAGCTACAGTAGACCTTTGGAGGTCATTTCCGGAAGGCGAAGTTGAAAAGGGGGGGAGACAGGGTATATCCTACAGCTGGGGTAGCTGGAAGGGACTGTGAGCACAAGACAGCGGGACACAGTGACCTGGTAGGGAGAGAGGAGGCAAAGGCAGAGCTATGAGGAACTGAAGACTCTGGAAATGTAATTACAAGTAGCAGGCAGCTTAAAGTACAGATACTTTTGGAAGGTCTGCCTGTTGTTTTTGCATTTTTTACTCAAAAGTCAAAGGTTTGGATGTCTCCTTTTTTGTACTACATGCATTCGATTTGAAACCAAATGTGAGCTTTTCCATCAGCGTTCCTGTAAGTATACTCAGGAAGCTTGTGGATGTTGGACCTTGACAAACTGTAACAGAAATGTTCTGATCTCTGCTCATGCCCAATACTGGAACAACGAAATTGATTTTTATTCCTGTTCTATTCCCATTGTATTTCTGTCTTTCAGTAAAAAATGTTTTCCTTTGCACTTTTAACTCAGGAAGGACTTTTAACTGAAGGAGGAAGGACTGAGTACTTGGGTGATGGTTTGTGTGTAAACAAACTGCCCCCTGCTTTTTTTTTTTCCTTCTAATAAACCTTATTTCTCGCTTGTTGCTGTATAGCTACCAGGGAAGTTTTTGCTATAGGTGCTGGTGAAAATGTGAAGGCTGAAACTGCTGAAAGTAAAAATGTTTGTTCTTGGTGGGTTTATAATTTGACAGCCAGATGAGGTAGTGTTGGTTAGTTTCACAGTTCAAAATACCTATGCCAGGAGGCTGTGGGCCAAGTGTTTAATTTTAGGATTCATCATGCTGCAGCAAGCTGGAAGTAATCTGAAATGATCAGTGGTTGTTCTTCATGCTTTGTGTAATACCGTAACTTTTTTTTTATTTGGTGGGAAGAATGTGGCCTTTCTTACAGCTAGTGCTGGTCTGGTACAATAGCAGTGTAATTAAATAAAACATTTCAGATGGTATGTGAAGATCAGAAACTTATGTGTTGTATCAGTTGCAGTAAGAGTAAAAATATAATTCCGTACCAAGCACAGTTCGCGTTTGTTCCATAGTTAAGCTTACAGGACTTTGTCCATATACAGTATGAAGATTCAATTAAAAGAACTTCTTCTATTGTTTGTGCAATATAGTCTGTGGGAAAGGCAAGGATAGCCAGGTAATGATATTGCTGCATCATTAAGGGCTCTGCCTGCACTACAGAAAAATAATACACCCCAATGTTCCCACTGTCCAGAGGAAATAAACCAGCATATCAAAATATGCTAATTACAAGGTTCCAGGAGTGAATTTGTGTGCACACCATCCTTAGCTTGCCTGTTAGCTGCAGTCTCTTGATAGAAACTATTGCCACATTTCCTTTTCAGGCTACTCGGAAACCATCCTCTAAAATAGGTGTGCAGCGTTTGAAATCCAAAACAGCTACAGTTAGCTAGAATGGCTGGTTCTGTTGCGTTTCATTATAAAAGGAATGTTTTTCTCAAACAGGAGATCTGTCTTGACATTTTTACACATCCCTGGTGCATTGAAAAGGAATTTAGAGACACACTGTGTCTAGATCTCAAATACCCTGTGGTTAGAAAAGACTTTGTGTTGGGCTAAAGTGTTAAAGGTTTTGAACAAGCAGCAGAACATTCAATTAGAAGCTACCTGTGGTTTACCGTGTATAAAAGTACAGCTGCGTTACACCGATAGGCTAAACATCAAATGCTGGATTTCTTTTGTTAATTCATGTTGATGACAACATTGCTCACTTGGATATCTTTTCATGAGATTACGTACTAAAAAAGTATGAAGAGGATAGAATCAAATAGTCAATAGAGGAAATGTAAGAATAAGATTGCCTTTGTGACCTGAATTTATGTCTGTTATTCCTCTGCATCCTAACACAGTCTTGATTTATATGACTGGTTTCTTCTCCCAAGAAGGTACTGCATTCATTTCACAGGGTAGATCTGTCTCTACGACTGAATAAGGGGGCTGTCTGCAGGACCATACCCTTGGCTGTTGGAGAGGCTGGAAGGGTTATGATGAGTGGGATGAGTGATTGCAGAGAAAAGAAGGATAAGTCTCATGGTTGCAGCAGTTGAGTTCTTACAGTTCTTTTTCTGAACATAGTTTGACCATTTCAAGTGCATGTTCCACAGGCAGTCACTAATTCAGGGGTTTTGCAGGCAACCAGCTTAAGCACCATTAGTCAATTTTCAATGTGTTTCCCTAGGTTTTTGAAAAACTAAAAATGTGACACAGAAATTGTATGTTGTAAGCCATGCCAAACCCCCCCTGTGGTTCATTAGCATGACTGAACAGGTTAGATACACTGCATAATCCTTTGTCATTCTAGCCAGGAGAGTTGCTGAAAGGAGTACTGTGGTGTCATCTTTGTATGCCAGCAGAAGTAGCAGGGGAGCGCTCTTGGGTGGTTTGCACAGGATGGAAGAATTGGAGACTTGAAATCTGTTCTGTTTTAGCATCAGACTCAAGCTGTTGCAGATCCCTTTGACATCTCTACACCTGTTACCTCTCATTTTTCAAAGTCACCTTTCTTGTACCGTAACCTGCCTCAGGTTGGCTTTGGACTAGCATGCAAACCTCTAAACTCGAGTCAAATCCCAGCCATTCGTCCCTCCTGGTCTTTTTTCCTGGGCTTCTGATCTGAGCTATTCTCTCTTCCCCTGCCACATCTTCTTGTTTGGTTCTCCCCCCTAGCTCTTTCTCAGGCTTTTTGCAATGTGAATCCTTCACTGTCTTCCCATCCAGTCTGTGCTGTTTCATCATCTTGTACTGCCTGCTTTCTCTTGATACACACTTACTTGCTCGTTCCCTTTTTTAGGGTCATGCTCTTACCCTCACGCCTTTTGGGACAAATGGCTTCCCTCTCCTCCGGAATATAGGTTCACTAGCAGTGTCCAAGAGAATAGAGACAGGACATACTGAATGTGTCTCTCCATACTTTCTGTACTGCCTACCGCATTCAAAAAAACTGCAAGAAGTCCTGTTACCACCTCCTGCTGGAGTGTGCTTGACTGGCTTGGAAGGCTGGCTCAGAGTCAAACCTGTCCTTGAGTAAGATCTCTAAGGGGGTGGAAACATGTATGGCACAGATGGCATCTTCAGAAACGTGGCGCCAGATCTTAACAAGCTTCTGTGAGCACGTGCTAGCTGAATTATTTGTTTTCCATTTTGGTGTCTTCATGTTGACATAGGGAAAAAGACACCACCAATCAAAAAAACCTCCTAGGAAAACCCCACTCTGCCTACTTGAATCTTCTTTCAAAAATCATGATACAATTGCCCCTTCTGGGCAAAGCGTAACATAAGTCAATTTACTTCATTAAAGCACCAAACTTCTGCAAAAGTTCAGCTTAGGGCAAGCATGTAGCATAGCATCCTGTAAGCTGAAATACATGAAAATTGGCAATGTTAAAAGCATTTAAAGTCAGAATTGTATAAGAAAAGAGACTTGAATACAAACAGTAGTACCAGTTAAAATTTTAATTTAGAAAAAAAATTTTATTTCTGAAAAGCCTTTTGCTGATTCAAGTGATATATGTAATATAATATTGGTCATTACTGTTGTTCTGGATTGGGTTATGCTTTCTCCTGGGGAATCCTGTCTGTGAAGTGTTTCTGCACCCTTAGTTACAAGAGTGTTTGCAAGTATTTATTTGTCTTGACTCCTTCAGTCCAACTGTATCTCAACAGACATAGTTACATGAGCAACCATAACTCTCGGATGCTTTTTATTATTTGTCTCCTTGACATTGAGTCTCTGCACCTCTGTACACTGTCCTGTTATTCACGCTTGTGCAAAGTAAGTGTGTAACTTGCTCTGAATTTGTAATACATTGTGATTATTTTGGACAACATTTGGGGAAATGGAGAATTTGGGCCCTTTATGTCAGACCTCTGATGTTGCTATGGACTTTGTTTTCCAATTCTGTAGGAAATGCCTTGATCTTGAGAGGGGGTGGTCTGAATTGCGTTGTTATTATGTTGTTTCTGATCAAAAGAGTTTACAGGTGAAATAGTTTATTCCTTTTTTATGAGCCTTTCTAGGTGGTAATTTACTGTAGCAATGCCCAATGCCTTCCTAGCCATATGGTTGCATATTGCACTCTGAGTATTTTTATGTACTTGAATTTTTATGTGTTAATAGGCTTAGTAGAAAAAAGAAATACCAGTGAGAATAATAGCCTTTGAATATCCAGACTGCAGGGTACCAGGTTACGTATCTTACTTAGCCTATTTGTTACGCTTCTTGAGGGTGAGCTGGTGTGCTGTGTTGAGATTTTGTGCACAAGTGACGAGCCACTGCAAGGCTGGAGTATTACCGATTTACAGAGGCGGAGTGACTTGGAGTATTCGTCAGGAAAAGGAACAGGAGTGGTAACAAGCGGCAGTAGTGGTAGTAAAGGCAGGAGCAAGCTCCACAGCATATTTCCCAGCGTGAGTCAGTGAATGCGCAGCTTCTCAGCTAGCTGCCAGGAGGAACCCAAAACTGACTATTGCAAGAGATTGAGGGTTCATGTTTATCATGTGAAGTCATGTGATCTTACTATATCTTAACTTGCCAACTTAGCCTTACTCCGGAGAAGATCCTTTGCTGCAGTGCTTAAAAAAAAAAAAAAAAAAAAGAGAGAGAGAGGAAAAAACCCAGAAGGAAAAAATACAGAAAATACAGAAAATTGTGCAATGTGTGTTTATGCCTACATCATGCCGAGGAGACACTTAACAGTAAATAATCTGTGTATCTCTGAGGTAAGATACTGTTTCTGCTTTCCCTGCACAGTGCTGCTGCAGCACGGAGCCGATCCAAACATTCGGAACACCGATGGGAAGTCTGCGCTGGATCTGGCAGACCCTTCAGCAAAAGCTGTACTCACGGGTAAGATGCATACATCTCTCAGCAGCGTTACTTGTAGTCCATGTTGTGTGCATAAGTTCGGCATTGTAAAAGCCGTCTGCCTCTTTGGATTTTCTGTTGTGTAAGAGCATTTTGAAACTGTCTTTGCCAAATTTCATATCGATGTAACTGTCGTTAATCTGCTGTGCTGCTATAGGTTTGCTTATTCTACTTATGCTAATGCTGTAATTCTCTATTGTAACATCATTCATTAGTCACTGTGTTTCTGTGGCTTTTTCTTTTTAATTGCTACCCAATATACAGATTGAATAGGAGCCCCTAACCTCTGCAAAAAAAGAAAAAAAAATCAGGTCAATTGTTTTAAGACCTTCACTGTTGAGCAAGCAAGGACATTTGTATAACTATAAAAGTACCTGTGATCTGAAAGACAACCTGCTACTGATTGCAAAGATCAATAGTTACATTATATTTTGCTGCAGATTCACATGCTATCATTTCCTTCATCTTCCTCATTAGCCATTTTAGGTAGAACTCTTTCTCACCCACCAATTTTTTTTCCTTTTTAGTGACTAGTAGCTGCCAAAAAATATGTTTCATGAAAATATTCTACCGATACAACTTTGGTTTTACACAGCTGTGTTTTTTTACAAATTAACTGTTGTGTCATACCAGTAAGCATTAAAAGTATAATATAGTAGCCTTTCAAATCTGTATCAGGAAATACATGGTCCTCTGTGCTGATTTTGACATCTAGGAAATAATATTTAAAACAAAGTAATCTTGGATTTTAAAATATATACAATTAGATTTATAGAACGGGATTCAGCAGCTGAGCTTCATTTGAAGAAATAGCTATTTTTCTTCTTTTGCATTTATTTCCCTTCTTCTTTCTCTCTCTTTATTGACAGCTTAATTTATAGGTTATGTGCTATGCAACACCCGTATTATTTGTTCAGAGCACACCAGCTCCCTTCACTTTATCAGGAATGTTTCTTCATCTTCTTTTTCCAGTGCACTGACTGCTATACATAATTATCTACAGCTCTGCAGTGATTTGAGAGTGCCTTTGGAACAAAGTGCTTTAAATACATATGATTTAGTTTAATTACTCAGTGTCAAATTTAAGCACGTTCCTACAGTGTTAACACTAATGTGTTAGATGTGCTAAGCAGGTTAATCTGATTTTTGGCTGTTAATGGGTACAGTTGTACGGATGCTGAGGATGGCAAGGGCACCAGGATGTCGAGGTACCTCAGAGGTTTTAAAGGATATTCAGCATTTAGTTGCCAGGGAACTTGGTACACCTACAATTTGGAGATTCCAGGCTCCGAGCTGCTCTTCAGGTTATGCTCAAAGATCAATCTCAGATAGTGGAAGACTTAGGAAGGTCTGTGATGGTGACTTCACGTCTGCTCCAATGAGTTCACTGGGCACTAGATCACTACCTTGTGCTTTAGGCAATGGAGAAGGCAACGTGTTGTAGCAAACAAATGGAGATGGATTAGAAGCAGCCCTCTGAGAATGTCCTGTGGAGTGCAGCAAGTGCCCTGTTTCTCTGGTCTCACCTCTAATGCCTCGCACACTGACTGCCAGGTTCTGCAACCAATGGATGTTACTAGATTGTGCATGTAAACACATATGCATAGAGCCACTTCTGCTGCTACTTAGGTGTTTTATTGTTCATAAAAAGAGGTAATTCTTGTGTGTGTTTATTCTTCCTAGCAAGAAAACCAGCCTTTGGTTTTATCAGCTTTGTCCTCAAGGTGGCTCTTGGCTACGCTGAGCTCTCTGTGCTGTGCTCCTGAACTCTAAGCTGTGTAAAACAGGGTTTGAGTCAGGCTGCCGTATGATTCACAACAACTGAAAAAGCTGACACTGGATGCCATTTAAATGGAAGCTTTCCATTAAGAGCTTAGTTTTTCTGGATGCTGCCCTGCTTTCTGGTATCTCTGTTAGGCTGCTGCTTTCTCATGCATTTTCCATATGTTGTTACCTTCAGGTATTGCTTCATCCCTCTGGAAGAAGAGGACTTAAGGGATTTCTTAGGATCTATCTGGCTTGGGATAATCTTTAGCTACAGCAATGTTTCGCAATTAGGTGCATCAGGACTTAAATGTATTACTGGATTAAATACGAATAGGTTGTATTAACTTAATTTTCAGTATTTAATGTTGAACAGTGGGATTTTAGAAATGCTTGTATGTAGAGCTTTCAAAACTGGAGTGATTCTGAAAGCGCAATCCACAGTTGCTACTGTATTTGCATCTTTAAACAGCTCGTGTATCAGGGCTGTTCTCATGATGTTATTTTGGGTTCCTTTTTCTATCAGTGTCTGTGACCATAATAGATTTTTCCACATTGCTGCTTTATTGATTGTTGGAGAACAAGGTTCCTCTTACTACTTTTTTAACCAAGTTTTTGCATAAGTTCATGCATTGATGTTGATTGCTTTGTGAATGAACTGTGAGATTATAGTCTCTCTTTGACCTCCAACTTAGCAAAAGTGAACAGAAAACCTGTTGGTAATTGATTAAATCTTTTCAATTTGACAAAGAATTCTGTATGTATTTTAAAAGGGACATTCTTGCTGCGTAAAAAGCATTTCTGGTGTTCTGGCAGCAAATACTGAATCCACAATGATTTGTTCTTTTCTGTGTCCCAGGCTAGAATAACGTATAGTATCTTTTCTCCTGAATTACAGAAAGGATATATAATGCAGTAGTTTCTGGGATGACTTCCAGCCATTTTCTTGCAACGTTCTTTTAAAATGTGTGTTTTATAAAGGGTACGTAGTGCAAATGAAGGGCTAATATTTTGATGAAAATGGACTTTGAAAATTTCTTTGTAGATTAACATGAATTTCATAGAAATTAAACACCCAATTCCAGGATCTTAAAAATTAAAAGAAAATAGGTTATATAATTGGGGAATCTGCTTTTCACTACTTAAACAGGAAAGCAGTCTTTTTTTTTCCCCTTCTGCAAGGTAAGCAGCATTTGTGTGAGCCAAGCACTTGATGATTGAGAGGGGGAATATTTGTTTCTTTCTCAGCATCCCTTACTGTTCCTGAATCAGGTTGTCAGAAAAGGATTGTAATCCTCTTTTTCTCTAGGCTGAAGTGGTAGTACAGACTCCAAAAACATACTGCATCTAAAAAACAGAGCTGTTACACACATCAGATTAATATCCTAGTTAATTTTATTTTAATTTAATTGCCTTTGGGGTATGTGGTTTCTGAGATGGGGCCTCGCCTTTGTTGCTGTACTTAGCACTGTGGGACTCCCATCCAGAACAGGACCTTTGGGAGCTTTTGCACTACAAGTCATATTAGTCTTCATTATTCTCTTACCCTGCTTATTGCCTCTTTAAACATTAATATCCTTTTGTATCTTTCCTGTACAGTATATGAAGAGCCAACAATTTGTTAATGATTTATGTGAATGATTTATTTTTATTTTTCACATAGCGATGCTTTTTTGCTACTTCCCATATTATCTGCTGTTTGGAAATGCTTTCTGTATGTGAATGGTGTTTTTTGTACTTGAGCGGTTTCCAAAGGTGTTAGCAGGAGCTGAAGGCACTTTGGATAATACGTTCTTGACTGCTCCATGCCACTGTTTTGCAAGGTTAGTTTTGGTTGGTGTCAAGGATTACTCCCTTGAAACAGGTCAAAATGAAAAAAGTTTGGAAACTGCTGCTTCTCCAGATTAAAGGAAGATGTCTTGGGTATGAAACAATGCCTTCTTTGTTAACAGAATAAATTTTCAAGGTTAAACAAGACTCTGATCTTCACACTGACTGTAGAAATAATGTCTTTTACAAACAAAGTGCTCAGGTCCTATTGAACATTTCTCACTTCTGTTTTTTGGATGTGAAGGACAGCTTGATGAGTGAAACTACAGCTGGGCGAAGGTTACCAGACGTGTTAATGAGGATTCATGTTTTCATCTGTCATGTCAACTTTTAAGTTTAAGTGGGGACTGTAGTCCATTTATTCCCAATTTTTTTTAAAGTGAACTGCCATCTAGGCATAATTTGCCTGTGAGGAAGGGGAAAATCTGATCTTTCACTACAAAAAGTTTACTGAACTTTAGAGAACAGAAAATGGATCGTAGGTACAACTCATCCATTTTAAAATTAGCAGGAAGAGGAGAAACTATTTTAGTTTGGGTTAGTTTTACTGTTTTTACTGTGGCACCTTGACAGCTTGATCGTCTCGAATCCCAAACTCTTTCCTTCTGGACTGGTGGTATTTCCTTTCAGGTACTCTTAGGATTTTGAAGGCATTCTGGATAGACACTAGCACTTCCTTTTGGGAGGTGCCAACCTCCTCCCCACTTCCTTTTATTGATCTAATCTTTATATCGTGTACTCTGAAATCAGATCATTTGGGCAAGGTTTAGCTTCTCTAAGATACAGTATAGTAAACATCAGCGCAAAAGGAGAAGTGTTTTAGCGGTAAGGAGGGCAGATGCTGCTAGAATGGTTAGCGCCATCTGCTTGTCTGGGTCATTGTCCTTTCTCACAGTGACCCCGGGGTCTACTGCCTTAGAGGAAAGTGCAAGAAACCCAGTGGCTGAGGAATATCCTTGCCCTGCAAAAACTTTCGCCTTATTTCATATAGGCTGTTGGCATGCGTCTTGAAGCAGGAGGTCTGAAGGGCGTTTTCCAGCACTTGTACTTTGAATGTATGTTTTTGCGATTGTTATTTGTTGGGAATTCAAGTAGGTCTACTCTCCTCTTTTTGTACAAGGCTTTCTCATGAGGGAACAAGCCATCTGCTCTAGTTCACTGGTGTGGGTGTCACGTGATGCTTTTACACTTGGACCCCATGGTGGTACTTCACATCTACTCTCTGGAGAATTATGAGGAATATCAGCTTTACTTCGGGAATGCTGGGGCATTGCTTATCCAGTCTTTGGAAAGATGTGGACAGAATTGCCTGTGGCACAGACCTGACGTAAGTCTACCATTTGGGTGGCCCTCATCTAGGAGCACTAACTATATGGATATGTAAATCTTGTCTCCTGTTTTTAGAGAATATGATAACTGTGACTATCTTGTTGTATTTGTAACTAAATAATTTTTTAAAATCTCATTTAATGTATGGTATAGATCCCACTTTCCTCTCTGAAGGAAATATATTGGTTACTTGGGAGGCCAGGAGTGAAACACCTTCCTTTCTCAGTTCTGGCATGGTCATGTTTCGGTTTCATTTCACATTGCCTTGTTTTCACATTGAGAGGAAAGAGGAAGAAACAGTCCTCTTTTGTTTTAGGTGCTGTGCTGTACTTTGTGTGCGCTTCTGTTGTGCTTCCACCTCAAGAAGAGCAGTCCTTGTTCTTTAGACGGTCTACATACAAAGTTTCACTTTAGTGAAAAGGAAGTTTCACTTTGGTGTCGCTACCAGTATCACTGATTCTCTTTCCACTTTCCAGCACTGCATTACTCTTTCAAGATAGCGTATCTCAACTTGAGCGCTGTGCTCCTGTATAACATCCAGTTGACTTCTGTAGTGATGATTATTAAATCATGGCATTTTTTAATTCCAGATTTTATTCAGGCTAAGTTTTATTACCTCTGTGATTGCAGAAGAGCTAAATGTTTTATGGGAGCCTCTAAAGGAATTCTGAATTCTTAAGTCTGTGGCTTAGATTCCAGTATAATTCCAGATTATTTATATTATGCATGCAGTGTTTATTGTTTTAATTTGTGAGTACTCCTTTGGTCTACCCATTTTATTGCCCATTCCCTCAGTTTGTCTTAGGTCTTCCTAATGTCTTCAGTTTTCTCTGGTAACTGAGTAATTGAAATGTTTCTTTCAATGTGGTAGATTATTTAACACAAGTTCCAGTGTGTTTTATCATAAAGGAAACAAGTTACTCCTGCTTTTAAGTGTCTGAGCCTTGAAAGTACTTTGATTCTGATTCCATGACTACATAATTTCTTCAATCTCTTACTGAAGGACTTGTGCAAGTATTTGTGTGACCCAGTATGTATGTTCTACTGCGTGAATTTTCCATTTCATGCCTTAGTGTGCTTGGATTTCTTCCTAATGCAACTTTAACTCTGGATGCTCTTGTTTTTTTCATAAGGCTTAGTTTTAGGATAATGAGAGTTGCTTCTCTCTTTCCTCCTGCTCGTTGTTTTAGAGATGAGCGCTATCACCCTCATCTTTTGTTTAAACTTAGTTGTGTGTCTTGAAATGGCTTCTTTGGAATGTGGGTGGCTGGCTACATCAGATGACTTTTCCTTCTTGTTCGTAGCCTCTATTTAGGCAAGGAGTTAAGAGTCTGTAGTCTGTTGTGTAGGTGACCAAATAAGAAGGGGCACTGTGGGATTCAGGGTTGGCACTTCTATGAAAAGCATGGTTTTGATTTACACCATCCCTTTTCCCAGGTTTTTCATTCTTTCAGCTTTCCTTTTTACCATGATATCCATTTAGGAATATTTAGTAAGAGTTGTTTGAATGGAGTCAAACTCTTAACTCGTCAAAGGAACAAATTATCCTTTCAGAGTTTTCACAAAGCACCTAAGTGCAGTCTTTCAGTTCTCTGTTTCTCAGCTCTGCTATTTTATAGATTTGTGGATATTTTGAAAGCTTTCAGAAACCTGATGTGTGCAGATTTATTTAGCCTATACTACACACTGAAATTTAACAACATCAAACTCAGAAGAAGCTTTTCTTCTGAAGATTTGCTGTTACTAAAATGAACAGAATAACAAATAAGATCTTTAAAGCTTGTAAGTAAAGAGCCCAAAATGTGTTTTCCATGCCCTTGGAAAGATAATTGCAGAAATGTGTAAGAAGCGTTTCTATTTCCATAATGCATCAGAGCACTAATCTTCTTTTTGTTTCTTTGTATTGAGTGCTGACCAGTCTTATACTTCACTGAAATTTTTTCTTCTTCTCTAATTGTTGATTAAATAATTTTGTTTAGGATTTGTTTGTTGGGTTTTTTTGCATAGTCTATGTTGTACATTTCTGGTTATTAGTAGCAACTTCTGTCAGTCCTGAGACCAAATACCACTTTGATCTCTACTACATATTTCCACTGTCCGTGGATAATTTTTCTGGAAAGTTGTACCGAAACTGCCTTGGAGTTTTGGTATGGGGTAGTAAGCCAAGGTGCAGTGGTAAGGAATGAGTGGATGGAGAATGTTGTATGATGTAACTTCTCATTTGTTTGGTTATGTTTGTAAGTAGGATAGCCATGCTGCAGTTGTAACTATTTGAATGTACGTTTTGTGTATGATCTTTGATTCTAATCTGTAATCTAGTTTGTAATCTAGTCTGTAAACGAGCATGGAACTTTATTGAAAAAAAAAATTTAGCTAGCTGGATATTTCCTGCAAACAAAAGCTCCCATTGCTTTTATCTCTTGTACTGTAACTCCAAAAGCAGTCTTTCATACTTGGACTGTTTTCTTCTGAAAGTGAAGCCACATTTAAATTTTGAAAGCAATGAGCCACTGACAACTATGAAATCTGTAGAGTCTGTGAATGTGTGGACAAAACATTTAAGATCATGTTTTCTAGGCTGAACAGATGGATCTGGGAGAATGTTAATGTTGTGTAAGGAAAATATACTAACTAGGAAATGGGTGAGGCAGACAATCTTAATTTTACCTTTCTGTGCACATATTAAGACACAGACTCTGCTTACGAGACTGGTTACTGTTCCCCACTGCCTCATTCAGCAGGACGGATGGCTGCGTACTGGGGAGGAACCAAGACTGCACAACGAAGTACATGTTGTCCGTATGGCTCCTGCTTTGTTTGCTGCAAAAGTTGAAAGCAAGAGTGAATGGTGCAAGATGAGGGAGAAATCAAGGCAGCTAAGTATTTCCTCTGGAAACAGGATTTTCTTATTTATTCTGACCAGTATTTCCACATAGTCTGGAGTGTCATTCTAACATGCTGAAGAACAGTGGCTTTTTGCTATTCTAGTTCGTCTCCGTTAGCAATGAGTAAAGATTCATTGCATCGTGCTATAAAGCACCTAAGTTTGAAGTGGCTGGTGTGTTACCTCACTGCCTCCCAGACAAGGAAGCACTGTCATAAAAGGTAGTGTGTGGTAGAAGTAATAGGCTGTTTTCCCCATTCTTTCTGAACTTGGTGATACTGGTTCATGCAGCCTCTTCCTGCCGTAGTCTTATCTACTCTGTCCAATGCTATGCAACGTCTGGTTCCAGTTCCAGGACCTGGGCTTGTCTTCCTCAAGCTTCTTATCTTGGTTCCCACTTCCTGGCAACACATTCACATGTGTGCATATGTGCACCCCGTACTTGAGATCTCCATCCCTTACTCTGCCTCTTACTAGGCCTTGTAGGGGTTTTTTTGCCTTCTGGCTCTTAAGGCTGGTTGTCTTCTAAATTCTTCATCCAGAATCCATGATCTCTTCAGCTCCTCTGTGCGGCTAGCTTCCTGACTCTACATCATATTCTCCTTTTCCTCCCCTCACCTACCCATTCCCAAACAGTTTCTGATATGACTTCTGGTCATGTTCTCTTGAGGTAGCAAAATAAATCCTTTGAGAGCATTAAATAAATGACCAGATTTCAAAAGAATTTTAATACCATGTAGAGATTGTGTTATGTTTCAGATTGTTAATTGCTGTAGCCTTTCAACTTCCTTCTTTGTCTGCCAGTCACTTTTTATTTTTCCATACTTCATTTCCATAGGAGCTGTTTTTGAGTTTGAAGGAGAATGTGAATTTTGGAATTACTGTCTTTTAAAGGATTTGTTTCTTTTAAAATAACTAACCTAGCCAGGTGCCTGTGCTTGAAAGATCATACTGGAATAATCTCAGTAAGAAGCATGGTTCTGATGCCCTACTTGAAAGCCCTTACTCAGCTAAGGTCTTCTAGTAAGAAGCTTTGTCAAACTTTATGTGTTTAAGAAAGATCTGCTATGTGTATATAGCAAATTTAATAATATCACTAAAAGTAAATCCATAAATTGTTGTGATTGGTAGAGAATATGTCAGCCTAGGGGAAGGTTTGTTCCAGTTCCTTGAAAGTCAAGAAGTAAGTCCTTACAGAAGGTCTTGATGTGGTCACATTGCTACTGAGTGCTGTGGATGTGTTGGGCACTCTTTTTGTACAGAACTACTGCACCAGTTTTGTTCTGGTGTGAGTGGGCTTGTTCTTGCCAGCTGCGAAGTGCTCCTGCCTTGCCAAGTGCCAGGCATGGGGTGCATCCTGAATTCTGTATGGTGCAGGGCACCTGACTGGGTCAGAAGCCTTTTTTCCATTAATTTTACTACACACATGGTAGATGTGATTTAAGTTCGAGGATAAGAATTCAAAAGTAGTTAATACTCCTGAAATTTAAAGGGACTTGGGTTCATGAGTTACGTTTTGTTAATGTAAAAGATCAAATGTTTTTAGGGCAGTGTTTAGAATGGAGAAATAAGATTGCCTTTTGCTTCAGTTATTTCCTTATGAGGCATTAAGTGTCTAAAATAATTTTTGTACAAATGTATTTCAAAATGTCTTCACCTATTGCTTGTATAACTTTTATTTCTTTGAAAACCATTGTGATAGTTCTCAAGTCCCTGTGGCTTCATTAACCTAGGATTTAAGATTGTGATTGCTCTCATTTAGTAGGAAATCCATTTTTAATAGCATGCTTGACAATTCTTCCTTAGATCAGACAATTTATACTTAAGGTTGTGACAGTCCTCTGTGGGTTTATTTGCAGCTCTTTGAAACTTCTATGCCCCAGATTTTGTCTTGCCCTTTTGCTGATGCTGCCATTCTTGTAGCAGGGTTTGAAGCACAGTGTGTGTGCTTGTCTCAGATATCCCATTTCACCCTAGGATGCTCAATCATAAACTGAACAGAGATGGGCTGAGATGGCTCTGCTGCTGCATTTGCTGCTTCCAACAGTTCCTATGTGCTTTCCCATTTATGCAGTAAATAAAGCAGGTGTAGGTGTCCTGCAGTTAAGATTTAGATTGTTGTGCCATCCTTATTCATATACTTGTCGTTGGTCATCATTTTGCAGAGAGCGAGTTAGGGATCCTGTGAGAGGGGAAATGTCGTATGATCATAGCAGAATGCACCTACATGCAAGTTGAGTTTAGTGTGCACAGGAACTCAACCAGATATTGGAGGTGAATGTGTTTTAATATAAATAAAGCACTGTAGTATCACCTTTATCAGCCTTTGCCCAGCATTCTCCTTCACTCCTGTCTCTCATTGGCATGGGTGTCTTCTCACTTTTCCACTGACCTGTCTAATCCAAGCTGCAGTCTTCAGCATCCTACAATTTAGACAGACGGGCTGGGATTTTTCAGATTTGCCATACCAGGCATTTCATCTAACTTTGGATAATCTGTCACATTTCAAGTCTCTACTTGGAAATATCTAGATATTAAAAATTCTCTTCAAGTTAGAGGAGTTTCTGTATTTTGTTAAAATACATGAAGTGTTATATATGAGTTTTGTGGACAGCACGAACACTATTTGTGTTGTAGATGTGGTGCAATTCTTTTAGTATAATTTTAAAAATTAGATTGAGATAGGCAAGAAGAATTTCAGCCTGAAGGATTCAAAGTTGGCAGAATTACAATGGGAATTAGTCTTTAAATCATAATTCTTAAGTAACCTTTAGTTTCCTAGCAGCTATCAGAATTGCTACCAGCTCTGTCTATGATTAGTATGTTGAAGAGAGTCATATTTCTTGGATGCAGTTTGTTTTGCTTTCATGTGCTTCCAGGCTTAGACCACCTACCTTGAAGTCTTTCAAATGAATTTCAGGGTGTAGAGGATTTTTATAATTGTAGAAATATGTAATGGAAATGGAATTGACTTATGTGATGAGGTGATCCTATTCAGCAGGCTCAGATGCAGTTTACATTTCTTGTGGGCATCGGTTATTTCTTTGTTGTGCTGTACAGAACTTTCCAGAAGTGAATGAGGAGATACAAGAAGCTTGTACTTAGTATGATGTAACTTATACCATCACTTCAGCTGACGTGTATTGACAGGCCAAGTGCCACAGGTCTGATGTGGCTCATGTTCTGTGCCCTGAGAAGAGACTGGCACCCAAACACTGAGGCCATCAGCTGACTTCTTGTGTTGAAGGGCAGTAGATTGAGGACAGAAGGGAAGGGGAGGAAGATAACCTAAAGCAAATACTTATAACCTCTTCTGTAGTGGACAGGTTGCAAAGAATAGTTTGAGCCTATAAGAGACTCAGTTTTCTTTCTAGAAATACTCCAGATGTCCCTCTACAGTTGACTATGCAGTGTTTGGAGTCTGAACGTGGAGGCTTGATGCATGTGTCTCTACTTAGGAGTACACTGCACGTAAGATTGAAATAGAACTGCATTGCTTCTGTTGTATTTTACACACGCTTTTTTAATTCTGAAGAAAATTTATGTTGTTTTGTACTGGGGGTGTGGTGTGTCTGGAGCATTTTAATTCTTATGCATACACACACATGCACATGAATGTTTATATTGTCAACAGAAATGAGGCGGTTCTCGTGTGTTAGGTAACGACAATACCATTTTTACATAGTTAAAATTACTGTCAGAAGTGGTGTTTTCCATTGGTGCACAAAGAGGCTTCTAGGGTGGATGCTTCTCAGTGGAATGGACTAATAAGTTTTTAGTAAACTAAGTAGCTGTTTCAGTGGTGACAAATTCGTTCAAGCTATGACAAATAACGTGAGTATTGACTGCTAAGATTCCAAAGTCCCAGGGTTTGGAGTCTTGTGAGGCTGTGTTTGTTTCATCTTTCCCTTTCCAGGAGAAAAAACCCCAAAACCAAACAAAATCCCCAGCATCAATGACTATTTTTTGAGAAATTATTAAATTGTTTAATTATTTGTTAAAATTATTTAATTGTCAAACAAATCACCCTCAATTTACCTTCACTTAAACCAGAACATACCTTAGGTATGCTAAAATGCAAACAAACCAAACTGTATTTACATTCTCCCAGGAGGCTGGAATAAGAAAGGAGAAAAACTGCTTTCCTAGTGTTTGTTTTATTTCTTAATTTATCATTGGAAGGCAAATAGATCCTCTGGTGAATAGTGCTGATGCACAAGCTTGAATTTCCTAGAATATGATGTATTTTAGATTGTTTAGGTAGCACCAAAAAAAAAAATTAAAAAACTTGTTCAAGTAGCTGGGCTTTTCAGTTTTTAAATGTAATTGTGTGGTGCCAGTATGTGGATCTGTGAGTGAAGAATAGGGCAAGTTTAGTTTAAGATGAAGAAAATCAGGCTGAACTGTTTTTGAAAATTTTGTGAGTACTTTTGTTTGTTGAAAATTTCAGGCTCCACAGAAGATTTATTAGCTTCATTTCATGCTTTCTAACTATTCATTGTGATCATTAAATAACAATCAAGGCTGTTTCTGTGTGAGGAAGGATCACTTGTTATACCTCAGTTTGCACTGGGAAGAGTAAGTATTAGCATTTAAATTGAAATTGCTAATTTCTCCTTGCATATGTCCTTAGGGCTCAATCCTACCAGATGCTGAGCCTCTAGTTGTGATCCAGGAAAGATCTTGGGGTTAAACCGGGTTTATTCAGACATTTAAATGTTGCTTGCTGAAGCCAGGCCATGATGTTCGTGATCTCTGGAGTGAAGCAGACAGACCCATTATTTTGCATTTTCTGTTTTTATTATCTTCACGGACAAAGGAACACAGGTGGGGCTTTTTCACATTAAAAATTCAAGTTAAAATTTCTGACCTGTAGAGAGTATGTCTTTAATGTGATGATTGTGTTTTCATAACTTTGTGAGCACTATCCCTGATGGCTATTTATGAAACTGTTGTGTTCAGGTATGAAAAGGCAGGACTTGTCCTTCAAATCTTCTGCGTCAGTGTGAGTCCACCGTTTTTGTGTGTCTGTCCAACATCACTTCCTGGCTGCAAGATGTCTGTCATGGTGTTCTCCATAGAAAGGAGGCCTCACGTTTCAAACACCTTTAGTTCTGTGATTAACATGGGATCTCTTTCCTCTTTAGCTTTCTCCCACAGCCTCCTGCAGTCACTGCAGTGCAGTCTTCCACTTTGGGAGCGCAATTCTTTGCGGTCAGCAGGAACTTCTGATAATTCAAGGGCATACCACAAGCCTTGGGAAATCTTTCTATGTTGATTTCTCTTTACTGCCTGCAGCACAAGGGAGACAGAAAATATACTTTCCTAACTGCTTGCATCTATCCTTGGTCCCCTTTTGTAGAAATGAACGTTGTTGCTTTTTCTTCTTAAGAGTTCAACAGTTCTTTTTTTCTTCTGATTTCATGGCTCGAGTTGGTTTATCTAGGTGGTGGACTCTTTCTTCCCATACTTACTGTTCATGCAAAGCCCAGCTGATGAAGCTAATTGCTGGGCTTTTGGTTTGTTTCTTGTTTTGTACAGCTTTTCTGCGGGTAGGAAAGGAAAAGGATTTTACTGTGTGTCGGGGCTATTGGCAGTCTCTCATGGCTGTACAATGTGGAGACTCTGTCGGGATATAGGAGTTTTCTCTGAAATTACATTGAATTTCTCATTTGTACATGGCTCTATCAGACTGTCATGAAGGTTCAAAGCCTAATTTTATAATACAGCAAAAAATAACTTTATATTAAGACTTGTGTTAAACCTTCATGTAATAATTTTGGAGGCGATTTTAAAAAGCATGACCTCATTGGGAGGTAAGAAGTCATCTATGCCTTTGAAAATGCATCAGCTTTCTTTAACATTGCTTCTTTCATACATGGAAGAGAAACTCTGGCAACAAAGATTCAGCCTTGCATGTCTCACAAGGCTGTTTGTTTCTAGTATGCTTTAGAGATTTTTTGAAATTGTTTTTCTTTGTGATTTGTACCTAATTTAGTTGCATTTAACCATATGTTTTATAACTTTTCCCTGTAGAGCAATGGAACTGTTCTTATGCGTAAAATAACTATATGATTAAGTGCTTTGCTCAGTTGGTGGCGTTGAATGGTTTCTAATTTTAATGTAATAGTTAATCTATTGTCACTCTTGCACCAAGACACAAAATTTCAATTGGTACCACGTTATTAATGAAAAATTTTCATGCATCTGGCACACTATAACATAAACTAAGCAAAACTCTTGGTACTTTGGAAATACATTGATAAATGATACTCAATTATGTTGCAACAATTAGAGAACCAGAATTAAAAAACAATAGACCATAAAGTATGAATATTAATGTTCCATGTTATTATCTTTAATAAATAGTTAGTAAGTGTCAGAAACCTTTGTTTTCCACAATGCTTTTTCTACTCCTGTCCCTCAAAGGTAGCTACATTTTTGTTCAGAGTAGAATAATAGCTTTCAGCGGTAATTTAGAGACTGTGTAGCTGAGACTTGTTATAGTTACGATGTATGGACATTGGTATCATTTTACTTTTCCTTGAAACTGCTTAGAGACCCAAAACTTGGGCAAAAGAGGATTTATCCTCTGTTGTGATTCCCATAGTGTAATAATTTCCTTTTTACAACAAAAGCAGGCCGTGTCCTGGTATTTTATTAGTCTGAAATGTTGTAAGATTAGGCTTCCCTTTTTATAGATAATCTTATTTCTCTGCTGCTTTGTTCCAGACTGCACAGATCCTGCTGCTTTGGGTGATAAAAGTGCTTCCAAAATTTTAAGAACTTATTAGGCCACACATGACTCGTGCATTTTTCATTGTTGCATGTGTTAGTTCTTTGAAACAACTTGGCAGATGACTTGTGGCAGCAGAAATTCTGTGGTCAGCGAAGTTTGGTCTTTGAGGGCTGATCACAAGAATCCAGTTGCAGAGTCAGGGCCTAGATTAGCAGTAAGAAACACAAGATATCTCAGTGGACAATAACTGTTTTATTATACAAAACCAAATCAACCCCCTTGCATTTATCAAGGAGCTAAAAGGAGCACAAAATATTTTCTGTCTCTTTTTGAGGGTGTGGAAGAGAGCTTGTTGGTTAATTCTTTCCTCTCCTGATTTCCCTTGCTTCTATGCATGTATAGATATATTGCTGGTTGAAGAGGACTCTGTCAATGCGCAAGACGGTTTTAACTGTCTCCTCTTAGCACTTCATTGGGAAATTGTTTTCATATCCCCAAGCTTATTCCTTTGGAAATGGCAATTTATATAGCTGTGGATGAGAGAGTTAGGACAGCTTGGGTGTGTGGGAGGGATGCCCTAGGCTCTACAGAACATAGGGCAACGATGGATGCGTTAAGTCTGGACAAAGTCTTTAGAACTAGAAGTAAAATGGCATTGGTATGAAACTTCCCTTACTAAAACCTCAGGTCAATTATCATTTATCCAGTTATTTAAAGCAAGTTTCTACAAAGCTCTCCTTGTCAGTAGTTAAAAAGTTACACCCATAGTAATTAAACTTGCAAGCATTTGATCATAATAGCAAAGTCCAGACCTTGGAAAACATGGATGGTTGGCTCCATGCAAGCAACAAACTGATAGATGAGTTCATATCCTGGGTCTCTCCTCCTGTACCTTCCTCAGTTTCCTGCCTTGCCTTCATTGTTTTCACAGGCTTAACTTTGTTAGAAATAGCAGGATGACCCCGAGGCTATTCCCTGCATTCCTTCTCCGTATTCTCTTTTTGCATTTCTCCTTAATGCACCTTGTTTCTGAACAAGGTGCCTCCAAAAATTAGGTGCCTCTTTTGCTTTCAACAGACCATTTTACTTGTTGACACATGGAGAAGGCAGGCAGCCCTGACAAGCTGGAAGATAAGAACACAGGGCTTGCCTAAGATTTATGAAGTACATGTTGTGGTGAGCATATTATTTGCAGCAAAGTAGCGGTGGATTTAATTAGAATCACTAGACAGTGCTGTTATCTCGAAATTTTTGAAAAATACTGTCTTACACAAAGCCAGTAACTTTATCCTTTATTTCTGGTAGAAAGAAACTGTTCTCCATGCTTCTGAAAATAGAGAAAAGAGCAGTTGAGTGCAGGAAGCTGGTCCTCTTCTGATCAATCAAAAAAAGTCTGTATTGCCTTGAATCGTCACAGGAATTAATACATTCTGTGCTGTTGGTCAAAACGGTGAACCAAGAGTCTTTGGGGGAATAAACACATGCAAATACGTAGACCTGAGGAAAACCTACACTTCTTTCTTTGTGTTGCCAATTGTTTGAAGAATGAGTCTCACTTCACAGGCAGTTCCACCTGAACATGAGGAAGAACTTCTTTACTGTGAGGGTGACAGCCATAGCACAGGCTGCCCAGAGAGGCTGTGGAGTCTCCTTCTCTGGAGATACTCAGAACCCGCCTGGACAAGTTCCTGTGCACCCTGCTCTAGGGGCACCTGCTTTAGCAGGGGGGTTGGACTGGATGATCTCCAGAGAGCCCTTCCAACCCCTACCATTCTGTGATCTGTTTAATCCTGGAGTTGTAGTAGGTGGTGAACTCTTGAGATGTTTATTAATCCTGAAGTTAAAAGGAATCTGAAAGAACTGGGCATGCTCCTTTTTAAGAAGAATTCTTAAACTGGTCTAGTACACTCAACTCACTTTGTATGTAAGGTATGGGATTATGTTCTTTGTCTGTTTCAGGCTTTCCTGGCCATCTGAAAGATTGACCTCAAGACCTGTTAGTCATCTATTTAGTAACTTGTTTACTGTTCCAGCTTGGGTTCCCTCCCCACAGGTTACAGTCCTTCATGAACTTCTCAAACTTGAGTCCTTCCTATGGGCTGCAGTTCTTCAAGAACTGCACCAGCATGGGTCCTTCTCACAGGGTGCAGTCCTTCAGGAACAGACTGCTCCAGCATGGGTTCCCCATGGACCACAGCTGCCAGACAACCTGTTTCTGTCAGGGCTCTCCATGGGCTGCAGCTTCCTTCATGGCACATCCATCTGCTGCGGTGTGGGGTTCTCAATGGGCTGCAGTGTGGATATCTGCTCTGGCATGGTCCTCCATGGGCTGCAGGGGGACGATGGGACAACCTCTGCCACCATGGTCTGCTCCATGGGCTGCTGGGGAATCTCTGCTCCGGCACCTGCAGTGCTTCCTCCCTCTCCTCCTGCTCTGACCTGGGTGTCTGCAGGGCTGTTTGTCTCACATTTTCTCACTTCTCTGTCACAGCTACTGCACAGCATTTTTTACTCTCTCTTAAATGTCTTATCACAGAGGTGCCACCAGTGTCGCTGATGGCATCGGCTTTGGCCAGCAGTGGGGTCTGTTGGAGGCAGCTGTAAGTGGCTGTGTCTAGCACAGGGCAACCCTGGTCCTTTCTCAGGGAGGCCATCCCAGCAGCACCTCCTGCTACCAAAACCTTGACACCTGCACCCAGAACAGCTTGAATGCTAGGTAGAAGAAGTCTCTTTTTGGCCACATTGAGACTCAAGTTTGTTAAAAGCGATGTTAACTTCAGCTCATAAAATAAGCCTCTGCCGTAATGACTGATGTCTGCTCTGTACCATGTATTATATGTACAGTGCCATCAGGCTAATTTGAAATACAGTCATCTGGAGTTTAACCTCAGTTATTTAGCTTTGCCTGTACCAGAAAGCCCCTTGGGTCCATGGTGTGAATATTTCAGTCATTCTGCTTCTATCCAGCCTGTAATTTTGCCTGTAATGCATTTGTTTTAAATGTAATGCATTTTTTTTAAATTATGTTTATGTGAAGAAAACTTCAATCTCTATCTCACTGTAAAACAGCCTAAATTTGCAAGTGGCTATCTTCATATTAATTTTTATCATAATTTGGGACAGTGTAAAAATGGATACACCACCTTTGGCTCAAAACTGTGCAACTTACCTTTTCACATTTTACTTGTAAATTTTTGGAAACATCTTTAAAAGAACGATACTGGATTTTTCTGTTTTACATTGTTACCTGTCCTGGAAAATATTTTGCCCCTGCAGAAGTTAGACATGAAAGATTATCTACATATTTGTGTTTTGAGCCTTCAAAAGAATTACTCCTGAATATGAGTGATGATACTATTTTCTCAAGCCATACCTGTCCTTGGGAGAAATATATACTACTCTAAAAAATGTAAATATCTCACTTCTGCAGTAATTCATAAGATTTTCCTGAGAGTTTTAGCTGTAATTAAAGAGAAAGTCTGTGATCTTTCAGCTCCTCAAAGGTAACATAAATGCAGAATGTAATTTGTTAGCGTGCGCTAAGAGCAGCTATCATTTTTGCTATAGTTGACTGCTGTGAATTTTAGTAATTTCTATTGCATTTTGCTTTATAGTGGCAACGACAAGCCAGGTAAGCATTTTTAAAATGTACCTAGATTTTACTTCGCATTACAGCAGTGATGGTCGTTAATATTTATCTAAACAAAAACCTCTATAATATTAAAAACAACATTTTAAGCTAATTAACATAACCTTTTCTACTTCAAAGAAAGCATCTACTACTCCGTATAGAGCAAATATAAATAAAACTGAGGATATTAAGTGTTGCATTTAGTGGGTAAGGAAAATGTCGTGCTGTGTGACTTGTTACCAGAAGTTTTATTTCCTGGCATTCTTCCTGCTCCAATAAGTCTCTAACATTTTCCGAAGGCTTCAGAGCTAGCACTTAAAGCTAATAATTTTTGGATTTTGGCATCACTGTTGGAATAATAATTTAGAAGTTCACAGGTATGCTTCTAAAATGTCCCACTACTCCCTCTGCCTCCATGGCAGATCACTAGGAAGCACGTAGTTTCCTATCTATTATTGTGACTTTTCCATGTCCATTCTAGTCTTTAGGATTAGTAGAAGAGGGATCTTGAAATGGTTCTGTAGAGCCATTCATAATGTGTATATGCTGTGATGCAGAAAGCACAAAGGGAACAACCTGTGGCTTTTTCTGGTGCAAGAGGAGAACCCCATTGTAGGAGACAGGCCACTGTATTTGCAGCAGAGGTAGGACCAGTTAATATATAGTTATTGGTATGCCAAAACCTATCCTGACCTGAGAAGCAAGTTGTCCTCAGAAGTACCTCAGGTACCATCAAGACTGCTGAAAGAGAATTCTTTTTCAGGTCCAGCTTCCAGGGCTCAGGGTGGTGCTACTGCTTGTGTTTTCCTTTTTTGCCAGTGTATCTTGTGCTTCTTTCTGCAGATTTTAACAGGAGGTCACCTCTCCTTTCCATGTGTTAATAGTATTCTGTGTCATGTATTCAGTCTGGTAAACTTGCTTCAAAGATATTCAGAAGTGTTAAGTCTAGGAAGATTTGTACAGGGTAGATTTTTTTTTTTGTCTCCCCTTGGTGTAGATATTTTAGCCTTGCTGTAGGTGCACAAACTAGTCGATTTGAATATTTGCTACAAAACAATTGGAGTCAGTTTTTTTAATTGGACTTAGGCTAGCTAACTCTTGCCTAAGGTGGTCATTCGGAGAATATCATGGACCTGTAGAAGACATTATTTGGCATGAGGCTGCTGTATCAGATATGTGCTAGCATGCTGTGTGATCTACAAAGATGTATTTTTGAAAGGCTTCTGAAAAATGTCTTCCCTGTTTTAGCCCATTTCTCTTGCTGCCGCAGTGTTCTTAAGAGTGTTTTCTGATTGTTGGCCCTGTAAATGCTTGTCCTGGTTTCCTGGACTTGACTGCTAAAGCAAGGAAGCTTTGTCAGGCCATGCTGTTTAAATCAGAATTTGCTGTGGTCTCTTCAGACAAGTTTGCTTAAATAGAAGCACTGAAATGATATAGTTCAATAATTCCTCTTGATCTCATTTCATTCTTCTTAGTTGTCATTTGCTTTTGGGTTTAATAGAGAAATTAAACTGTCTGAGAAACAGAAATGTCTGAGATTCATTTGTTAATGTTTGGTTTAAGCCTTCCATCAAAGTTAATGGATTTATTTCTTTTTTGTACTTTAGACTTTGGAGACCTGAGATGTAAAAACTGGTTTGGTGTCACAGAATCACAGAAATTCTCAGGTTGGAAGGGACCTCTGGAGGTGGTCTAGTCCAACACGGCTGCTCAAAGCAGGGTCAGCTGCAGCACATCATGCAGGTCTGCGTCCAGTCAGGTTTGGAAAAGCTCCAAGGATGGAGACTCCACAGCCTCTTTGGGCAGACTGATCTAGTCTTTGATCACCCTTACAGTTAAAAAAAAAAAAGTTGAAGAGATTTAGTTACTAGAAAGTAAGAAGAACAAGTAGTTTTCTCAGTGTCTGAAACAAAGTATTTCTGTTGAATTGTTTTGATATATTCATGGTCAGAGCAGGAACTTCAAATTTCAGAGGTGTGCCTTTAGCTGCCCCTATGGAAGTCCACCTCAGTTTGACTAAACTGTTAAGTTTCTGAAAATTTTCATTTGCCAAAGAACTTATTATCAGGTTACAGCTGAAAGTTGGATACTTCATTGCCTAGGAAGTATTTGTTGCCGTTTACTTCCTTAAGGTACCCCTTATGCACCAGAATATGCTAGCGGGTGTGGAAATTGTGGGAGATTGAGGAAAACATGCAAGTACACATCAACAGCTTTCAGTCTAAATAGTATTTACCAAACATCTGAAAGCAAATGACATTAGAAGGCTTCAGCTTGGCTATGAGTTGTTAAAGACCTATTCAAAATCGGCATTCAATGTAAGTAGGGTGTAGAGAGTTAAGTAATCTTTAGTGAAGTGCTTTGAGCAATAAAACAGTTAACAAGGATGATTTTTAAAGAATTGCTGTTGTCTGAGGGATATTCAGTTGACATGAAGGAAGCAATTAACTTAAAGTGAGTTTCATGTTCTGTGTAGACTCAGACAGGGTTTTAGTTGCATTTGCTTTGCATTTCTTTCCTGACATCAGCTAGCAGCTTCTCTTGAAAAAATTAAGCTGAGATATTTTTACCATTTCTTGATTTCTCCTGTTGTCAAGGAAAAACACCAAACATTGCAAATGACATTTGGTCAACCACAGGATTTAGTAGCACTTATCCAAGGCTGCTGCATGTTGTTATACGTCTGCTCTGGAAAACACATGTAAACTGCTGGTGGGAAAGGACATGATTAAAAATTTGTCTGTTTGCCTGTAGCTTTGCTTTAATTAAACCAAACTTAAAGGCTTAGGAAAGTGCATATGGGGTGAGGGCAGGAAAATTACGGAACTATATGAAGTCAGACATGCACATGCTCAGAAATGTCAGAGTTGAAGTTGCACAGGTAGCCTGGGCCCAGGTCTCTGTTCTTTTCTGTCCTAGCCAGCAACTGGGTTCCTAATATGCTAATAGCTCCAGATCTTAGTTGTTGGGGTAGAGAGAATCAGGTCTAGAGTAGAAGTCAGTTGTGAATGTTAAGTTGTAGGATTTGCACTTTGATTTAAGATACAGCAGGAGTAAGAGGTAGGGTGGGAAGCATCAACTCTGTTGTTAAGTAACCAGGCTTTGTAAACATGATATTGACAAAGGCTATTGCAAAGCTAAGGCTCCTGCCTTTGTCTCAGGCTTTTAATTTCCAAAAGGTGATTTAGCATCACTTTTTTCTCTATGGCTGCTCCAGGAAGCAAGTTGAACTGTATCAGAATGGGCAGGGCAGCTAAATACTCTGACTTCTCACTCTAATGTGCTGAGTGGAGGTATACCATGGAAGGACTTTGGATAAAGGTTAAGTTTCTTACTACTAGGAGTCAGCTTTGAAACAGTCCTGTAGCATACTTTGGTGTTTGCCTTGTTGGGCATGTCAGAAGAGCTGGCCTTGAGTAGATAGTAGCATCCCTCCCTTCTCCATAATGGTGAAATTTAGTTTCTGCCTCCACTAATGAAGTGGCTATTTCTGTACTTTCCATTGCTGTTACCAGATGAGATTATGTAAAATACTGAAGAGCTCTTTGTGTCTTTTGTTGCTGCTTTGCCCGAAAGTTTCAAATGACAGGTCTTCCTTTGTGGAGATGGTCATTTTTCTCATATTAACATGCGTAGAATGTATTTTCTGTACTTCTTCCCTAATTCATGTTCCTTCTCCCTTCATCTTCTTTCCATTTCCTCTTCTATTTGCTTTTTTTCAAGTTAAGTTTTTAGTGTACTGAATTTGTATATTATCAAATAGACTTCTCAAGAGTCAGGTTCAGTTCTCTGCTGTGGAAATACAAACCTTCAGAAGCCTTTGTGGACTCTTCTGTCAACAGCTCTAAATAGTTTTTTAAAGTTGTTTTGGTTTTGTTTGGTTGGTTTTTTGAGTCCAGGGTAACTCAAGACTGGCCCTGGCCTGTGGACTCAGCACCCAGGAGCAGTTGGAGTGCATTAAGTATGTGTCTGGAGTGCATCCTGTTGTGGATTTTCTGAAAGACATCCGTGTGGTGCACTCCAGGACTGCTACAGTATACACACAAAACTGCAGTAGGTCACGATGATGAAGATTACTTTGAAAGCCCTCTCCAGATCTAGAATAAAATGCTTATTTAAATACACTAGGGTTCAGAAGTATCAGAGGCACCTTTGTCAGCCCCTCTTTTAGAGCCCTCTGGTTAAACTGTTTCAGTTCATTGAGCTAACCCAGACTTCTACAGTAGTTTCATGGATTGGCATTGCCTTTGGCAGCAATAAGGAGAGGTGTTTCTATGCATGGCCAAAGGTACTTTCTCCTTATAGGGTTAATTTTTTTCAATCACGTTCCTTTTCATTCTGTTAACGCCTCATGTATTGTCCCTAATTCGTTTGATCCTACCATGCTGTTTTTAATGCTCTTCTATGTTACTGCAGCAATCGGCGCTTTTCTAACAAATTTAGAAATGGCATCAGTGTGAATTTGCTGTCAATTGTGTATCACATAAGCACAGGTGCGTGCTGCAGATTGCAATACTGCTATTGCTCTTATTCCTCTAGTCTTTGCAGGTGTTTGCAAAGTATATATGCAGGTGCTGTGAATCTTGCTATTGTTTAGAGGGGTGAAGATTTTGAGGAACGTCACCAGACCCTGAATATGTTCACTTTGTGATGCTGTCACTGCCAAATGAGTGTGTGACTTGCAAGTATCATAGCTGCCAGATTGATATGGTTTAAAAGTCCTGCTTCTCAGGTACAGTCTTGTGAGAGAAGGACTGCCTTGAGCACCATCTTACTGTTGGTGAAGGTAGATAGAAGGACTTTGCCTGTAACAATGCACTTACCAGTGGCACAGTCCAGGGTGTCTAAGTGCTTGGAATGGATTTGGATGCAAAGTCACAATTTTTAATATTTTATTTTGTTTGTAGATATGTGTATTCAGAGAGGTTTGCCCCACACCAAAGAAACATTTGTACACCTTAATTCACCCAGAGGANACTTTGCCTGTAACAATGCACTTATCAGTGGCACAGTCCAGGGTGTCTAAGTGCTTGGAATGGATTTGGATGCAAAGTCACAATTTTTAATATTTTATTTTGTTTGTAGATATGTGTATTCAGAGAGGTTTGCCCCACACCAAAGAAACATTTGTACACCTTAATTCACCCAGAGGATTCTTAATGCCTGTCTTGATATTAAAATAATTCCTGCCTGTAACCTTTCTTTTTCTTGTCCTGGACCAGCTCTGTCTCTGCCCTGTTTTGTTTCTTTTCCCTGCATGTCATACTTCTCTCTAGAATGGCTTCTTTCTGTTTGAGAAAGTTATGTCTGAAACAAGTTGTTATTTTTTTCCCGTTTTCCTCCTTCCTTGGTGGTCTCCAGAGGATTGAAGTACACTTCCCCCTGCTTGGCAAACCAGGAGAGGTTAGAGAGGTTTGGAGTGCAACTGCCTGACAAGAGTCGAGTCTGCATCATGTGGAAGTTGAAAGAAGTGCTTGTCCTAGCTTGTCTGACTTGAAGAAGATTTGGCACTCCATGCAATGCAGAAAGAACCCACATTTTCATAATTCAGTACTCACAGTTGGTTATTGTTCCTATAGAGTGCTGAGTGCTTTAGACAGACTGATAACTATTATTATTATTGTGCTGCCCCACCGTTATACAATACATGTGTAAACCATTTCAGGAAGGAGGACTGGCTGTGATAATGGCACCGGGTAGAGCAATTGGTTCTGTGGCTGCAGAGGTGTCTTTTTCTTGGGGTTTGTGCCTCTCAGTCAGCCTTGCTGAACAGGCACAAGGATATGAGTTGAACAACAGATCAATGAAGTAGTGTGCAGACTTGGTTTCTGCATTCTGAAAAAGGCAAGAGAGAAGGCAAAAAGAAGTCTACAGATACTGCAGCCGGGTAGTACTGTCTTCCTTGAGAGCAGTGATAATCTGACATATATTTAAATAGGTATGTGCTTCCAGTGGAGCATGACAGCACAGTGCAGGGCAGCAGGCCAGAATGCAATCCAGTGCATGTTTGAGCTGAAGAGCAAAGGACTTTTTTTTTTTTTGTGGTAGAGAAATGTGATAGTCCTTCTTTTTAGCTGCAGTTCAACAAAGCATGTTAGACCTGAGAATATTAAGGTCAGTACAGCTGCTCAAAAAGTTAAGCATGCTTACTTTAGTGTGTTCTAACCATACTATTTTTGGAACTCAGAATAGGCATTTTATAATCTACAGGGTCTCAGCAGTGGAATAACATAAATAAAATGTGAAAAGTTCAGATGAAAAGTAAAAGAGCTGAATTAAGCTTGAAAGACTGAAGATAAAAGGTGTAAGTAAATACAGAGTGAAATGATTTTTCATTCGTTTAAAGTCATCTTATTACTACTTTGGCCTAAAGGATCATCAGATCTGACCTTGAGGATTCTTTTACGCTGCCAGAGCAGAGTAAACAAGTCTTTGCACATTTGAGGATCAGATCTATGAAAACCAGGGAAACAGGACAATTTTTAAAATTAAAGCAGAGGAGGTTGAACCCCATGGAACTTTCTGTATCATCAAGTCTAAGACCTGTGTTGTTATGGATGATCATGACATCTGATCTGCTTAATAAATTTACTGCGCTCTAGCATGCAAGTATTAAAACTACTGAGGACAAAACATCTGCTGAGAGCCCAGTTCAGAAATCATTCCTGTGCTAGCTATGAACCTAATCATTTCCAGCCTAAAGGTATTCACGGCCATTTTATAGTGATTAGTTGCAGTGCCAGCAATGACACTTAGCGTACAGAGATCTTCCAGTCCTCTGTATCTCTCTACTGATTTAGAGGGAGCCTTAAATGCGTCTGTGAAGTAAAGACAGATAAGTGGCCTTGAGTCAGAGTAGCGGAGCATGCAAAATGCCTTACCTCGTGATCTGAGCTTGAATGTTCAGCAAAATTTGTAAAAGCGTATTATGAATGGTGCTTTTTTTTTTCTTTTAAAGTATGTGCAAATAATAGTCACAGAGTTAATGGCATAGTGCTATTGCAGCAAGTTGAGCAGTTAATGATGAAAGTCCAGTAAGGAAAAAGAAGGTGGTTCTTCAGTATAAATATGCAAAAGATGCAAGGACTAATAGAGAATTGTGATATGTGAAAGGCTTCCTGGCAGGCTGCTCTGCTGGGAGAAAAATGGATGTTATCATAGTGACCCCTGGAGCAGAATCCCCTAACCGTGTCTGGCCTGGTTCAGTTCCTCCCATGAGGACGGACAACGTGGATGTTGATCGTTTTGGATTACTTGTCTCTGCTTTGTCATATCACTGTTTTGTGGAGTTTGGTTAGGTTCGCAGTGAGTTTTTTTACCTTGCTCTTGTATTTCAGTCTGATGGCAGCCTTGACACTGCTGTGGCTAATCAACCCTGCCAGACCACTGCATGAATTAAAGGTATTCCCACAGAACTGAAGATACTAGGAATAAGTAATTCAAGCCAGAGAGTAGGCTGCCCCCCTACTTTTAGCTAGCAGTGGCTTGCCTTTCAAGGGTAACCTGATTCGTCTTCCCTTCAGGTACTTTAATGTTCCTACAATACCTGTACTAATCCCCATCTGAACTAACAATTCCCCATTTATCTGCATGGATAAGGTATCCTGTGTTTTCCTTTTAACCATCAGTAGTTGCATCAAAAATTTGTTTGAGGTAGTTTACCTTTCTGATGCTGTCACGTATTGTCTGTCATCTTTCCTTGAGAATTGTTTTTGATGTGTACTTGCTGTTGAGGTCAAGCATGTGGATCTGAAGTTGCTTGAATTGATCTCCCCTTAAAAGGAGGCACTGAACTAGCAATGCCACCCATCTTGGTAAATTTACGACAGTTTCTTACCACGACTTCAATAAAAATGATGTGCCGGTTCCTTCAGTGTTCTTGGATGGTGCACAGATAGGAGCACATTCAACTCTGTTTTCCTTTCGTGATGTCGTGCAGTTTCAATTTCTGCACGCTTACTGCTATTTTTCTTTTGTCTCCATGTTCTATATTGCCACCCTGATTAAAAACTGAGGCAAAGCTGGTGTGAAGAAAACCAGTGCTGCCAAGAGGAGAAGAAGGATGTTCTGTCTTCAGCTAGCGTTCAAGGCAAGAATGAGTAAAACATTAAAAGCACATTATTTCTTCATGAAGGAGCTTGTCTTTTCTATCCATAAATTGCAGCTAGTTGTCTGTAGCAATGAAATGTCTGTAGTACTTCACAGATGAAGCATCTTTCAAGAGCGAAATTAAGATGGCAAGGTACCAGTCTGGAGTTGGTGAATGAGCCAAGGGAAGCTGAAAAACTGACTGGTGGTTGATGGCCTCCGTGCTGGCAGCAGAGCAAAGTGTTACATTCCAGGAAGAACAGCATCATTTTTTAGGTGTTGGGGAAAGACAAGCATGGAATTTTACTCTGCAAAGAGTGCAAGCAATGATTTGAGGCTTTTTGCAGGATGCAGGGAAGAGGACTGGTAATATAAATGTCTCCGTACATAAGGACCATTTAAAATAATTTACAAACCAAAAAAAAGCACTGAAAAGGTATCTCCAGGAGGCTGTTATTCATAGATACCATTCTTTTTTGTCGGGTATCTGTTCTTTGAATAGAAGCTATATACAGTCCAGTACTGCACTGGGCTGCATTGAGGTAAGAGGACTGACGCTATAGCATTTTCAAGCATAAATTTTGAAATGTTGTCATCAGAACGTATTTTTAAATAGTTGCCAATTCTGTAGGGTGCAGATTTTTGAATGGCAAGTGTCCTTTCTGTAGTCCTGTATTTTCCCCTGGTGACCTAAGAAGCGAGCACTTTACCCTTTTCAGAGCATTCTCTTGTGTTTTGAAATGAAACCTCCTGTGTTTTCTGTTGTTTCAGTAGCATTTTCAGCATGTAACTTAATTGGACCATTTATTGGCCATAGAGCATCATGGTCCACCTCCTTCTGTGCTCTGCAAATTTGTTTTTGCTTGCGTTTTGAGAATGCAGTGTTCTTGTCCATTTGAACTTTATTTTGTGTAATGGCAAGAATATTTTGGCAAAGATTCAGAATTCAGTTTCTTCTTTCGATTTGGGCAGGGAAGTAGTTCTGTCCTTACACAAGTAGCAGACTCACGTAATTGCAGCATTACTAGCAACTTTCATCTGACTGCCATGTTCAACAAAATCATCACCTCTTGCTAGGCTTGTGTGTCTGACGTAAGCCAGGCCGGGTGACCTAAGTGACTGATGAGGCTGCCAGCGGTTCTGGGGAATAAGCCTAGTTACGACTGTAGGTAGAAGAGCTTGTCAGTGCGACTGTTGTGAAGACAGCAGAAAAAAACCGATGATGCATATCAGTGCTTTTGAATACCTCTTGGACCCTCACATCTCCCACTGTCAGCCCTAAAGCAGCTGCTTCCCGTGACAAATGACCGCTACTGTGTAGAATCCCCCAAGTTTCTATACGCAGTGAGCTTTTGCTTGTAGGAAGGTAATGTAGGAGGAAGCAGAAGTAACAAAAAACAAACATGGGGTGGCATCAAATCCAGGGAAATTGGATTATTCATCTCTGAAAAGCTTTTGAATAGATCTGTGCAGAGAGCTGGACTTGGTAAAGCATGCAGTTTGCTTCAGGAGCTCTCTGCAGTGGAGAAGGAAGGAAGAGCCGTGAGAACTTCTCCTGTGAAGAGCTGAGAACAGACTGCATTTGCATTTTTTTTTTAATAAATTCTAGCCTTTACTAATATTCTTTTAAAAGTCATTTCTGGATGGTCATATTACTCTTGCTACTTTATTATAGCGATAGTAGTAACAATAATGATAATGACTAAAGTACTCTGCTTAGAGGATTAAGCACCATCACTCCTGTAGCTAAATACTACTTTCTTTTGCAGACAGTGACATACCCAAAGTTGTAAACACGTTGGTGTGTGTTCTGTTCCTTGTTGAACTCCTTCTGCCGACTTCACTGTAATGGTAGGATCTCTGGTACTCCGTCCCAAGTGTGAGGCAGGTGTAGGCTGCCTTGGCATCTTCATTTACATCCCCTGTTAAACAGCCCAGTCTCGCTTCGATGTGTGGTCAGTCTGAATGAACCTTCTTCAGGAAGGACTCCTTTGGTGGCCAGGCTATTGCAGGAATGCATGCTGGGAGTCAAAATTTCGGCTATTCTTTGCCTGCAGGGTAAATATCACCTCTTAAAGGGAATTCTGTGCTGAAATTGAAGATAATCTGGTGCCAAGAGACTGCTGCCAGTTAGCAGAACTGTCCAAAAACCTGGGTGTCCATTTTGCAGTTGTAAAGAAACATAGTTTTTTGTTCTTTTTATGCATTCTAAAAATACGGGACAAGGCAGACTTACTAAAGAGATGTTATTTTCTCAGTGATATGCTAGTTCGTATGTGGCTTTGCTGATTAGTCTGTTGGCGTCCATTGCCCTGGAAGTCAAAGATTTGTTTTCTCTGACAGAACACAGAAAAATAACCTTTCCTTTGAAGAGAAGTGTGCAGAGGCTGTTTAATTTTTAGCATTCACATCAAAAAAATCTTTTGTGAACAACTTTTCCAATTTCCAGTAGATAAAAGGCAGTTGTTGGGTTTTTTTCTTATATGTAAGAAAAAAAATTTAAAAACCTATGCTTGATGATAAAACTAGGGGATGGAAAGAGTGAAGACATTAAAAAAATCAGCAGCATATTCATATATTAAATCCAATACTTGTCTAAGAATGGAGATAACATTTCTGTGTTTGCATTGCAACTCATGCTAGTCTTCCCCGCAAATGTAAAAGATAGGTGTTTTATGTGATTCATTTTCAAATTATGTGGTCTCCTCAGAGAGGTAGATGAGAGCTCTCATCAGTGCTCTAGAAATTGTTGGTCTAATTACCCAGTAAATGTTGCCTTTCATGTTTTTTTTTTTTTTTCTCTTGAAGTCATGTTCAGCCGTACAGGGAAACCTGTTCCTGATCACCGGCAGGGAAAATGTAGCTCCATTTCAAGAATCCTCCCACTGTTGTCTGTCTGCACTACTGCAAGATGGTAGATGCGTATTTTCCTCCTGGAGAGGTAGCAAGTCAAAGGGAAAATAATTTGACCTGCATGCATTCTGGCTCTTCTCATATTTGGCTGTACCTTCCCATCTAAGATATTCTCTCTTTGCTAAGGTTAGGAGCAACATCTTGGAAGTGAGAAAAGCGGAAGAAAAAGAGGAGTGTGACTGTTTGCTGAGACTCTGCTTCTTAGCTGCTGGCAGGGAATCCCTCCCTAAAAGCTGAAAGTATGATACTTCCAAGTATGGTTCAGATTGCCAGAGGACACTGCTGATTCTTAGAGGGCAATTTTCTTGTGAAGCACTATCTGTTTGTATCTTATATCAAAGCATAGCCTTCTACTTGGGCCAAAATGGTAAATATAAAAACTCTCTTGACAAAAACCAGGGGCAGACTGATGTCTTATGCTGTTCGATGACTTCTAGATAGGCCACAGCCAGGGGTCAAGACTGCTGGTGTGACTGTTAAACTGAAAAAGGGAAAGCAGAAACTTCTAGTACTCCCTCCCTTTGAATACTTCCTTGCCTGTTCCTTTTCAGCCTTGTCCTTTGTCCAAATCCAAAACCATTTTAATTGTAGTAAAGCATGTTATGCTGGACATGTATGCTAGGACTGTTTTAATGGCACAGTGTGATCCAGCAAGAGCTGTTCTGCCTCCCTGCAGTTTTCATTGTCCAGCTCTCTGAAGACAGACCCAGTTCTCTTATAACCTGTCTTTGCTCTGCTCTGCTCTGCTGAGGTACGCATCAGAGGATGGCAAGAAGGAGAGTCAGTGTCCGGAAGCGAGATTGCTCAGTAACAGATCTATCTCACCATCTCCTGCATCAGTAACTGGACTTCAACAGAAACGGATATGCAGGAATCCTAAGCTGGTGATGGATTCTCCTTGATGATATGTGATCTATGGAAGGAGTGGTAATACTGAGTGAGTTCATACTGAACTAATACACTTAGGACACCACAGAGAAAACCTGCATTAACTCTTGCATGGTCCTCTTTCATTTTAGGTCAAATTGAGGTTTAAAGTACCACTTCTTTGGAAGTTAAAAATGGAGTGTAGCACGGAATAACTTTGAAATAAAGCCACTGGCAAAATAGGCTGGTTTAGGAGCTGCTGGTAATCCTGTTACTTAATAAGAATATCATTTAAATGCATTTTCTTGTGGATATTTAGGATCATTAATGGCTGTGATGAATGAGAAATGCAGGAATACTTTTTGCCAATTATATTTTGAATTATTTGAGGTAAGCAGAGTCTTCAAATTTAGTGAGAATTACTGGAAGTAACTGAGAATGGAAAGCAGTATTTTTACCTACTTAATGCAGAATGGTATTAAACTACCTTTCACTGCAGGTCTGCGCAGAAACCTGCAGAGCTGTCGTGCTGTGGGTCTGTGCAGTTTATGCATTTCCTTTCTGGCCCACAATGAAGTGGGAACATCTGCTTTGGAAGGTGCTTTATTTGTGGATATACCTGTGACAGTGACATCCTGGAAATGAAGTGCACATGTTGTATCAGCAGTGTCAAGCTGGACATAACTGGTGACTGGTTTCCATAAAGCCATCTGGTGCGCGGTATGTCTTGAACAAGCAGCCCTGTATTTCATCAAATGAAACCTNGCCAATTATATTTTGAATTATTTGAGGTAAGCAGAGTCTTCAAATTTAGTGAGAATTACTGGAAGTAACTGAGAATGGAAAGCAGTATTTTTACCTACTTAATGCAGAATGGTATTAAACTACCTTTCACTGCAGGTCTGCGCAGAAACCTGCAGAGCTGTCGTGCTGTGGGTCTGTGCAGTTTATGCATTTCCTTTCTGGCCCACAATGAAGTGGGAACATCTGCTTTGGAAGGTGCTTTATTTGTGGATATACCTGTGACAGTGACATCCTGGAAATGAAGTGCACATGTTGTATCAGCAGTGTCAAGCTGGACATAACTGGTGACTGGTTTCCATAAAGCCATCTGGTGCACGGTATGTCTTGAACAAGCAGCCCTGTATTGCATCAAATGAAACCTCACAGAATTACAGAATGGTAGGGGTTAGAAGGGCTCTCTGGAGATCATCCAGTCCAACCCCCCTATTAAGAAGGTGCCCCCAGAGCAGGTTGCACAGGAACGCGTCCAGGCGGGTTTTGAATATCTCCAGAGAAGGAGACTCCACAACCTCCCTGGGCAGCCCATTCCAGGGCTCTGTTACCCAAACTTCCTGTGCATAAATGAAAAACTGAAGAATGAATGCTTTCCTTTGGAGGTGAAACATAATGACAGCAGTCTGGTAAACTAAAGCTCTTGTATTTAATTAATGAGTTAGTATTTCTTTCCTTCTATGAGCCTTCTTTTTTCCTATGGTGCTATTCTGTTTCCAGTCTTTGCAGTGAACCATATTGTCATTTATGGCAACAAGTTTGGGGTTTTTTTGGAAAAAAATTATATGTGTAATCCTATTACCTATGAGGAGCAGCTTGTCTGGTTTGGAGAAAAGGAGGCTGAGGGATTACCTCATGGCTCTTTACAGCTTCCTGCAGAGGGGAAGCAGAGAGGGAGATGCTGATCTCTTATCCTGGGTATCCAGTGACAGAACACATGGGAATGGTTCAGAGCTGCACCAGGCGAGGTTTAGACTGGACATTAGGCAGCATTTCTTTACTGAGAGGGTGGTCAGACACTGGAAGAGGCTTCCTAGAGGGGTGGTTGATGCCCCAAGCCTGTCAGTGTTTAAGGGGCATTTGGAGAATGCCCTGAACAGCATGCTTTACCTTGGTCAGCCCTGACTTGGTCAGGCAGTTGGACTGGATGATCGTTGTAGGTCCCTTCAGACTATTCTATATTCTATTCTTAACTAGCAAAGCATTTAAACCATGAGGTTGATAGAAGGGACTGAAAATGTTTACAAAGCTTGAGTTGTATGTAGTATTTCATTATTCTTTCATTGTTGGTAAATAATGTAACCATTCACAGCTAGACCTCCTGCATATTCGCATTAGATACTGCTATTGTTGTATTTCCATCTTGTGGTATGTTATTCTGACAGGAGCCGCAAAAGTGCCTGAATGTAAATAAAAAAATTCATTTTCCCCCAGCTGGTGTTTTAACAGATATATTTTAGTGAGGAAAATAGTTTGCAGATTTAGATCCTGAACATTTTGCGTAAATCCAAACTTTCTTTCCTTCCTCTTACAACACACTTAGGGCACAGAGTAGCTCTTTGTCTGAGTGAGCATCCAGAGACCGCACCACCACTCACATCAGGCAAAGCTTAGATCTGAGTTACTGTGACTGATCACTGCTTGTGCAGATGTGTGTTCAGAAAAGGCATTAAAGATAATTTTGAAAAATGAGACAAAACAAAGGAATTGTTGCTTTTAAGTCTACGTTCCCTATGTCATAAGATTGGATGGCAAGCATAAGGGAGGGGGAGGATGTATCCAAGTCAAACACAGCCCTTCTTTACTCTGGAGTACTGGCAGGAGTCTTTCATATCAATCCACATACCCTGTTTGCAGTCACGCTACTGTCTCCTCTCTCCCTGAATTGTACCAAGCTTTTCCTTATTTTTCAACTGTTTTTTGACTCTTAACTGGCAAATAAAAAACCCACAAGGAGGGCAAATTTGCTCGCAGCAGCAAGGAAAAATTATTTGAGTTATATGGCTTTAATATAAGTTGAAAAGCGGTTGAGTTATTTTGTTACCATTTTGTTGTGGGGAAATGCATATTTTTCAAAATATTTAAACTGAAATGTTGGCAGGTTAGTTTCCTCTTTGGAGTGACAAAATTGTTCATTATAACAAAATCCGTTACCTCTGTTTTGACATTCTTTTCGTAAGGGTTTATTTGCTGTACTTTGCTTAAGCGTTGCATAAAAATGAGTTGACTCTTTTTTCCCCCTCTTTAATGATGTCTTTATTCTTGGTAATAAAGAGAATGTTGTAGCATTGCTTTCTTTAACTTCCGAAATAGAGCTAGGTGCTTTCACTGCTGTGTGTTTGGCAGGTCTGCCTTATGTTTCCTCCAGTTACAAAGCAGTTCCTTCCTTCTTCTCACTGCTGTGTAGCCCAAAAGGCATAGGAAATGTTTTGTGGTTTTTGTTTAGGAGGTAGAGAAGTGATTTAACTGGATCTGAGTTCCTTCCAGGGTATGTGCTGCAGGGCAAGCGTGGCAACACGTGCATTTTTACAGAGGTGGCAGTCTCTGTTTTCTCAAGCTTGTAGTTTGGATATGTGGGGCAGCTTCAGGTGTACAGAGGAAGGATTGTACTGTTCAGTAAAAAACTTTGAAAGTCTGTTAAAAAAATACTTTGGTGCGTATGTACATTTTATGTGTCTCATTCATTTCCTAGCAAAAGTTAAAAACCCCACTTCTTTAAATCTATACAAATTGTTAGTACAAAATCTGCCATGTTTGCTGTATCTAAGAAAGTATAGATTTTTTTTGTTAAAATAAATGCTTCAATTTAGAGTCCAGCTATAGGTTTTCAGGCACAGTATCTCCAGCTTGCTAGTGTGTTTTATCAACAGTGGGAAAATCTGAGAGATTGTAGAATTTAGTCTGCTCATGTTCACTCCGGATTTCTTTTCAGAGAAAGGTTAGATGATGGAGCATAATTTTGGAGCTTACTTTTATACAGTATACCTTTCCTGAGAGTCATATATGGTTTTTTCTTGCTAGTTTTCTTCCATGCTTTGTGTCAATTATAAACAGGCATTTCTGTGGTTTCTCTTTAGGGAATATTGTGGGGGATCAAATAATTTCCTTGTTTGAGAAGATTGTTTGGAAGGACAGGGGAGGGAGCTGGCTTTTGAAAAGGAGGCACTAATAAATATCAAAGCGGCTTATTTCTGCTCAGTTCTGGATATACTACTTGGCTATCTATCTACCTCTACTGTACTCAAGTCTTTGACAAGGAGAGTTGTTTAGTCCTTTGTCTTCCTTTGGAAAGATTTCCTAGAAATCCTGGAGAGAAAAATATATGTGGAGACATATTACAGAAATGAGAAAGAAGTAGTTGCTGGAAAACTGGAATAGCACAGTTTATTAGTTAGTAATATGGAGCATGGCCAGAGCAGTGGGAATTTCGGTGGAGGTTTGGTTTTGCTGGTAGCTGGAATTAATAGAAGAAATGAAGGGAAGAGGGAGAGCCATGGGAGGTTGCCTTTGCGTTAGGCATGAGGGGGAGGGCGATGAGGAAGGCTCAACAGCTCTGCAAAAAAACCAATGAAAACTTTTTTCCATATGTGTTTCACAAGAGATCTCATGAGTATTGAACTTCAGTGAAAAGATGAGCCTCAACCCCTTCAGTTTTTCCCTCTCACCAGTGTGTTTTGAATTGCAGAATGTTTGGATTTTCTTTCCAGTTGTTTGAAATTCTGCACTTTTTCCTCTTCCAATCTCAGTCTGAAGACATGACAGATGAGAGGGGCGGTGTGTCTTCAAGGAAAGTACAGCATTCTGAAATAGCACAGTTGTATTGAAAATAATGTTTTTCACACTATGAATGAAAAATGGATGTGTGTGTGGGAGTAGCATGCACTAATATGAAGATGTTGAAACTACTTGTTACAGGTACACTAAGGAGAATGAGTTTTAGAAGGTTTATCAGATTTATTATTTCAGAAGAAATTATATTGCTGAAGGTAAGATGATTATACGGATTACCACGATGGATGGTTTTAGGGTTTTTTATTGCTTTTTTAAGTTGTTCGTTGTTTTTTTGTTGTTAGTTTGGTCTTGCAGTGTGATGTGTTACGTCCTTTCCCTGCATGTTCAGGAGGATTCCTCTGTTTTACTGTTGTGATTGACTTAGCTTCATCTTTGTATCATATGATTTAAGACTTAAGAAGTTTGAAACGCTCTGACAAAGGGACTTTTTCATCTTCCTGCCACTATATGCTGAAGGAAATCTAATAACATTTTTTAACAAATAGGACAGCACCACTAAAAAGAGCTCCCTTAAGAAACAGTAGTATGTTATGTGCCAAGTGTAAACTGAATGGTGCTATAATTGCACATGCACCAAAGACTCATTTTGATATATCACCTAATCCTTCGTAGTGACCAAACCCCATAATGTACATGCAATTTATACTTAGATACGAAGATGGCATATAATAACCTCTGTATCTTATGTATGCTTATGTAATATGTGTACTTTGAATTGATAGCTTGATAGACAAGAACTTCTTCCATCACTTAAGACCCCAGCAGAGGTTTTGCCAGTCTGCGCTATACAAAGCTGCAGATTTCCCAAGATGCTGCTTCCTGCTAGGTCTTAGAAGAGATACAGCTTTCTGTTTCTAAAAGACTAAATCAGGAATGCTCTGGATTTGAGCTCTGTCCACCTAACTGAAAGTTATTCCGGATAGGATGGTGTGCTAGCTCAGTGGTTTGGTAGAGTTGTGGCCAAAACCAAACGACGTTTCTGTAATTCGCACCCCCTTCCACCTCCANGAAGAGATACAGCTTTCTGTTTCTAAAAGACTAAATCAGGAATGCTCTGGATTTGAGCTCTGTCCACCTAACTGAAAGTTATTCCGGATAGGATGGTGTGCTAGCTCAGTGGTTTGGTAGAGTTGTGGCCAAAACCAAATGATGTTTATTTCTGTAATTCGCACCCCCTTCCACCTCCGCCCTTTAAAACATGCCCCTAAAAACACTTCACTGTTAGCTGAGCCATTTTAAATTTTTTAGTTTGTATTACAAATGGCTAATTGGAGTTCGCATGCACAGTTCCTGACTCACCTTCAACAGAAGAGGCAGAGTCAAGGTACTAAACCTTTCCTCCTTGGTAACATCCCTCCTTGTCTGCAACTTGTTCTTGGAGACATTCTCTCCTGAGTTGCTTTTCTGTCACTTTTGCATATAGTAGAGTTGGTTTGGTGTTTTTCATCTGTGACAAGAGCTTAAAATTAGGGTCTTGCTGTGTTCCTGGTCAAGCCTATTAGGCAGCTTGTAAAATCAGCACATTTATTTGTAAGAAACAGCTGAGTGGAGAAGTGCAAGAGGCATAAAGAAATTAACCTTAAACAAGCAGGAAGTAAGGGAGTATAATAAGAAAACCTGAAATAATTTTTTTATTCCTTTGCCTTTTCATGTGTTTCTCGTACTTGTCAGTTAAAAATGCATTTTCCGAAAGGATATTATTTCCACATACCTTTCTTTTTTAAATTGTTGTTTTCTTGCTGCATCAGGCAGTTATTCCCACAACCTTGTGCTTCTTGGATGGTAAAAATACCTTGCTCTGATTTAGCTCCATATTTGTCTCACCTGTCGCTTTACTTATAAGAAAAGTTAAATGAGGAAGAAGGAATTGATGAGTATTTTAATGGTGTGATTGGACTCTTCCAAAAGCAGCCACATTGAAAATAAAATCTGACTTTGCTAGAAAAATGTTTTAAAAACCCAACCAAACACCACCCCCCCAAACACCACCCCCGAAACCCACGTAGCGTCTAACAAGCACTTAAGCCTCCTGCCCTGATTAGAACTTGAATATTTGTTTAAATACTATGCCAAAAATCACAGTGGATTGGTAAGGATGGCATATGTGGATGTGTGCTTATTGCTCACTTGTAGATCTGTGATGTCCTGGAGGGTCAGAGCAAAGATATATTTTAACCTATTTCTATGGTGTTTATTTCTTTGCTAAATTGTGCTTGGATACTGGTCCATCGATTGCTTTCTTTGTAGCAATGCCACCTCAAATGCAGAGTCTTCATTTCCCCTCCCTCCTCTCTGCACCATCTTACCCAGGCTTTTCATTCTCAGAGACCTGTTTGGGTGGCTGCAGGCTGAGCTGAATGAAGTAACGAATCTGATGGAAAAACAAGTTCTCAGCCCCCCAGCTGCATCAGGATGCTGTTGGTGTTTCCCAGCAGCCCCATGCATTCCTGTGCTAGCAGAGTACCCAGTTGGAAAGGCACCAGAAACACTTAAATGAGGAAAAAGGAGAGATTCTGATACCCACTGTCTCTACTGTTGTGCCAGAGAGCCCATTTGTGAATATTTATCTGAAAAAAATCTGCTAGTCTGTTCGCAAATATCTTGTTAATCTTAGTGGGACATGAATTACCACTTGTGAAAATACAGGCTTTCAGTGTAGGCAGCAAATAACAAGCTGTAGTTTGCATACGGTTGAAGTCAAAAGTAGAGCTGCCATGTTTTCTAATGGAGCAAGATTTCACCCCTGACTTCTAGTGCTGCGAGGTGTGCAGCTGCCAAGAAAGAAACAGGAGGTCCTGAAGAAGTCATCACCTGGAAGGTTAATGAGTCAAGCTCAGTAGGACTGAGCACTGGCACAGGTTGCCCAGGTAGGTTGTAGAGTCTTGTTCCTTGGAGATATTCAAAAGCTGCCTGGACACAGTCCTGGGCAGGCTGCTCTAGGTGGCCTCGCTTGAGTAGAAGGGTCAGATGAGAGGACATCCAGAGGTCCCTTCAACCTCAACTATTCTGTGATTATGTCATATTCATGATCTTCTCTCCCTAGGCTGTGGCCACGATTGCACATTCATCAGGCCCACGTCCTTTTGTCACGTATCTCAGAAGCAGGGAACCATTGACTAGTGTAAAATTTTTTGCTGTTTATCAGTACTCTGGGGATTTAAATTTGTAACTGTGACTCCCTGTGATACACAACTTTTTCATGCACTTTAGTTTTTCAGTTTGGTTGAAAATATTTTCATCCATCTTTTCCCCATTATTTTCTGCTGTTATGCTGGATAACAATGGCTTGATTTAATCTGTGTGACGTTAATTTTTAGGGAATTCTCCTCACTGTGGAAAACTGACACATATTAGTATGATAACGGAAAAACTGCTTTGTCCAGGTTGACATTTTGACTCTGGGTGGTTTCTGTGTTAGCTGACATGTAGGGGAAGGGTGGGGGGCAGCACTTCACTTTGTTCCTTAGTGTAGATGCATTGAAAAAGCACTATTGGTTTGTGCCATGCATTCAGATAGGTTTTTTTAGCTTGTAGTCAGATGAAATTTGAACACTTTGGGGAGAGAGTGAAATAGGGTTATTTGTCTGTAAAGTACACTGTAGGACTGATTCATTATGTTAGTTTTTCCAGAATTTGGGATTTTTTCTTTTGTCTTGAACACATGCATATGTGATGGTAATGTTTCACAGACTCATCTAGTAAGTTTAAAATTTAAAGGTTGCTGGTGAATTAAAGCTAGAAGTGGATTGACTGATTATTCCTTTTAACTCTTTAATAATGGAAGTGATTTATGCTGCACCTAGATTTTCAGTGTGACCTAGTGTAACACCACATAATCATGTGGCTCCAAAACCCACAAAAATAGGAAGATGGTACCCTGAAGCTGGGAAGCAGGAAGAGCAGGTTGATGGTAGAGGAGGGCTCATGGAGGCTGGCTGCAAGAGGCTCGTTGTGCTTTTCCGGCTGCAGCTTTTATCATTAAGCTGGAAAGCACAAATGAAAGGAATACATTAGGAGCCCATAAAGATTTCAGCCTGTCACTGTTGGTATATGCCTGTCTTTCATTCTCACAAATACAGTGTGCCTGCATATGTCTGTGTATGTCTCAAGCTCAGTACTTCACTCTTCTTTCAGTTACTTTCATCTGCTGCAGTTGGATTCAAAGTGGCTGCTGATCAGCACGTTGTCTCCGTGCAAGGCAAGGTCTCCTGTCTTCTGCTGACATCTCAGATGAGCTTCCAGCTACTGATCTGCTTAACCGCTGGGTGCAAGCGGCCACTGATGTCTTATAGTTAATAAGTATTTGCTGCTAATCAGCTACTACAAAATGTAGCCAGGTCCAGGTACAGCAGTGGCTGCAATGCGTGTGGAGCTGTGGTCGCTGTAGCTCGTAGCAGCTGATCAGAGGTCTTAGAGGTAACTGATTTTCTCCTGGGAGGGGGCAAAGATAGGGCTAGTTAGCTTCCTATCTGATTATCTGTGGTTACCAATGGAGACCGCCTAGTTCCAGCATAAATGGAGCAGCAGTGGTGTGATCTGGAGCTGGGAGCAAGTAGAGAACTTCACGGCTTCAAGGATGCTGATTGAGCTGTAAGCAGTGAACTTGATGAGGTGCAGTGAACACCAGACGCTGAGCCGTTTCTGCTTACCTACCAGCTTTTGTCTCATGAGGTAGGAACAAGGACACTGCTTTGGTATAGTGCTCTCTGCTCCCTGTTTCACACCCTTTCTGTCCTCGCCTTCAGAAATTCACAGGCCAGCTGTCTTGGGGCTACTCAGCATGCGGAGGTGAGCAAGTCCAGCACTCTCCTTGTGGGCTGCTGCGTCATGAAGCGCTGGCCTTTCTGGGCTGTCGCTCTGGGCTCGCTTGTACAGAGCAGGGAGGCATGCCCGGCAAGCTCTCACCTACCTGGTGTGGTGGAGCCATGTGGTGTTTGGGCTTGCCATGAAGCACAGAAGGGACAGGTTGAACTGAGATATGGTGGAAGGGACGGATAGCAACCAGATGAAAATGGTTCGCAGCCTTGTGTTTCCGTTTTGGTCTTCTGTGCAAGGTCTAACAACATTGACTTTCCCACCTCTGGCAGACAAGCTTTGTGCTATCCAAAATACCGCTGCCAAAAATAGTCTGTACTGACACTGTGATTGGAAGGATGTTTTTCTCTCAAAGCTAGCAACTGCTAAGAGATTTGGAAGTAATTCAGGCTGTTACCTGCGCTTTGTTCTGCAGGTGCCCTTTTGCAAAACGATAAATCCTGACCTGGCCCAAGGAGCTCTTAAAGTGATGTTATTAGTTTGGTTCAAGTCAAACAGTTTGACATCCTATGAACAGAAATATTACGTGAGGTTGATGGTATGTATTCCTGTACTTCAGCTCAGAACTTGAAATTCGTCTCTGCCACAAGCGCGCATGGTTTGTTTTCAAATGCTTTGCAAATGAACATTTTATTAGGTAGCTGGGGCCAAATGCTGCAGGATAGCCTTTGATGTGCTTCGCAGCCAAGCGGCTGGAGCCGCGCTGGCAGAGCCCTCGGGGAGCACAGCCTGCGCCAGTAGCAGCCGGTCCTGCGGGCAGTGCCACCCACTTCTTCCACACACCATCAGCCAGCCCTCTGGGCTCCCCAGCATCCCACCAGCTCGAACGGCCAAGGGGTTCCCCCTTCATCCCATTCCCAGCCAGGAGAGCAGAGCCCTGTGGAACATGATTGGCCTTTTTTAGCAAACCTGATGGTGTGCTGCAAGCACCTCTCTAACTTTAGGTGTTGCTTTGCAAAATATGATGGCTCTTTGAGAGTGATAAAGTTAGCGAAGGTATTTTCCTAGTCCATATCGTAGTATGGGAGAGCTGAGATGCATTTCAAGAATTGCTTGTATGAATTTCAACAATATCTGTAAATACCTTTTATTAAAATTAGTACTTAGTAATAAGTAACTCTTTTACTTAGGCGTTCAGTGGGATGTTTCTGAATCAAGAGCTACATCCTTCCATTGCTGTCGGTCAGTAATGCTTTTGCTAATCAAGGTATTTGAGGAAAGGGCTTTTGGGTTTTCAGGTACCAACTTACTGAGCATAAAGGAAAAATGTTATTACGCTTGTCTAACCTGATAGTATTCAAAAGCCTGGTTAGGACTGCTAGATGCACTGCCAAACCAGAATGTGCAAACAGGTCTTTTAATCTGATTAGGTCCCTAAAGTGTTGATATAATGGAGGCCAATAACTCTCCTGCAGGAAATTCAGCTGTTTGAGATTGTTGCACAAGTAATGCAGTAATAATAAAGTGTCCTTTTTTTCCCCTCATAACTTGCTGGCCAGAGCTTTTCACTCACCACTGATTTGAAACACTCCCAGCTATGCCCAGTATTTTATCTTGGTTAAAATAAAAAAAGAGGAACATGCACCATGGCTTGAAAAGGCAATTGCCTGTGGTGGGTAGGAGTCCCCTCTGAAGTTGGAGAGCGGCAGCAAGACAAAGGCAGTTGTATTTTTGTGTCATTTTACTTCTTTCATGATCGTGTTTTCGTTAAGACATGTACAAATTCTTCCAAAAGCTAAATTAACCTTCATGGCCTGTTTTTGAAATGCCAATTTCAGTTCTTTGCCTTTGCATTGAACTTATCTGCTCCATTGCTGGGGTTCAGCAACACAGAACCGCTCAGGTATCAGACCCGTCACGTGAGAGGCAGTCACGTGGTGGAACTCCTTGCTGCAGGTTGTTACAAGTTCCCAAAGCTGAGTATGTTTCAGAAAGCAATTAAACACACTTGTGAAAGCAAAATTCAGCAGCGTGATGAGATGCAGATACTACCTTTGTCTGGGAACTCTTCAGCTGTAGCCAGGGCTATGGGGTTGGGGGTGCATGGCTGTGCGTGCTCGCCCTCTTCCTCCTTGCCCTTGGGTGAAGGCAGGATCCTGAACTAAGCAGGCCCTGGAGAGGGCTGGTTTTGTTGTGGTTCTTGTCCCCCTCAGCTGATAACCGGATAAACTGTGGCGGGGGCAGTATGAAACTGTTTCTGATGGAAGAGGACTGTAACCCTGCTGGTGCAGCCTAGAGAAGTTCTTTGTTGAGGGATATCATTTCCAGAGGAGCCATCCAGTTTACTTGCAGCCTGATCTGGCATTTCCCAAGGCCCGGTGGCTTGCCTCACCTGTAACAAGAGTTTCACTGGAGCTTGTTACAAACACACATAGGAGGCAGCACAAAGGTTTTTTTCTTTCTTGCCGGACAGCTTAATTTTCCTGTTCTTCTTATAGTATTGTGGTTACAGGCTTTAATTCGCTGGCAGGTCGTGTATGGTATGTTTTTCAAGCCCCATGTCTTTTGGCTGTTAGGATACTCTCTGCTGTGTGACTTTACAAAACTGCTTAAAAGCTATTTTTCTAATTTCCGAATTAAAATTCCCTTAAATTTGCATCGCGCAATGTCATCGTGATTCAGCTTTGTAGAATACCGTCTTACTTCCACAGGTCATCGTGTTCCGTGCTCTTTTTAAGGTACTCACGTGCAATTTTAATCCTGTGGTGCAGCAACCCTCCCGAGTTGTCTGTTTGTAACGCAGAATTTCAAATGTAAATGTTGCTTTAACGTTGCTCGTGGCTATCTCTAATCTCAGAGTCTCGTAACAAAATCTCTTTGAGAGTTCATGCTCTTTTGTCTGTGCCTTTTATTTCAAATGGGTATTTTCTTGGAAAGTGGCTAATGATACAATATTTGGAATTTTTAAAATAATCGCTACTCTTCTGAAGAACTTGATGAAGTCTAATATTACCGTCCAAATAGGCAGGTGAGAGCTTTGGAGGTCGGTAATTTGTACCTTTTAAAAAGCCGCACTGCCTCGCTTTTGTCTCAGAATTTATTATGCTTCCCAAGTATAATGTGACACGCTGAATAGGGCAGGGGGTGGGGACATTGTCTTCAGCTGACATGCTGTTATCAGCGGGACTGTGTTTCTGGACACAAGATTTCGCAGTCATTGGTCGTCCGAAGAAAGCCTTTCCATCTGAGGATTGGACAAGAAGATGCGTCAATTTGCTGCCCGTCTCCAAGGTACTGGTGATGCTGCCTCCACAAGCTGGCTAACGTCACAGCTCCATCACCCAGCGGGGTGTGGGCTTTTTTCTCCTCTTCTCTGTTTTAATTCTGTATTTGCTTCCTACTGCATTTCTTAATCTGTCTTCTGCCAAATGCTAACAGCATGATATTTTGCAATCATTTAGGTGAATACAAGAAGGACGAACTCCTGGAAGCTGCTAGGTGAGTGCTGCTTAGAATATAAAGCATATTTTGGGGGTGGAAGCAGGAGAGGAAAAGGGATTTTTAAAACAGTAATGTTTCGTCATTGCCTTTCCATGAAATGATGCAAACAAACCACTTCATTAGCATAAATCTCTTCGGACTTTACAGTCTGGTACAAATGGAAAAGCCTGTTTATGTAATTGAAATCCCCCACTATGGTGGTTATGAGGTTAATATTGAGATTTTGCTTTAAGCTGCTTAAATCCTCTTTATCAGTTTGTGATTATTCTTTTTAGGGGCAATTTAAATATTGGAATTTTTTCTTTTCTTTTGGTTTTTACTGCTACCGTAGGATACATTTTGAAATAGGCTTTATCAGAACAGAGCGTAAGCAAGGCTATATATAAGGTGTAAAGTTCAGTTGTATATTCCAAAGATGCTTTCATCCTTCCTTCTGACAGCACGAGACTGTTTTATATAGACTGTTAACCCTTCAAAAAAATTTCTGTATATTGATACATAGTTGTTTAAAATGTTATGGGCCATATGCTATGAAAATGTGTTTAATTCAGGCTATTTAAGTCAGCAAATGGCTTTCAGAGGATCTGTAAAATTAGATAAAGGAAATACAAGATGTGGTTAAGGAAAGAAATTAAGAGGTGTTTTTGGATTATCTTTTGAAATACACTTAACTGCAAATTTAGTATTCTTTTCTGTATTTACCTTTGGTTCTGAAATGATCCTGATATCCTTAAGCCATCTAACATTCTCCCTGGCAGGTACAAATTTCGATATGCTATACTTTGATATCCAGCTGCTTAGCAAATATTTTGCAGAGAGCTCGTTTGCCCCCTTTCCGTAATCTTCTCCTCTCCATTTACAGGAGTGGTAATGAAGAAAAACTGATGGCTTTATTGACTCCTTTAAATGTGAACTGCCATGCAAGTGATGGGCGTAAGGTAAGTTAATACCTGCTTTATATTTCTATTATTCAAGAAAGGCAAACTTAAACATACTAGGAAGCATAGGTGTATAAACCGAGAGAATGTACGACGGGGGGAAACCCGTGATGTCTTTTCACCATAGAATTAAATGCTGTTGTACTTGACGCTGGCAGTTGTGACAGATCAACAGTCGGCAGACGGGGGTTTTGTGTGTGTCTTTTCTTTTAAATGGCAGACCCTGGCATGCATGTAAAGTGAAACCCTAAGACCTTTTGTAAGAAAACCAAAATGTCCTGTTGCAGACGAATAAAATAACTAAAAGAGAAAAGTTGTTGTTTGTGTTTTAACATTGTATGGGTGAGGTGGTTGGTATTCAGCTTAGCTCCTAATGCCCTGCCATATAGACTGGCAGTGTATTGGTATGCTTAATGCCTTCTGCATTTTCTTAAATTTGATGTTACTGCTTTCGCTTTCTCTGGCAGGGATGTTTGAATGAGTTAAATTAAGGATTAGGCTGAAACTGGAGGAGGGAAGAACATACGGAGTGAAAAGTAGATCCTATGATTTTTGATGTTTTAGACATCAAGATGATGGTCTATCTAGACTGTTGGATTTACAACTGTTGGGTTTTTTTTTTTACTGTGTACCAGAACGTTCTTAATCTGCATATCTTAAAAAAGTGTCTCGTGTAACAGTACATCTCACTCTTTGAGAGAAAAGCATGGGAGTGTTTTCTTTTGTAGTTTTCTTTATTTATGGTGGAGTGTGTTGGAGCATAGTGTAAACCTCTGCCCATTTTGGAGCTGTTGCGAAACAGCCCGGTTCCACTGAAATCAATGGAGACAGGCCAGTTTATGCTGCTTTTTCTTGAAAAGACATGTTGTCGCTGGTTCTAAGAATGTAGTTCCATTGTGAATATATTCCTGGTTTTAATACGCATTTTAAAATATTTTCTCAATTCTAATGTCTGTGATACCTACTATGTGAAAGAAAACTCAGCCAGTTTTTCTCTTGTTTACATTTATCACTGATTGAACGATTATGAATCTTCCAGGTTTTTAAAACAACTTTGTGATCTGGAGACAGGCAAATGAGCAAGGGCTTTATTTAGCCCTTGTTGATATGCCAGAACTGATGAAATACTCCCTATATTTTAAGATTAAACATATTGCCCATAGTTCTTTGTTTCCCTTTTTTTTAAGACTTTACCATTCAAATGAGACTGTCTTTAGGGATTAATAGTGCACTGTGTTTTTATAATTAAGTGTGGTGGTATACAGCACTGCATTACTGAGTAATTGAGTCCCCATCACTATGGATTTAAGGCCAAAGGCACGGTTGTGATTTCTGTCGATAGGGAGACAAATAAGCCCTTGCATATATGACATCTAGAATATTTATAACTCTAAAAGAAAAAATAATTTTAAAAAAGCTTTTGGAATTCATATTAAGCTAGTGGAAAACATTTATGTATTATTGCAGCTTCTGAATTAGTTCGAAAATTTATGCCCAAAGCTCAGAAAGCATATTGCAGTTAAAGCTAATCAGTACTGACTCTTTGATAATTTGTTCGTGTGTTTGGTTGTTGGTAAGTGCACTGGTTATTAAAACTCATTTTAACATGACTTGCCATTGATATTAATTAGCTTTTTTTAATGATGTCTACCAGATTTTAAATTTTTATCTCCATCATATGAGTACAGACTGTTTAAGGTGAAGTAATTCTCTGTAGCAAGTTTGCTATATAACTGTTAAGTATTTCATTTTCTAGGCAAAGCTTTCAGGTCCTATACTAGTGCAAGATCACTTGGGGTTTAATCATTCTAAGCTATGCTGCAAATTAAGTGAACTTTTCAGCCTACAGCACAGCATTCTCGTAAATTAAAGTCTCCGCTGGTGTACCTGCCTCCAATTGACGTATGCTGATTTACACCAGCTGAGAATTTGTCCATTTTGGCAGTTGGCTTTTGCATTCCTTGATGCTTTTGGTAGTTATTTTTTGCAGATCCCTTGAGTTTCAAGCCTCAAACTTATCACAGTGTAACGCCACAGACTTAACGCAGCTGTCACGGCCTGGAAGTGCAGGCTCTGTGGAGTGGGCTGAGATTCCCAGCATCACGCTTACTCTGCCGTCTAGACCTATCCACAAACTCTGTGTATGATTTTCTCCAGTTTGTGCATTCCTTGGCTTTGGACGTTTCTGAGATGTCCGGCACTACTCTGATAAGGGAAACGCTTAGCTTTGTAGGTGAGGAAATCAAGTTGAGTCCCAGTACTGAATAGGTAATTATTTTTTTCTGTATAGCAGGTGGTGGTGGTAGTGTTTTTTTCATACTTCGGGGTGTGAGTTTCCAGAAGTTGCCGTCTACCACACATTGCACTAGAAATGAATAGCAGAATAGTTAGGACATCGTTAATCACAGTATTGCTTATTTCATTGCTGTATGCAGTTTACTTTTTTTTTTCCCCCTTGGGAATCTCTTCTGTGTCCCATGCATACTAACATCTGGAGTTCCTGAGTTTCACAAGCACCACTTCTGTGAGGGTGTGCTTCATGGAACAGATAAAAGGGGTTGAAAACTCCAACGGTAGCTCGCTCGTTTGAAACGATTCGGCTTGGAAATAACAAAGACTTACTGCATTCTGTGTGCTGTTTGCAGCCTTTTTGAAAACTATTGCTAGCCAGAGCCTGATTCCTACTGGACAGGAGTCCATGCTGCTAAAACAGTTACAGCTGGTGCTGATAACCATCACTCCATCTGTTTATTTAACATAGAGGTCAAAGACTGAATAGAAGTGAAAACTGAACTTGCTTCTTCCTCTCCAAGTCACAGTTTAGATGGATTATATGAGCATTGTAGAAACATTCACGTTACTGAAGGTCTTCAGCTGTTGCCTGAAGAGGGAATTCATTCTCTGCTGCTACTCTTCCAATTATTTTCTGGAATGAAAAATTAAGGAGTGTGTGCAAAAGAAAGAACAATTTTATACATCAACTAAAGCATTCCTGCATACCAAGGATCTATTTGATTTATGGGGTTTTGTTTTTCAGCAAGAATATCTCAGAGAAACAACTATTTCATTGAGCTAGGTAGTGGTTTATTTTTGAGTAAGTGTTGGCTTGTGTGCCTGTTGAGTATATATGAGGGCACAAATAATAGTGCAAAAGTGCAGAGCTATATGGTGCAGTGTATGCAAATGAGCGTTACACAAGGGTAAGATTTCACAAGAACTCTGGGGTTTTTTGGTGTTTTGGGTTTTTTTTTAAACTGTCCAATTTATTTGCTTTTTAAAAAGCAGTGCCTGAGCTCAAATATAAGAGTTATTTATCATGCTGTTTAGTCTCGCTAACAGGAGACTGAAAAATCACAGAATTGTTCGGATGAGGTGTTGTGTGTAACATAAAATTTACGTGTTAAATCTCTTCTGGTCAGATTACTTCGCAAAGTATTTCATCTGTCAAAACAGAACTTAGACAAAATGTTTAAGAGCACCTGCGTATTCCCAATGGGTCTGACCTTTCACTGTGTCCAGCCTCTGAGCTCTGCCAAACTGTTCGGTCTTTATGTAATTTATAGAAGCAATGACTTCTTGAATACATGCTACAGTATTGACATTAATGGATGATACTGAACTTTCACACTGTTAAAAAGCCAAGCTACCTATTTACGTGTCTAACTGCCTAAAAGTGTGTAGGCTCCAGAGACTTGCTTTACAGCCCCTGTTATTTTTCCTCAAATAGGTTTTTTTCCTCTGGGGATGTCTTTTTCAAGACTCAGTTGTGGGTGAATTTTCAAAAAAATGTTTTGAGTATTTTAAAACAATAGATTCCTATCTGCTGCTGGAAGCTAAAGCTGTATTATTTTTTCATGGGAGCTGGATTTCTGACTTGTTACGACAGTCACAGTTCACCTGATCCAGTAGTTAGTGGCAATAGACAGGCTTAAAATAGAATGTATCGTGGTTGCAGGTTGAGTTCAAGCCATCTCTTAGCCCCCTCATTTCCTTTGGAAAGCTGTTGTGGACACTTGAAAGGTGTTTTGGGAAGAAATTGGTGTTGCTTCCATTTTTAAAATACGAAAGTATCTGAGCAAATAAGGAAAGACTAGTTTTAGGAATTCAGGTGAGAACTCTTCTGTACAAGGCAGACTTCCCACATCACTTCTTGACAGGTTTCCAAAGTGCACTGCATCTGCCTGACATGGTAGCTATTAACAATGGGAGGTTAGATTTTTGTTCTGAAGTTGGATTTGTGCTAGTATATAGTATCCTGCTCCTGTACTACATTACACACGCTCAGATCATGCCAGCACTAAAATACTCACGTGACAGTTGAATAAAACCTTCTCTTCATGCAAGGGAACGCAATTCCTCTGGTGAGGAGTACTCAGTTTGTTTTGCTCTTTTTCTCAAGGTTTATCTCTTCTGAAGTAGAGCAAATATCTGAGATTCTGAGTTCATTGGAGCACAGAACAATTATTTTTCTGTAAATCAAAATGCATGCTTCGTATTTTGAAAGTATGGCTTCACTTGTTCTGTTGCAGCTGTATGTTGTTTTTACATTTTGTATGAACCATATGAAAAACAGAATACCACAGTGTTACCTGTAAACAGCTTGGTCTCAGGTATGTCTTTAGCGTGAGGCAGGAATTACTACCAGAAGGCAGCACAGGATGCAGTTCCTCCACAGCTATGTTGTTTTCCTTCCTGCACCTTCCTACCCTGCCTTGCTCCTTAGAAACTAGAAACAGAAATTTCTACAAGTGAACCGGGGAGGCTGCAAACAATGCACCTCCATTCTTCCCCAGCACGGAACCGTCCAGCACTGTGGATGAGGCAGTGATCCCATGGAAAAAAAAAAAAAGGGAATTATTTATTAAAAGGCTGCTTCTAGAATACACACAGTCCTACTTCATTTTATTTCACTGTAGTCTTACGGCTCCTAGTGCCCCTTTCTTTGTTTATTCCCAGTGTTCAGTCCTTAACAGCTCCCAGTACCAGTTCTTAATACTTGGTATTATGCCTCTCCCACGCCTTTGTTGTTATGCCTTTCCAAAGCAAATGTAGACAGCCCTGGATCCAGAATACCAGTAGCAGGCCTTTGCATTAAACTTTGTGAGTCATAGGAAACATACTTGCCTCTTGGGTTTGAGGCTATTTCTGCAGGTCATTCCTTCCTGCCATACAGACATTCATTTTTCTTTGTGCACGGCACCGTCCAGGTTCATGCATGGAGGCTACAGATGTAAGAAATCCAACTCTGAGAAGGTGTGCAATGCGGTGCTGAGTACCAGCATCCTTGGCCTGAAGTAACCCCTGCACAAGATCTTGTGTGTGTGTGTTTGTGAAGAGGACGGAGTGCCCCCTCAGCTGCTGCTATGGGACATGTCTAATACCAAGTAATGTTCTGTTGAACAAGGTCGCAGATTCATTCTCTTGCCTCCTCAGCTTCTTTCTCTCTATGTGCAGCCAACTTGGTCAGCCTGTAAACAAAGGGCTGATAAATACAAACTGAATTCTAAGGTCAGTTGAGTTGCGTCTCCTCTTACCAGAGAGTCTCCAGTTTGTTGCTGGTAAGTGGATTTGCCAGCCCCTGTTCCAGAATTCTTGTTGTTCTCAACCATTTCATGAAAAATCCTGCAGGTCAAAAAAAAAAAATTGGTATGCCTTCCAGTTTCTGAGTCTGTATGGAATGATTGATCCACGTTTTCACAGACTTTTTCTTTACAGTTATT
>VZSC01017463.1:225600-246795 GCA_013398225.1 Steatornis caripensis | reverse complement strand
AAACCTACAGACTTGAGCAGAGGTTGAGATTCTCTTGTAATCATTGTGGCTCTAGGAGCTGGGGGTTGAAGAAAAATGCCATGCATTGCAAGACTTGCGAACAAATTGTGTGCTAGTGACACTATAAACCTTTACAATTGTGTGCATTTTTCTTGTGCTACAGTAATAAAAATGAAAACTAATACCACATAACTGTATAGGTCTGTTCTATAAATTTATGGTGTACAGATTATATTCAGATGACTATGGAACATCTTTTGGAAGAAATTATGTCACATATAAAAAGTGTTGCTTAAATATTGTGAAAATACACACTTTTCTAACAACGAAAGCTGCATATTTGAGCAAGAGACTTGTGTGCCAATACTTGGCGCAATGCATTTCTGTCATACCCAAGGGTATGTCGGAATCTCTGTGCGTACTCTACACGTATGTATAATTTTGTCATGTGTAATGTATTATTTGGTGTCACAATGTACATCTTATCTTGCCAAAGATTTTATGAGCTTTTTCTGCTGGTATACATTGTGTGTTTATGTTGTCTAGTCTCAAGGTTTATCTGCAACAAAAAATAACTTGTCTGGAGGAGAGAAGCAAAGGAATCCTACATTGAAACGAGATTAACAGTTGACTGTATATTCTTCGTTCAGAACAAGTACTTTCTCCTTGATTAGTCTAATGAAATACAAATTTTTAAAAATATAGATACATATTTAATTAGAAAATATCATTTTATTTCAGAAAAAGAGACAGCTGCAGATGGAGTAAATCCAAAACAGTGATTCCAGAATAACTCGGTAGACAAGCCCTTGCTGAATCTGCTCATTGGCAGCACCAGCACTAGCTAGCTCACTAGCTACTTACTGGTCAGTGAGGTTTTGATGAAGTACTGTAAAACCACTTTTGTGGCTGCAAAATGTGCAGATTTTTGGCTCTTCATCTGTGATCCTGCAAATATTAGCCAGAAGTTTTGTGATGCGTGATAACAGCTTTTTGGTACTGCAGTTATCAAAATAAGCAATAACAATGTAGTCTGTTAGCTAACGTTTGCTAGTGTAAAGTTGGCCCTGACTGATGGCTTCTAAACACTGTAGTCTTGTTGACACTTGTCTTGGATGTGTTTCGTGAAACACATATGTATTAAAGGTCTGTCTAGGGCTGTAAGTGTGTATATTTTATATATATATATATATATATATATATATATATATGCATATATATCCCTATGTACATTTATACTCGCATACATATCCATATACACTTTTTAATACCCTGTGTGTACTTATGTGTGTATATGTCAAAGATATAGCTAGGTAGTGTGCTTGCCTAGGGGAAGGTATGAGCCAGCGCTTCCCTCTTTCTGCAAGCTTATTTCTGGGGATTGAGGGAGAATGGAGAGCACATCTATTTCTGTTTAAAACAAAAATGTTATTCTGAAAGTTTATTGTTTTAAATATTTGGGATTTAAGATCTTTCTTTACTGTGGTCAATGACTGCTGCATTCTGCAAGTACTACAATTGGTTGTGCTTCTTTTGCAGCCTCGCCAGTGACCCATATTGGGTATGGGCCTGTATACAGTCATGGGAGAACATGTTGTGAAATACCAGCTGCTCCATGGCAACTGACTTATATACGCTCTTATCCCACCTCAGATATGAAGTCGTTCACAGTACCCAAGTAAACTGAGTGAAAAGGAGCAGCTGGAGGTTGGGCTACAAGTTGTTCTCCAGAGCTCACTTCCGGCCTCAGTTATTCTGTGATACCTTGGTGCCCCACAGTAATGTGTTTGTATGATCCATACTGCCAACTTTGATTTGGATTAGGGGCTTCACAACTTTAGAGCCTATCCCTGCGTATGCTATAATTAGGAGGACTGATGGAGGGAAGAAGATGGACTGAAGTCCATCTAAGGAACTCTACCCTTAGTGAATATGTGCCTTAGTGGTGAAAATAAGTTCTGTAGATCAGATACAGACATTTTTATATTCTTTTTATTTATGGCTATACATCTCCATAACGGAGTTAAATATTTTAAATCAAAGTCTGCACTCAATATTAAGGGTCCTTCCTGGATTTAAGTAATGGAGCACTGTGAAAAAGGTAACATTTCCAACATTACAAAAAGGTTACAAAGCAAATGCCATAATGTTTGTGACGTGTCTGGAGCAGAAGTGCCCAGTGCAGTGCATACAGAAAAAAAACATTTTGTAAATGTATTAAGCCTTTAAAACACCAATTTTGTTTGTTTAAAAGGATAGTTGCCAGGATTCATGTATGTCAGAAATAGTGACAAGTTACACCCTTTCTTATGCTGTGGTCCCACCTTATTTCATCGGCCAAGCATAGTCAAAGTGGGTAGCACAAGAATCCCTCACCTGACTTTGTACAGCATAGACGAATTGGCTTGATTTCTCTCTCTCATGTCACTTAAGAACCTCTGTGGCCTAAGATGATATCTTTTGAATAAAATATAAAACTGATCTACCTGCTCTAAATTCCTGTTACGAGATCTTAAATGTTTCCCCAAAAAAAGTTTCAGTGAGTATCCCTTCACATGTTCTCATTTTCTTCAGAAATTATTTGAAGTGTAGTCTATCATGTCGACAAATAGAAATTGTGCGCTTGAAGGAATGGAAAGAAATTGTTTATTTTGTAGTCATTCTCACTGTATTGTTCTCTAAAAATCTGAAAATTTCATCTGTTAAGTCTTAATCAACGTGCTCTTCAGAAAACCTTCAAATGTATTAAAGAGTTTTTTTAATAGCTGAACTATTTCCCCTTGACGATTAACTTCACACAGAGACGGCTTCTTGTGTTACGCTATTACCCTTTACTGTCAAGAGAACACAAGTCAAACTGGCATATTTGAGCAGAGCTGCCATTTAATATTTTATGCACATTAACTAAGTGCTGTGGTCTGGGTTTGGCTCTGTCAGCTCACAGAGCATCCAGAAGTTGAGTACCGAGATATTTCTTCTACTGTGATCTCAAGAGTGAAGTCCTTTCCTTCACAAAGCTTGCTGAGGTTATGTTTGAGTTAAAATGTGGCTGCTCAATCCATGGACTGTATGCTTTTGATTTATGTATATGGTTGACTATAGTGAATGCTGTAGATGCCATTTCTGTCCTTGGTGTCTCTTCCCTCTCAAAATGCCTGCGTGTGAGCATGAGAGGTACTGAGAAGTAAACTGTTCTGCTTTCTTGTTGCTTGTCACTTTTGAATGTGATATTAGAGTACTTTGTGGCCTCCCTCAGTTGTCAGACCTATCATTTAGTTGCATCCTCTGTTTCCTATCTCTGCATGCTGTCATGCATCCATCTCAGGACCTAGCGTCATCTTCCTTAGGAACCGTTTGTAAGGATTAAGTTAAAAACCTTTTGAGTGCCCACGTAGACTGGGTCAGATGGATTACCCTTATGCACGTGCTTGTTGACTGCTTCAGAAAAATTCAGGAGTTTTAAAGGTGGAACTTCCCTTGACAGTACTTGACTCTTCCCAAGCAGATCATGTTTATCCAGGTGTACGCTAATTCTGGCTGTTGTTATATTACGTTTTTCCTGGTACAGACATCAAGATTACAGGCCGTTGTAGTTCCCCAAAACATATTTTAGTGATTGCTTTGCAACTTTCTGGTCTTCACGTACCAAGATAACCTTAAGTGAAGGTCACGTACCACTAGTAATTCACCTGTTTCATTCTCCAGTGCTCTCTAGGGTGAATGCACCCCCAGCTTGGCAACTTGTTGATGTTCATTTTGGTTATGTATATCACTACATCTTTTATGTTTAGTTTCAGACAGATCTTTTGCCAAGCTTCACCATGCTCCCAAATACACATATGCTCACTCGCCAGGGTCCTGGNGTTTCATTCTCCAGTGCTCTCTAGGGTGAATGCACCCCCAGCTTGGCAACTTGTTGATGTTCATTTTGGTTATGTATATCACTACATCTTTTATGTTTAGTTTCAGACAGATCCTTTGCCAAGCTTCACCATGCTCCCAAATACACACATGCTCACTCGCCAGGGTCCTGTTGTGAGAATTACCTGTTTCTTTTAAAATATATACCATGCAAAGACTTCCTTTAGGTCTTTGACAATGACTTCTCGCCTTCAAGAGCTCCATTTCTTGCCCTAGGATCACCTTGCCCCACTGGACTGTCTGGTGGATTTTGTGCTCCTGGTGGGCTGGAAGAATGATTTATGGCTGGTTTGAATTCCTTTCACTAGTCACTGCTTAAACTGGTTTTGCCTTTCTGATTGTATTTTTACACTTAATCTGCTGGAGTTCATGATCCTTGTGATTTTCTTCAGCTTTTTGAATGATGCCTTCTTAATTCTAGTAATCTCTTTTAGTTTGCTGTTAGTCACGCCGGCTTCTTTCAATTTATCAAGCCCTTCCTAATAGAAAGTATGCTAATGCATGGCGTTTCCAGTATTGTCTCCATTAGTAGTCTTCATGCTGTCTGTAAGGACTTAATTCTCTTAGCTACCGCTTTTAGCTTATTGTTAAAAAACTTCCCGATTTTTTTGTAGCTCCCCTTTCTGAAGGCTAGCGCGGTCATGCTGGATTATTTTAGCAAGCATTTCCCCTGTAGATAAGTTGAATCTAAGCATGTTGGCGTCAGTGTTAAAGAGCAACTTTGACGGCAAGATTTTGCACCAAGTGCCACTTGGTACCAGCTCAGTAGCCAGTTTCTCTGTAGAGCAATCCCTGATAGCATCCAGACATTTCACCTCTGTTACACATTTCAGTGTGATACTTGCCCAGTCTATACGGCAGTAATTTAAGTCACCCAAAGCCCTTCTGTTTACTGCCCTTGCTGCCTCTCTGGTTACTCTCAGCACATCAGTTAATGACTTGCTAATACAACCACACCATTGATTTCATAGGTTGTATGGATAATTTAGAGTGATCAGTTTAATTCTAAACAAAAAGAACTACAAATACTTAGGTGCAAAGAGAGGTGTATATATGTAACCATTTCTAAAACTGTTGTGTAAGTTGACTGAGCAGGCAGCAGGTGAACAATAAAAGGGGAGGAAGATGCCAAAACAGGGCATTGTAATTGGTCATGGATGTGTCAATGGGGAACAAGAAGATTGAGGTTATTTGATTAGTCTTTTCTAAGTAATATACTTTACGTACAAAAGAGATTTCTTACAGATGAAATTCTTTAGAATATTAATATTCTGATAACCATAGCTTTTCAATTTTGAAGCATACTAAAAGGAAGTTCAAGATAAACTCTCTGTCTTTTTTCATGTATTTGCAAGGCTCTTCTTCAAAGGAACAGTGAAGTCTACTTGGCTGGACTATAATGGCATTAAATTGTAAAATTTGCAAATTATCACCATAATGCAAAAAGAGCATTTTATAAATTTAATTTTGTGAATTATTTTAGATCTCATGTTTTAATTTCATTCCAAAATATAAGGCATAAGTATTTATTTCACACTGAGCACTGGAGCTGAAATGCAATCAATTTGCAAACGTTGTTCTTAATGGAGTTCATTCTGACCTCACTTTCAATAAAATGAGTGAAGTGCTGGTTTGAATGTCATGTTATTAGAGGGAACAGTCAAATTAGTATATTCTGAGAAGTTTTCCTTTTTTCTTAATAATATGAAAAACTTATGAACTGAAACCTGGAAAGTTTCTAGTAAGAGGGAGAAGCAAAGTAAATATATAAAAACACAGTGGGAGAAGTGGTAAAAATAATGAGAGAGAGAAAGAAAAGGGAATAAAAGATTGTTAGTTGACTGTAATAGGAAAAAGATTTTGATAGCAAGTAGAAAAAGAAGAGACTGAAACAGCAAAAACCGGCAAGGTTTTGGTTCTCCGGTGTTCTAATGTGCATCCTCTTCAGGTATTTTTTATGTTGTATGCATGCCTTCCCCAGACACGTGGCATGGCTGTTTGGAGAGGAGCATCTTGTTAACATGTGTTTGTGCTGCCAGAGCAACACCAAAACATTTCATTACAAAGAGGGAACAGCAGCCTGAGCAAATAATTAAAGAACAGGATTCTATAGCTTCTGACGCTGACTGACAGGACAGATAAAAATATATGTATTTATGCTGGAAGAGGGGAGAAAGTTGTCTCATCCTGCTCTCCTGGGGTGATAAGCATTTGCAGCTTGCAGTTTGACAAGATCGACGGGTTGAGACTTGGCCTGCGGAGTGTGCTGGCCAGCATTAAGATGCTTTCAAAAACTCTGCAGAAACTTGGCTATCTGTGCCTCTTTGCTCTGATCAGCAGCAGTAGCATCTGTTCTTCCCCATGCACTAAATTTGAATCAGAGCTTCCACTGTGCAATTTAACAAATAGAAGTTCAAGCTGCTGACATGAGACAATACTGCAGGCCTGTGTGCTCTGTCCGCCAGCCCAGATGAGTTTGTTCTGTAGCTGGCAGGTGTTGCGAGTTGCTCCTTACTCCTTAGAGTACTACAGGTTTGAATATTCTCCGATGACTTTAGTTAATAACATCACAGGGGCAGTTTCTTCTTGTCTTTGCATCTGCAAGAGCCAGTCATGCCTCGGTGCCTCACCTTAGACTTGTCCATTTTTGACAAATTCCAGGTGATGAAAAGAAGCAACAAAAATAGCCATCCTGGAAACAATGGTACTGTAAGTAATTCCTGTGTAGTGTTCTGCCATATCTTTCAGGCAGTATACATCTTTCAGTGTTAAATACCATTAGCAGCCTTCCTTAGGAGAAGAGAGTGGGTCTTTGCTGTCATTTCATCTTTATGTAGCTCAGGAAGCCACTACTCCCTCAGGTGCTGGCATCTATCACCAAAGGAACAGTGTATACTCTGTTTCTATGATAATCCATCTCAAAGTCCATCTCCCCATGTCATTGAGTGCTGCCAGCAATCTGTTCTGTGCTTGTGAATCCGGGAAAACTGCAAATGCTGCTTCATGGTAGAAGCTCCAGAACGTTGTTTTCATATTGCAGTTCCGTCGCCAGCCAAACCTTTGTCATTTGCATGTAGAAATGGAAGAGATTCCTGCAAGGAACAGTTTTCTGAGTACACCATGGGTTTGTGAGGGATGTTGCTTAGTTTTTCTGACACATCCTCTGCGGAACTGTTTTCCCAAATGGGTGGTAGGTTAAGATACATGCAAATACAGAAGAGTTTTGGGAGCTGGGGCCCCGGGAGGGTGTTGCATTTAATTCTTACTTAGGAAGAGGTCAAGGATCACGAGTGTCCGATTTATGGGACCTGCTGTTTGTGAAACCCTAAGATCAGAGGTCAAGCTGGTGTGGACGTTGTAAGTATCTCTCCCACCCGTTTTACCATTTCCCTCTTAGTCTCTGCTTCTAGCTCAGTCTCTGAAATTAATGGCAGCAACTTAGTATTAAGCTTCGTAATTAATATTTGGAGAGCTGAGGTCTCTTTTATCCGTTTGCCATACCTGCTTTTTCTTGTGAATCAGATTGATATTTGCTTTTAATGTTCATTCCAAACATGATTGCTGCCTTCCCTCTCACAGTATCTCTCTTTCTTCTGGCCTTTCTTTTAGCCCTTTTTCTCTCAGGTAACAATGCTCTTTCAGGTTTGACTTTGTTTTCTTTTCTTTGAAGTAATCTATCTGAGTAATTTTCTTTTTTTATATAGCTACTGTTAGGAGAATAGCTTTCAGACCTATCTGCATGGATTAAGGATTTGCCTTCCTGTTGTCAAAGGTAATAATCTCCCATAATTTTGAAAATCAAGTGTCATTGCCTGGAGAAACCTGCTCAGCAGGGAGACCAGGTTTTTCTTCTGGGATTTAATAAGACTTTTATATTGTCATCTTCAAACATCCGTGTTCAGTTTTCCTCTGCAGGTGAAACTTTCTTTTGTTGTGTGGTCCTGCAGTGCTTCCATGTTTTCTCTCCTGTCAGGAAACATATCTTTGGCCTTTAACCTCTTCTGCTTTTGGGAATACCTTGTTTGCCTCCACTTAGAATCATAGAATCGTTCTGGTTGAAAAAGACCTTAAAGATCATCAAGTGCAACCGTTAACCCAGCACTGCCAAGGCTACCACTAAACCACGCCCCTAAGCGCCATGTCTGCACATCTTTTAAATGCACTCAGAGATGGTGGCTCAACTGCTTCCCCGAGCAGCCTGTTCCAGTGCTTGACAACCTTTTCAGTGAAGAAGTTTTTCCTAATATCCAATCCAAACCTCCCCTGGCACAACTTGAGGCCATTTCCTCTTCCTTGCCTTCTCTGTGGTGGTGCTGTTTCTGTGCTAGCAGGAAGAGTTCCTGACCAGGAAAGTGAAAGCACTCATTTCCTGTTCTTCCTTCTTTTAACCTCTAAGAAACAGACACTCTGGTTATTTTTTTTGTCTACCCCTGTGCAAGATGATGCTTGTCATCTTTTTTTTTTTTCCCTTTCCTACCCCAGGCATCTATGTGATTGAAAAAGCTCTCTCTCATATATCTCCCACCCCTTATTTGTCAACGCTTAGTCCACCTTGAACTACAAAAGGGTCACCACGTTAATGCGTAGAACTGATGCCAAGCCTTGACACGCAGTCTTGAGGTTCAGAGGTACAGTAAGAAACTTGTGTTGTCTCTCAAAGGTCAGATCTACTAGACAAACATTTAGTAGTGAGTAGTTTGGACATTACAGCCCTCTGAGAAGGAACGGATTTGAATACTCACTGGAGATTAGGACTAAAAGAGTTCTGGTCTGTCAGCCGAGTGAACCTTTTCCAAATGAGGGCTTATTTTGTCAGTATATTTGCAGTATTTTTATTCTGCTCTTTCTGTGCTTTTTGACTCTCCAGCGGTTTTATCAATTCTTTCCATTTCACCTTTATTATACATTCTTATATTTTCTTCCAGTTTATGAACATCTCCTGGTCTGGAGGTGTCCAACGCTAATTTGAAAATACCATTCCAGCTGTGGTTTCTCACAGCTGAATACAGAGAGGAATGTTCCTTCGATCTGTGATCCACAAAGCAATGCTTTGTAGCTGGTATGCATTTCTGAATACTTCTAGAAGGTATGCCATTCCTGATATCTGACCTGCTCTGGGCTTTGTATCATAAGCCAGGTGGTACAATGCCTGAATAAATTTCTGAAAGGTATTCGGTTGCAAGGAAGAATTTCTTTTTAATGCAGACTTCTTTGTTCTCCTTCTGCCAAGTGACAGAATAAAAAGGAATGCAAGTGTTTCTCTATTACTGTTCATGTAATCCCCATTCTTGCCCGATAGTGCTCTGCCCTACGCTAGTGTATATGTGGAGTCAAGCTGGTTTTGTCTTCACTGGTTTACAGCTCAAAACAGTGGATTTTTTTTTTGCCCTCCCCCCAAGAGATCATCCGATATACCAGAGCTCTAAATTAAGATACTGTGTGACTTGCAGACTCTAAGTTGATGAGCTGTTCAGTTCATTTTCCCTGTCGTTAGCTGCTAGAAAGCACTATGTAAAACATGTGATTTTTTTTTTTCCAAATTTTACTACACTAAGTCTGTCCTGTTCAATAATCCAATTAAGTACTAGTGGCTGTGTTCTGAAGATGAAGCAGTTAAATTACCACTGGAAACACAGCGGATGAGAAGTACCTTCCTTATGGATTTTGTAATCCTTGTCCTTAAGAATTGCTTCTTGTGGTTTGGGGTTTTTTTTATTTTTTCTTTCGTGTTTTTACATAAGACAAGTGGCTTAAGCTCTTCATCCCTGTGTTTATTTATCTCTAGAGTTTATACTTGTTGCAGCTAGCTCATCTACAGTCAGTAGTCTGACATAAGCAGCATCTGTAAGTTTGTCCCTAAAGCGTGATTGTTGACCATGAAATTAAATAACTCGGTACTGCTATAAAATGGGCAAGGAAGTCGCACAATTTGGGTGGCTGAAGTTGACAAGCCATGTGGCTGATGAACAGAAGAAGCACAGCCCCTTTCCAGTTCATTAAGAACATCGTTCTCTTGCTGAGGTTAGGGACCTTTATTTCTGTACTACCTAGTGTGCAAGAGCATTGTAGCGTGAATATAAAATAATTATTTTGAGTTATTTGAAATACATGTTTCTAGGAGGAATTTTTGTTGTATATGATGATACATCCAGTCTTGGCACCATACAAACAAGTATCAATGAGATTTTTTGCAAGAAAGCTTACAACTGAGTCTAAAAATGAGGATGTAAGATGGGCACACTGCTTAAAATCAGAATGCACGTTGGTGTCTGAGCAGCAAAGGAAAAGCCTGATCATTTCCACGGTGGAAAAGTTCAGGAATGTCTCTTCAAGATTGTGATGTTGTTGCAACTTGTTTTCTTACCCCATTAATCAGAATGATGAAGTGGCAACAGGAGGTATTCCGCTCGCATCCGGAATGTCTTCCTGATGTACACTTATGATTGATGCCGTTCATTTTAGAGAAGTCTGTAAGAGAGCAGAATCAAGCAGACCAAGACTATTGCAATTGGAAAGAAAGAGTCTATCATAAATTCTAGCCCCGTGAAGACAGAGTTGTCTGCCTGCTCAGAGGTTTTTCCTTAGCGTGACAGGTTTAAATAGTCATCTTGCCAGGAGTCAGGACATCTTTCAACAAAATCAGTTTTATGCATAACTGTGAAAAAAAGGTCAAGGTCCCTTCTGTATTTAGACACCTCTCTGCTCTTCCCTTAATTCAGGGGAGGTGAAACACGCTATTTTGAAGGGAACTTGTAAGACAAACTACAAAAGTTTAAGGTACTATTTTTATTGCTACTGCTCTCTACAGACATACAGTCTGATTAGAATAAAGGGTTTGTTTGACAAAATTTAGATGGGAGTTTGCTGCATACCTGCAATTTCCCAATCTACCAAACGTGAAGATAATTATAAACAAGGTAAAAGAGTCACACATATTAAAGTCTACGTGAAACATTTTAAAATCCCTCCTTCCCCCTCCTTTTTTTTTTTTTAAATCCTTTGTCAGCAAGGTGTTGTACAAGAGTTAACAATAAACATACCAGTGTCCTTAAGTACTTTTCTGCCAAGTCATATTTCTTTGTCTGTGCAAGAGCCACCCTTACTGCTGCATGTCCATGTGGGGACCTTCTGAACATGAGAGTAGCCGTAATATGTCAAGGCCAGAACTGGCTCTCAAAATCAGGGCGTTGACTCTCTAATTTGTGAGAGTGCCCTTCCCATAGAAGATAAAATTAAATTATCCTAATTCGAAATCACTGTAGAGTGTTGTAAATTAGATGTATGATGAAACATCATATATGTGATAAGAAGAATGTTCGTTGAATTTAATAGCCTTCGGGATGGCAACTTGAGAATGAGATAAACACGTTGAGATTGTTATCAGATAGCACTATATAGAGATTTTGGTAGTAGAAAGCAAGAACAGGCAATATTATCTCTCAAAACAGTTCCAGCAGCTGTTATTGATCGTGCAGATAATGCATAAGATCTTTACATAAGACCCCTCCGTTTAAAGTTGCCCATTAAATGGGCAATTCATAATTTGAATATGAAAATGCAGCTTTCTTCTGAGGCTGTGGCAGCATCACCATGTAAGAGCCGCTGAGGGCTGTTTAGCAAGATAGGAAGGGAAGCGGGTGGCGCTTGGAGCCAGCCCTCCCATGTTGCCTGTGGCTGATGCGTTGAAACCAGTTTTCTGATTTCAGTAGAAGCCGCTCAGCAGCCTGCAGCTCTGGCAATGCCTCAGGGCCCCTTGTGTCTGATGCAGGTGAAAAGGGGACAGCAAGTCCAAGGCTGCTGACCTCGAACAGGGATCATCAGATCAGCTGTTGGTAACAAAGCAGTGTGAAATTACTTAAGGCTCAATGAAAATAGCATCAAACTGCTGTTTGTATGTTTTTTTAAATCTAAAAAATGCATTTCTCGTATTCCCAGGCAACACATTTTCAAAAAGACTGCAGGCAAAAATACCTGCTTTAGTATAAATTGTAGGTATACAGGTTGACAGTGATTGCCATCTTGTGTACAGTGATCTTCCTTGAAATGCACAGTACCTGCTTTGACTCAATTACAGCTGCCATAAAGCTTTAAAATAATGTGAGCTTCTCACATGAGGGTCTGTTTTACTTAATAAAAGTGGAGTTGTACTCTTTTTAATTACACTAGCAAGTAAGACAGTGTGATTGCCTTCGTAACTATGAATGTGAGCCTTGGAAGGTAAGTGCTCGCTAGGGATTCTTGTTAGTAAGTCTCTTGTCAGGTATTGCAAGACATGGGGGGAGGGGTTAATTGATAGCTGAATTAAATCTGTTCATAATATTAAGTGATTAGTTTGATACACCCTGCAGGTGCAGTATACAATGCTGCTGTTTGTGATAGCTAGTTTCTACTTTTCTAGTGCTGTATAAACAGCATGTTAATTTTAAAAATTAGTCTCTTTACTACCATCAATTGATTTTTTTTTTTAAATTTTTTTGAGGGTTGGTATTCCCATACAATGAGTAGTCCATGTAGCACAACATTATCTTTTAGGTACTTAGCTTCTGTAATTAGCATACAAGCTTGTAATGCCAGATAAGTATTTTTAACTATTAAATCTGTAACATTAACGAATGCTCTTTCTGACGAGACAGGAAAATAAGTCCTTAAAAAAAATAATTGAGGTATGGCCTTCCTGCTGCCTCCTTCCTGAAGCTTATGTAAGCGCAGCATTTCTAAGAGCCCTTTAGCCAACCTAGATATTCGCTGGCAGTGCTGGCCTGGGGATTGTGATGCACCAGGCCTGGGTACAGGGGGAGCAGGCCTCCAGGATCGCTGCTTCTGTGCGCCCCGTGTGCGTGTTCAGTTGTGCTTGCCCCTCAGTCGGCATTCGCTCTGGAGCCGGGGTGGTGCTCTGGCAGAAGAAGGGCGTTTAGCTTGCGTGACTGGCCCTCTAATGGCCTGTGTCTCCAGCACTGTGTGGTCCTCCAGGTTATGTGGTTTGCAATGGCAGAGTCGACGCATGAAGACTGGCAGAGATCTCAGCCCCATCTGCAGGGATGTGATCCTCTCCCTCTACTCTGCCCTGGTGAGGCCTCATGTGGAGTGCTGTGTCCAGTTCTGGGCTCCCTGGTTCAAGAGAGACAGGGAACAACTGGAGAGAGTCCAGCGGAGGGCTACAAAGATGATGAGGGGTCTGGAGCATCTCTCTTATGAGGAAAGGCTGAGACCTGGGTCTGTTCATCCTGGAAAAGAGAAGGCTGAGAGGAGATCTGATCAATGCTCACAAATATCTAAAGGGTGGATGTCAAGAGGACGGGGTCAGACTCTTTTCAGTGGTGCCCAGCGACAGTGCAAGGGGCAGTGGGCACAAACTGGAGCACAGGCAGTTCCACCTGAACATGAGGAAGAACTTCTTTACTTTACTTTCCAGAGCCCTGGTACAGGCTGCCCAGGGAAATTGTGGAGTCTCCTTCTCTGGAGATATTCAAAACCCACCTGGACGCGTTCCTGTGCACCCTGCTCTAGGGGCACCTGCTTTAGCAGGGGGGTTGGACTGGATGATCTCCAGAGGGCCCTTCCAGCCCCTACCATTCTGTGATTCTGTGTGCAGGGAGCACCAGTTAGCTCCTCTTTGGAAAGGCAGCCGCAGTACCGCATTCAGGCACCTGGCTGCAGCTAAAGAACTAATTGTGTGTTGAGGAAGACACTGTGTCTAATTTTGTGTTCATTCATGGGACTGTGATGTCTGCATGGCTGTGCTGGAGGAGAAGGAAGTAGCTTACCTTTCTGAAAGCTGGAGATGTAAGTTATCCGAAGATTTCGGATATCACTGTCTTGCTTCACTTACACCATTTCTCTTGCAACTATAAGCTTGAAATGTTTTGCGTTTCTTCCCTAATGAAGTTATTTGGCAAATGCAGGTCTAATAGCCCTAGAAATAGAAAATGCATTGTGCCAGCTTGAGTCATAATAGTTTTAATTTTAAGCAGTGAACGAGATTGCAGGGTTGATCTATCTTTATTGAGAACATCCCTATTAATAATGCTTAATATAATTAAAACATCATCTTGGAAGTCTGCCATCGTTGTTTTAGAAGTAGCATGCAGGCAAGAATGGATGTAGTTTAATTGTAGTGAGGTCAAAGGATCCTGCAGTGGTCCAAAGATTTAATGTTTGCTCCAATTTCTTTGGGAGTTTAGACCTTTCAATAGACTGACTTTTCAGCAGTCCATTTCAAATTCCTTTCAGGTTTTCTGAGTTATTAATTCAGTTGATAAAACTGGATTTAGTAACCAAAGGCAATTGTCAGAATAAACAGTACTGAAGTATTCTGCTAATGTCAATAGTGGCATAATCTTTATCCGCATTTTCATTAGTGTTTATGATATGCAGAAGCCAGCCCTTTTATAATAGGGACAGATATGAAAAGAGTAGCATACCTTATTGATCAGTCCAAATTGCTAATTCAGGAGTAGAAGGCTTTCTGAAACAGAATAATAGACCATAATGATTCGAATGGCCAAACACTCGGAAGATTTGTCCCATTTTGTTGGTGGTGGTATTTTGTACTTTGGAGACACTTTAGGGATCTTCAGGTTAGGAATGTTAGAGGACCTTATTTTGAGTACGGATAATTCCGAAGATGGGTCTTACGGAAACTTGCCTGCTTACCTAAATAAATAGTTACCCAGATGTTTTTCTTAGAGATGCCCTGTGCTGTTGTTACTGACAGTACAAGATGTGTCCTTAATATGGTACACAGGACGCTTGATAGGTGTGAAAGTAGCTACTCTTTCTGGAGCAAAGTAGCAAAGCATTGAGACTGTAGTAAAATAGAATACAGACTGTTCCAAGTTATAGTCATACTAAATATGTATTCCTGGAAATCCATACCGGTTATGGATATATAGCACCTGCTGCTGTTTACCACAGATGAGACCATTTGTCTTGATTTTTTTTGTTTTTAAATCTTGACAATAGTGAGACTGTGATGTCTCACCTGTAATACTGTGTAATGATCTTTTAATGCTGACAGTAAATCTATATTTGGCTTAATGCTGTGAGATATGTAAGTCTTCCTGTGTGTTCAAGGTGGTTTACATATGGGGTTTTACTGTAATAAAATTGTGTTGTTTGGTTGTGTGCCACAAAATAAATTGCAGCAAAGATCCCTTTAAAATCCTCTGCTTCTTAGCCTTGGGAAGGAGGAAACAACATCACCCATTCACGTAACTAATCAGTTCCTTCAGACTGAGACAGCATGCAAAATTTGTTTCATAATAAAAAGCTTTTAAAATAAACTTTGAGAGGAATTACTGTTGTCAACTTCAAAAGCTTTCAATTAAAATTCTTACAAATTAGCTATGGAGAAAGGTGCTATTATGACTCTGTTATGCAGCAAGGTGCATTACTGCTGAAGCTGTGTGTCTTGCAGGAGACTGCAAACTGCATACAGTTTGCTCTGCATGTCTTAGCACAGTACAGAACATGTACCACTGCTTGTTTCGGGCAGAGCTAAAGACAAACATTCCTGCGATGGGATAAATGCATTGTTTCTTGTTCTGCAGTCTGCCTCTTGTGTGGTTGTTGCAACAAGCATGCACACAAACAGTTTTGTAACCTGTGAGTATGCAGCCTGAACAGCATAAATTTGCTTATGAATTTAAAAAAAAAAAATCCCAGTATTTGAAAAATTACTTAAATTCTAGCAGTAAAAAAAAAGCCAACAACCCAAAAGAACCAAAAGCAAACCAAACCAAAACAGAAAAACAAACCCCGAAGCCCAAACAAAGTAAGTTGAGCCATTATTTAAATTAACTTTAAATGATGAGCTTGTTATTGCCTTAGGAGATACTTAGATTCTTCCCCACCTTAAGGAACATTTATTTTGTCTTGACAACAGAAGAGCATGCATGTGCAGTGTATTTGTTAATTTGGCTAATCACAGAAGGGAAGCCTAACTTACCTTGATCCAGTCTGTAAAGAAACTAGGAGTACATAAATGGCAGGAAGTGCAGGACTTAAATTTATGTGACTCCCATTCTTCATCTTGTTTTGTTTTACTTCGCAGTCCACTCCTTTACACCTAGCAGCAGGCTACAACAGAGTTCGAATAGTTCAACTTTTGCTTCAGCACGGTGCAGACGTGCATGCGAAGGACAAAGGGTATGTAAAATAAATTGATTTATTATCTGCTTGCAGCAGTGGTTTTGTATTAATCAAGATGAATTATTTTTCTGTTTCATGTTGCAGCATAATCTCAAATAGCTGGCTGAGAATATGACATTTGCTTCCAACATCTGAGCGTGGTTGATCATAAATAAACTTTTGTTAGAGCCCCAATAACAGATCAGCTGTGATTGCACTTGTTTTAAGTCTTCTATTACACCTTTCAATTTTTTTCCAAACTTTATTCTTTACCTCAATGCACAGGCTACCTTGTGAAATCATGGACTAAGAACATTATTTTAGGGAAGGCAATGGGGAGAAGATACATGGGCTTAGTGAAAAAAATTTGCATTGAAAAATTTATTTATGGTCTCGTTATATTGTTGCATATATATGGATTTGATTCCAAGGAATATCAGTAATGCTCACGTGCTCACAACTAGTGGTCCTCGGAGATCCTCGGAGACCAGCAAAATTCAAGATGTAGTAGAAGCTAAACTATTTTATTTTTGGAGTAAGGATCGTAGTTACATAAGATAACACAAAATGTGCGCAGCAGTCAGAAATCTGGAACGACACCTGTTGTACGTTGTTTTCAGCCATACATTTCTGAACTCTAAGGTGATGTTTCTTGTGGTGGTCTAATAGGAAGGCTTAGTCCTAATGTTGTAGAAATTGGGCCCCCGTTTAAAGGCATGCATTTTGTATTCAGAGTCCATAGAGGTAAGATACTAATCGGAGTGTGTTCTGCCTCCATCAGCAAACTTGTGGCCCTTCCTGTATCTTCATTTTCTGCTGAGTCCAGCCTAGTGTTAAAATAGATTTTAAATTAAGATCTTGGCTTTTTCTTTTTTTTGTTTCTTTCCTTTCCTAAACCAGTCCCAAGTGTACTTAAACTCTTGAAGATTGACTAATTGCACTTCGGTCTGTACATTCACCCCGATGGCTTTTTTGATCAGAATTGTTGAGAAATGCATGATGACACATTATGCAAGTCAAAAACACCACAGTAAAGCTGCATTTAATATCTATTCAGGTAGATCCAGCATTGTTAAGCAAGTTTTAAGTATTTCACACCGTTCTGAAATTTCAGCATCCCTTGGTAGAAAATTCCAGTGCAGATGCTTTAATGAGGTTTGAATGACCTACTTGGGAAGTATGAAAAGTGTGAAGAGTAATTAAGTTGAACTTGAGCAGGGGATGTGATGGGAAGGGGGAAGAAAGAAAGGGAAAATGATATACACTTACTTTGTATTAAACTTAAAAACAATCCAAACATACTTATAAATGTCTGACATCCCAGTAAGCTCCCACTTCTTTTAGCAACTTCACACGTTTACAATCAGTGTGGTGTTTTGTTTTTCCTTGCTGTTTTTTATTTATACATAATTTATAAGTAAATAAGCTACAAACAAATGTCATTTATCATTCATGGAGCTAAATTAGGTTACATTGATTTTATAGACCTGTTAGATTCTCTTCAGTGGGATTGCTTCAGAGAGTCCTGAGGAACTGTGCTGCATCTTCAAAATGGTGGTCACTTCCAGTTAGTCCCGAAAAGGACTACAGCCAAGGAAGCAGCTCTTTTTCCACTGGTCCTTTCTTTGCCTTGTTGCTATTGTGCACAAAGTCGCAATGTGCTGGAACAGGTTGCCCAGAGAAGTTGTGGATGCTGCATCATTGGAAGTGTTCAAGGTCAGGTTGGATGGGGCTTTGAGCAACCTGATCTAGTGAAAGATGTCCCGGCCCATTACAGAGGGGTTTGGACCAGATGATCTTCAAAGGTTCCTTCAAGCCCAAACCATTCTGTAATTCTGTAAAAGCGGAGGGTATGGTGCAGAAGTGGCCAGGTGGATTGCTGTGGTGACTGTCTTTAATGATGAGACCTTAAAGGCCTTGGTCCTCTTAGATGACCATCATTTTGGAAGAGGGCAGGTTTTTTGAGTGGTCTGTGGACTGGATACTCTCTCTCTGTGTCTTACACATGCACCCATAAGTTGTAATTAAGTAACAATAGAAAACAACAGTTTGAAAATTTTCCTCAAAACAAATTTCCCTCTTCTGTGATAAGTGCAGACCTGCTTCTGAGAGCATCTACCTTGAAATTGTTTACCATGTTGTCTAGTGCTTGCTGTCCTAAAGCTCTTTGAGTTGATTTTGCAGTTCTAGGAATCATCTCCTGTATTTTTCATAAATGGAGAAGGGTTAATTATTGCTTTGGGTGTATTATGCACCCTGATTTGTTGAACCGTAACTAGCCTGTTTTGCTTGGCTTGAATTAAACTCATTTTGTTCTCTGTAATAATTGTCCTCTTTGCATCTCCCTTTCAGTGCATGACTTTTTTATTACATCTTGTGCTTCTGACTAGATCCCTGTTACTTACTTTGCTAGTGTCATTTTTAAGTATGGCCTCCAGTAATATAGCTGTACAAAAATTACAGGGACTCAATTAGTAAAGTATCTTGCACAGTTAAATAGGTTGTACTGTAAAAAAATCGAGTAAAATCAGATCGTTCCACAGTCTGGAGCAGCAATTTCAGTCTGCTTTCTATGGATATTTGTACATCTTCATAGTATACCCCGGAGTTACGTTAGTGTTATCTGGGGAGCTTTGCCTTTCACGTAGCATTTTAAATAAACAGGAGTTCATGTTTTTTCAGCAACAAAACACTGACTTCTCTTGAGCAAATTGAATGTGGAATGGGACTCTTCCCCCTTTAACAGCTTCAAGAAAGATAATTTCAAAGCCAATTAATGCTAATCTTAGTCATAGATTAAACATCTGTGGCCTGTTAGGACAAAAAAAACCCTGACATTTTAATGCCAAGCTAAAGTACCATGTTGTTTGGGAAGGTGAGATTTTTCCATTAGGTTGTAAATCTTAATTTTTAAATATTTGAATATTTTAAATATTTTTGATTTAATTTTATTTCTTTTCATCTCTTAGTACAGAGAAAATTGTTCCACCTTCTTTAAAAATGCTGCTTAAATAAATTTGTCATTTGCCTTCTTCCATACAGTGGTCTTGTGCCTCTTCATAATGCATGTTCGTATGGACACTATGAGGTTACAGAGCTGCTGCTTAAGGTAAGCAGAAGGAGGGAAAGTAATTACTGTAGGTTTAGATGTGTTAGGTGGGATATAAACTGTTTATACCAGAGTTGAAAAGGAAGGTGTTTTTTTTTTTCTGTAGTAACAAGTTTCAGACATGTTGTATGTCATTTCAGAAGCCTCCAACTTTAGGTCTTTCTGTGGTAGAGTATATGTGGGGTTTTTGCCCACTCATTTCTTTGGACAGATAATAGAGTTTCATTTATTCAAATTTTTCTGTGGAAGAATCTGTTCTACTGAAAAAATAGCTCATACAAGAAGTGCCCTTTTTTTCAGGATTCAACAGTATTTTTGTATATACAGGTATTCTTATAAATTTTTTTTGTATATGTGTTCATATATGAAAGAATGGAACTGGTTTTTATAACGAAATGAAAATCTGTAAGCTTTTAGTTGTTGAAGATGATTTCTTACTCTAATACAAGGCTTTCTTTGCTGTGCTAGCATGGTGCCTGTGTGAATGCTATGGATCTCTGGCAATTCACCCCCTTGCACGAGGCTGCTTCCAAGAACCGTGTAGAGGTCTGCTCCCTCCTGCTGAGTCACGGTGCAGATCCCACGTTAGTCAACTGCCATGGCAAGAGTGCGGTCGATATGGCTCCAACGCCTGAGCTAAGGGAGAGGCTAACCTGTAAGTGTTTTCAGACTGGAAACAGTTGTTGGTGGGTGTAAAGAAGTGCTTTCCTTTCACGCCAGCTTTCTCATACTTCATGAGTAGATGCAAAGCCGAAGAGTAACTGCAGTTGTACCTCTCACTGTGAACTACGCAGATAGCTCTACCGTTCATGATATTGTCTGGTATTCTTAGATTTAAAATGTTTAAGGTACTGCTGAATCAGTGGCCATGGGGGGGTTTTATGCTGGTAATCCAGTTAGGTCTCATAGGAGCCTCTGTACTGAGGCTCGCTATCGCGCTTAAGAGTGACTTCCAAAAGGTAGGTAGCTTCTGTGTGCGAACTTAAGAGATGGAAATTCCAGCACCTTCTTTTGTAGTCTTTGCAGTCCTTATGCTGTTTACAAAACAACGTTTCAGCTGTAATTTGAATTTGTCTGCCTTTGCCCTCTTTTGGGGATTTGTTTTCTCATTGTTACAAACTCTAAAAGATAATTAAATGAGATGAGTATGGAAACAAAGCATTATGAAGTTACAGAAAGCTCCTCCTTGAGAAGTAGATTCTGAACTCAATTATAAATAAGCTTTTAGTTTTGTCTGTCACCTTTCCAGTATAGCAGAAGCCCCTGACGCACTAAGAATGTGATCTTGCACTATTCACAATCACAGCTAGTTGTCATCTGTCACTATCCTTTGCGTGTGAAGGTAGTGAAATCATGTGCAGCAGAAAACTTTGCTCTAGGAAAAAAGAAGAGGGCATTAATATCTTTTAGCTACTTCTCTGCTTTCTATTCTGGGCTAACTTGGGAGATGTTTCTGGCTTTGAGGCAGGTTAATTTACCATTTGTTTAAATTAGCAAGCAAAAAAAAGATCTTTTTAAACTTTGTTTTATTTCTGTATGTGTAGTTCCTGGAGAGGAGTGGAGAAAGATTTATGTCCATTAATATCTACTGAAACGTATACACAAATGTGAGCATTACGCCAAATTTGACAGTATCTTGATGGGGCATCCTGTATTTGCATATCCAAAATAACACGTTCAGTATATTTTTGAGTTCTTTGTTTTTATACTTCAGGAATAACATTATATTTATTTGTTATTTCAAGATTTATTTGTACATGGTGCTTTGAGTAATGCTTTCTTTACAAAGAAATTTTAGTTCTATTTGAAATGAAAACTTAAAAGTTATTGTATTTATTTTTATTTCTAAATCTGCAAATGCACCAAATGTTCAAACAAAGATGAGAGAGGAAAGCCACTCTTAACAAGCTTAGCATTTCAAGCTTGCTTATGAAAGAGAAATACTGATATTTTTACTGAGGTTGTTGAGCTTTTTTTTTCCACTGGTTTCCAGGTTCAGACGTCATTCCTGCTAACCTACCTTTCATTTGTACATT